>PVHX01000189.1:364474-381763 GCA_004024805.1 Geosciurus inauris | reverse complement strand
CACTCTCCTCACGACCTCGCATGGGGGTGGCCACGCAACTAACACAAATGCAGAATTTCCAAGAAAGCAACTGAAAGGTACAGGGCCATTGCTTCTCCTTTATTAAAATCCAGTTTGGCAAGAAAGCTGCTGCACAGTCTGAGCCCCCAGAACCCATGCCCAGCAGCCACACTGGGACACACAGACGTGGAGCTGGCAGATGCTCCAGGGACCCCTCTCCCCCCACAGTGTTGGCCAGCACTCTCCATGTCCTCGAGTCAGCTGCTGATGTAGGAACTCTCCTGGGACAGGGAGCAAGGGGCACACTTTGAATCTTTACATTCCACAAGGAAGAAAATCAATTTCAATGCCCAAAGGAAGGAATTACTGCAGCAGAAGGTCACCAACCACTACACATCGCCGTACTGTATTGGAGACTTGGACAGGGGAAAAATGCCTTGCAGTGAGGTAAGGATGCTCTGAGGTCTTCAGCAAGCCCCTCTCCCCAAGAATAATGTGCAGACATCCCCAGGGGGAAGGCCACACAAAGGAAGAGGTTTCTTTGTGTGTGCACAACTAAGGCGAAATTCCCAATGCTGGCTCCTGCAACTCAGGCAAGACATCTGCTTTAGCTTCTGCGCTCTGACTCCCATTCCATCAGGGAGGAATCAGCTGACATTTTAATACCCTTGTTACATTAGGAGCAAACCCAGCGGCAATGACCATTTCACTTGAAGGGGAGAGAGATCTTTCACAGCCCAGCTTCCAAGCCCTGGAGCTCTCCAGTTAATACCAGATTTGCCAAGCACTGATATGAGGATGCTAGGTCCAGACTGTGAATTTGACTTTTAGACCCGCTGTGGCAAAGTTGGAGAGACCTTCACCTATGCCCAGGAGCCCTGTCTTTCCCTAGGGCCAGTGCAAGGTGACAGTGTCCAAGCAGAAGTCAAAGGAGAGGTCTTGAGCCCGACACTGAACAGCCCAGTTAGAGAGTGGCCGTGCCCACGAGACAGCTGGAGGCTTGTGTGGTCAGTATACCAGGATTAATAAAAAGGGACTTTGCAGGTCTACTGAAGTTTCCAGTCCCTGGACATTATATCAAGTCCAAAATCCTTTTTGGATGAGAGAAGCAGTAAGTCAGGCTTGTTTCCTGTTCCTCAAAATTAGAGAAACTGGTGGCATGGATGGAGGAGTCCCAGCTGAAGCTTAGAACCTGCAAAAAATGATGAAGCTTCTGGAAGGAGAAGACACCGAGAAAAAGAGGGGGTTCTGGCAGGTAAGCACAATGTGAGTATGGAAGGTCACCAAGAGAGAGCTGTGGAGGGACCAGCCAGGAGCCAGCTCCCCACACAGCCTCTGCCTGGAAGACACACCCTAACTGTCCATAGCCTGAGGAGACTTAAAATGAAATTAAAAACTGGTGGAATGACACCATAAGCATCATCCATAAAAGAATGATAAATTGGACTTCATCAAAATTAAAAACGTCTGCTCTGCAAAAGACACAGTCAAGAGAACAAAAAGACAAGCCATGGCTTGGAAGAAAATATTTGCAAATCACATATTCAACGAAAGACTTGAATCCAAATTATACAAAGGACTCTCAAAACTCAATAATGAGAAAATAAACAGCACAAAGGGGAAAAATGAGCAACACTTTTAATAGACACTTAAGCAAAGAAGACAGACAAATAGCAAAGAAGCGCATTAGAAAGATGCTCAATGATATTATTCATTAGATAAAAGCAAATTAAAGCTGCAATGAGAAATCCATACACACCTATTAGATTAGCTGAAATTAAAGATTTTTTTAATAATGTGATAATACTAATATAAAACAACTAGAATTCTCATACATTGTTAGTTTCAAATGTCACATCCATTTGTGGAATAGTTTGTCCATTTCTTATAAATTATAGCCCTTGAGAAATGAAAATATATGTCTCTTCAAAATCCTAAATCTAAATGTTTACAATGAATTTATTCATAATCACCAAAATATTGCAAACAACTCAAATATCCTTCGACTAATGAATGGATAAAGAAGCTATAGAACATTGATACCATGGAATACTACTCAGCAATAAAAAGGAACAGCTATCAATACACACAACACAGGTGAATTTGAAATGTGTCATGGTAAACAGAAGAAATCAGATACAAAAACTACATGCACTGTGTCTTAGTCAAGTTTGGCATCACTGTGTTCAAAATATCCAACAAGAACAACTTAGAGGAGGAAAAGTTTATTTTGGCTCACGGTGTCAGAGGTCTCAGCCCATAGACAACTGACTCTATTTCTCGGGGCCTAAGGTGAGGCGGAACAGCACAGCCAAAGGGTGCATAGTGGAGGAGAGTTGTTCCCCTCATGGTAGCCAGGAAGCAGAGAGAGGGAAGAGTAAAGGGGCTTCAAGGAAGATGAACCCTTCCAGGGCATACCCCCAGTGACCCATCTCTTCCACCCATGCCCCACATGCCCACAGTTGCCATTTAAACTAGGATGGACTGATTGGTTACAGCTCTCATAATCTAATTATTTACCTCTGAATATTCCTGCATTAACACAGGAGCTTTGGGGCAACAATTCACATTCAAACCATAACATCTGATCCATTTCTGTGACATTCTGAGACAGGCAAAAGCGGTAGGATCTAAAGCATCAGTCACATAAGCTAGTACCACCGCTGCGGAAAAGAAATCAGGATGGAGGCTCCTCAGAAGACTAGGCATGGAACCACCATAGGACCCAGCTACACAACTTCTTGGTATTTACCCTGAAGAACTGCAAGAAGCTTACTACACTGATACATGCATGGCTATGTTTATAGCAGCACAATCCACAATAGCCAATATAGGGAAACAGGCCAGGTGTCCATCAATAGATGAATGGATAAAAAATGTTCTCTCTCTATATAGATATAGATATAGATACACACATATGTTTTATTCAGCCATAAAGAAAAATGAAATCATATTTTTATAGGAAAATAGACAGAACCATCATGTTAAGTGAAAAAAGTCAAACTCAGAAGGTCAAGGGTCCTATGTTTTCTCTCATACTTGGAAGCTGGAGAGAAAAAAAGGAAAACAAAGGTGGGAGTGGATCTCATGAAAATCAAAGTGCTCCATCTGTGTACAATGAATCAAAATGCATTCTGCCATCATGTGTTTCTAAGCAGAATAAGTAAATTTAAAAAAAAATAAATAAATAAATGGAATTTTCTCTGGGGGAGGGGAGCAGAAATCAAAGGGAGATCAGTAGAAGAAAGGGACTAAGGTGTGGGAGATAGGGAGGGAGGGAGGAAGTGCTGGGGAGTTGTAGAGAGCCACCCCTGGGCTGTGTGCGGACCACCGCACATGGCACATCACCGTCATTTGAATAGGAGAATCTGGTGTCTAGGAACACCATTCACTATTTCGTCTGGTTTGACTGCCCAGACTTCCGGAGCCCTATTCAAGTTCTGCCAAAAGTCCCACACAGCACTGGAGATGGGGCAATGGGCTGACCTGCGGTAGCCACACAGCCCCTCTGAGATGGGTGTAACCTGCCAAGATGCCAATCAACCTGCTGACAGGGAGACATCACCCCTGTCAGAGACTCCGCCCCTGAAACCTTAACCTCCTGCTTTTGGTGTACCCCCTTAAATAAACTACGGGAGCCATTTTCTAGTTGTCTAGCTCCAGTTCCCGTGTGGACTGGACTCATCAGGGGCTCCAACTTTTGAAACTCTAATTCTCTTTGTCTTTTGTTCTTTACTAATTACTCTAGACTTTAATTTCTCGGGTGGCGTACATCCTCCTTAGCAGGAAGAAGAACCTCTTGGGCCGTCTCCCCACAGGGAATGATATATTGGTCAAATTATATTGTTACATTGTGTGCATGTATGAATATGTAACAATAAATTCCACCATTATGTACAACCATAATGCACCAATAAAAAAGGTGGAAAAGGAGAGAAAGCATCAGTCATTACCAGGAGTTAGGAATGTGGGATGGCTTGGAGGGAGATGGATCCATCAGGTATCTTCACTGTGGTTTATATCGATCATATGAATATTTATAAGAATTATATAGCTGTTCTCTTTCCTTTCAACTCATAGAACTATACACCAAAAAGAAACTCATAGAACTGAATACCAAAAAGAGTAACTTTTACCATAAGTAAAAAAAGTTGGTTAAAAAGGCATTTAAAAAACTGGTGATAACAGACTTCTCAAAATGGGTTTACCCCCAAATTCAACAAACATGACAAGGAGATCCTACCCATTCCATTTAACCTACACAGACAGGAGAAGCCTCTGCATGCTCGTGGCCATCTGGAAGGATCTAGAAGACGTGAGACCCACCACCACCACTGCTTCTAACTTCCAGGAATAACTCCAGAGCAAAGTGGAAGCAGAGAGAAGGACCTGCAGGAGAATGGGGCTTTCACAGAAAAGGCGCAGTTTAAAATGGGCCCCAAGAGGTGGTCAGGTTCCAGGGCTGTGCGCACTGGGAGGCAGCAATGCCTGAGTGTACACAAAAGAGGCTGATTCCTACAGAGGGGGAAGCGGTGGGCATGTGCCTAGGAGGCCCGACCACACATGCTGGCGAGAAACTCACTGAGGGTCTAGCCAGCACAGCTCCCAAGGACCCTGTGGTAACTGGTTTGGGAACCAGATGGAACATAAATAAATATCAACTTCTAGCTTGCTTAAATCAAATAAAGCAAGAGACATGAGGAAGTCCTCCTTAGTAAAAGCTGTAAATAGCCCATCACAAAGAAAAAGAGCAAGGAGAGGTCATAATGACCCCAATAGCTGACAAGGAACAAGTGTCTACCAGGCACTGTGGAAGATTCTCCACATGCCTAGACTCACTGAGTCCACCCGCCACTCCAGGAGACTCTGTCATTACTCCCATTCTGCAAGTGAGAAATGAGGCACAAAGGGATGAAGTCACCAGTCCAGGGTCCCATGGCAGAGCTGGGGCTCGAATCCAGGCATTGGCTTTGAGCATGCCCTCTGCACTGTGTGCCAAGCTGCCATCTGACCCGGGGAATGGTAACTGCATGGACGTTCCAGGTGTGTCTTCCCAACCATCTTTTCTTTCACTTACGTGTTAGCATCATGCCACCATGCTTCCGGTCTAGAATTCCCTTTCACACCTGTGCAATCGTGCTTGGCACACATGTGTGCACACGTACGAGGACACCCCTTCCCCCAAGACCATCGCTTAACCCCCCAAGAAAGCCAAAACAGAATCAGTCAAGTCAAATGCCACAGAAGGATCACAAGACACCTAGTTCTTTAAAATAATAAGGCTTTTCCAAAAGACGCAAGGACGTCCAAGCAGAAGCAGGAGCCAAATGACGTCTGGTTAGTACAGCCAATAAATTAATTTCATGTGGAAAAAAAAAAACTGAGTTGGTCCAGGCTTAAGAAAGATCCCGTTGACATAAAGATCTCATTATGACACAGTCTTCTCTGGCAAGGGTCTCGTCTGCTGGAGCTGTTTTGGATTCAACTTGTCCCCAGTCCCTTGTGCCTAACAAAGATTCCACATCAAATGCAGAAAAGATGGACCTGTCTAGACATCCCATTGTATATTTAAAACAGGGTTGGGGGTGGGGGAATAGCCTCCTTTTCAACAACAAAGAAGTAAGCGCCCTATAAAGTTCCCCTCCTGCAGACAGCTGGCAGAACTGGGGAGGAAGGGCAAACACAGCCATTCTGACTCAAGAATAGCATTCAGACATTTTGTGGGCATTACTATGGAGCTTCTAGAAGATTCTGAGGACTCCCAGTGAAAACTGAAAGGGGAAGTTTTTGTTGTAGAGCCAACAGCCCCCCTGGGAGAAATAGAGACGCATCAATGACTCATTGATGAAATGCAGACAGAGGACTCCAAGTCAAAAATTCGCAGCACTTGAGCCAGGGCTGAGCTCAAGGCTCCATTTGGCATGGCCCAAAAAACAAAAGGCTCAGTGAGATCACGGATCATGTAAACAAGGAAAGGGGGTGGAGATCTAGTTAAGCTCATTAATATCAATAATAGTCACTCAGCATTCATAAATGTTTATTCCACACCTGCTCTGCGTCAGGCGCTCTCTAGGAGATGGTATTGGGTGGCGGTGGCGGAGAGCAGCTTTCAGTACAGCAATCGGACACAGCGCACAAGGAAACATAGGGCTGGCCCCAGATGGTGGACTGGATCCTGCCCACCTCTCCACCCTCAGCCATACTTTCCTCACTAGGCGAGGAGAAAGCCTCAGGGTTCAGGACTTTGGAAAACAGCCAGTGGCTTTCCATTGCCTCTCCATCCCTCCCTTATTCAGAAGGCTGTTGCCCCAGCCTTTGCTCATCTGGCTGTTCTCACACTTGCACGTGTGTTCTTAGCTGCTCTTCAGGGAGCCACCTCATCTGCCTGTGAAACCCCCTTTCTTTCCCCTCCCGTGAATTGACACAATTGACCCTGTTTATTTCCTTCATGTAACATACTAAGGTCATTGTCTTAGTCCTGTTTGAATTGCTGTAACAAAATACCTGAGGCTGGGTAACTTATAAAGTAAGGAGGTTTATTTGGCTAATGATTCTGGTGATTAGAAGGTCTAAAGAGCATGGCAACAGCAACCTGACCAGTGTCATGATGCAGCAGAGAAGTCAAATGAGAACTAGCTGTAGGCAAAAGGAGCCAAAGAATAGGGTAACCTTGCTTTATAACAACCTTCTCTCAAGAGACACATTAATTCATGGGTGAAGGCTCCATGGCCTAATTACCTCTAAATAAACCCCACTTCTTAAAACTTTCACTACCTCAACACCTCCACACTGGGGACCCAGCTTCCAGCACATGAACCTTTGGGGAACACACTCAAACCATATCCAAACTATAGCAATCTTTTATGCCTATTTTTACTGTCTCCAAGCTGGATAATCAGCAACCAGGGGACAGGAAACTAATCAGACTTATAAACCACTAAATCCAGGGAACAGAGAGTGCCTGGCATGTGTTAGGCATTCATAAGGTGTTTTTAAACTATAAAAGGAAAAATAAGATTATGAGATAGCTTATGATGTAGGGAGACCTAATCTAAATGGACCTCTCCAAACGGTGGACATCACAAAGTCTTGTGTTGCCGGAATTGAAGAAAGGGCATCAGGGCTTGTGTAGTCAGCTTTCCATCGTTATAACAAATGCCAGAAATGATTAATTTATAAAGAGAAAAGATTTACTCAGGATTACAGTTTTGATGGTTCCATGGTCAATTGGCCCAAGGACTTTGGGGCCTGTGGCAAGGCCAAGTTAGCATGGAGAAAGCATGGAGCAGAGCAAAACTGCTTACCTCATGGCCAAGGAGCCAGAGAGAGAAAGGAAGAGCGTGGGTCCCACCATCCCATCCAAGGGTGTCCCTCTATTGACCTAAAGACCACCCACAGGTCCTACCTCTTCAAGTTTCCACAACCTCTCCGATGCACAGAGCTGAGGCCAAGGTTTTAACACAGGGGTCTTCAGAGGATAATTAATATCCAGACTGGAGCAGAACTAAAATGTAGACAATAGAATGTGTGGCCAGAGAGGAAGGCAGGCATGTGGTAAGAAGTCTTTACCCTATTCTAGGTGTGGCAGCAAGACTCTAAAGGGTTTTAAGCCAATGAACGATATAGTTTAATTCATATTTTTTAAAGATCATTCTTGTTATTGGGTTGAGAATAGATTAGGAGACCAGAGTAGAGGCAAAAAGACAAGTTAGAATTCACTGCGTTATCCAGGTGAGAAATAATGATGGGGGCAGAGGGAGGAAGTGAGATGAAGGGTAAAGATGCAGAGAAGTAGGTGGGTTGGGATATACATGCACACCCTGCCGGCAGGGTGAGCATGAGTCTAGAATAACAAGGATTAAAAGTAGTGCTATGGTGAGGATGCGGGGTGGGAGGGATACACTTATGCATTGCCAGTGGGACTGAAATTGCTGTGACCACTCTGGAAAGCAGTATAAAGATTCCTCAGAAAACTTGGAATGGAACTGCCATTTGACCCAGTCATCCCACTCCTCAGCATACACCCAAAGGGCTTAAAATCACCATACTACAGTCATGCAGCCACATCAATGATTACAGCAGCTCAACTCACAATATCTAAGCTGTGGAACCAAGCTAGGTGCCTTTCAACAGATGAATGGATAAAGAAAATGTGGTATGTATACACAATGGAATATTACTCAGCCTTAAAGAAGAATTAAATTCTGGCATTTGCAGGTAAATGGATGGAACTGGAGACTATTATGCTAAGTGAAATAAGCCAATCCCAAAGAAACAAAGGCTGAACGTTTTCTCTGATATGCAAATACTAATTCACAATAAGAGGGTACTAGGGAAGAATAGAGGTACTTTGGATTAGATAGAGGGGAATGAAGGGGGGTGGGGGTCTGGGAGCATATGAATCAGACATTATTACCCTATGTGCACATATAACTACACAGCCAGTGTAGTGCTACATCATGTACAACCAGAAGAATGAGAAGGTACACTTCATTTATGTATGATGTCTCAGTATGCATTCTACTGTCATGTATAACTAATTAGAACAAATTTTTAAAAAGGAATAAAAAATAAAGTAATGCTATGGTTTCAATATGTCCCCCGAAGGTCTACATATTAAGGGCTTTGTCCCCTGGGTGGCAGTACTGGGAGTTGCTGTTGACCTTTAAGAGGTGGGGTCTTATGGGAGTTCCTTAGATGATCAGAGAAGTGCCCTTGAAAGGGACTGTGAGACTCCAGGCTCTCTTCCTCTCTCTGTTTCCTGGGTCAAGATGTGAGCAGGTTGTCCAAACTAAACTCCCTGCCTTTGGCATCTGAAACCTTCACCAGAGTCCCAAAGCAATGGAGCCAGCCAATCTTGTACTTGAATCTCCAGAACTGTGAGATATATAAACTTTTTCTCTTTATAAATTAATTGCCTCGGGCTGGGCTGTGGCTCAGTGGTAGAGCGCTTGCCTAGCATGCGTGAGGCACTGGGTTCGATCCTCAGCACCACATATAAATAAATAAAATACAGGTCCATTGACAACTAAAAAACATATTTAAAAAAATAAGTTAATTGCCTCATCTATTTTGTTATAGTGATGTCAAACTAACTAATACAAGTAGCAGCTGGGAATTATTTCAGTGATGATTTATAAATTATATATGAGAAAAGAGAGATCGATTGCTGTGATGCAGAGGGAGGAGGAAGAGGAAGGAGAAGTAAGAGAATAAAGGAGAGAGAGACAGTCTTAAAGAAAACAACTGACAAGTTTCTGGATATGGCAGAATGGTGGTTATGAAGAGGGGCAAGGACAGAATCCAGCATCTATGAGTTGAAAAAGAGTGGGAAATAGAGATGTGAAGATAGCATGTATACAGTTCTCTTGTGAGTATCTACGTTGTAAGCAGATAAAACTAAGGAAATGATTTGAGGAAGATATGAGGAAAAGAATGACCCTTTTAAGAGATGGGAGATACCAGAACCCAGTTAGAAACTAATCTGGAATATCCAGTTGAGAAGCAGAGCTAGAAAAAAATACAGAGTTTAAATTTCGTTCTGCAACATATGGATTTCCAGTTTTCCCAGCACCATTTGTGGAAGAGGCTACCTTTTCTCCAATGTATGTTGATGGCACCTTCATCTAGCATGACATAACTGTATTTATGAGGGATTGTGTCTGTGCCTTCTATTCTGTTCCACTGGTCTTCATGTCTGTTTTTGTTATTATAGCTCTGTAGTGTAGTTTAAGGTCTGGTATTGTGATGCCTCCTGCTTCACTTTTCTCACTAAAGATAGCTTTGGCTATTCCAGTCCTCATTTTTACCAATAAATATCATGACTATTTTTTCTATTTCTATGAAGAACATCTTTGGCATTTTAATTGCATTAAATCTGTACAGTGCTTTTGATAGTATGGCCATTTTGACAATATTAATTCTGCCTATCCAAGAACATGAGAGATCTTTCCATCTTCTAAGTTCTTCAATTTCTTTCTTTAGTTTCCTATAATTTTTACTGTAGAGATTTTTCACATCTTTTATCAGATTGATTTCCAAGGTTGTTTTTTTAAGGCTATTGTGAACGACATAGTATTCCTAAATTTTTTTTCAGTTGATTCATCATGGATGAATAGGAATGCAATTGATTTATGGGTATTAATTTTATATCTTGCTACTTTGGTGAATTTGTTTATGAGTTCTAGAAGTTTTCTGGTGGAGCTTTTTGGGTCTTCTAAATATAGAATCATGTCATTAGCAAATGGGGATAGTTTGAGCTCTTCTTTTCCTATTTGCATCCCTTTAATTTCTTTCTTTTGCCTAATTGCTCTGGCTAGAGTTTCAAGGACTATGTTGAATAGAAACTCAATTCAAAGTGGTTCAAGGACCTAGCTAGGCATTAGACAGAGATCCTGCATTTACTAGAAGAAAAAGTAGGCCCAACTTTTCATCATGTCGGCTTAAGAACCAACTTCCTCAACAAGATTCATAATGCATGAGAGGTAAAATAAAAAATCAATAAATATTATTGTATCAAACTAAAAAGCTTCTTCACAAAAAGGAAACAATCAAAAACATGAGAAGAGAGAGCCTACAGAATGGGAGAAAATCTTTGCCACCTGCACCTCAAATAGAGTATTAATTTCCAGGATATATAAAGAACTCAAAAAACTTAACACAAAAAAAATACAAATAACTCAGTCAATAAATGAGCAAAGGAACTGAACAGGCACTTCACAGAAGAAATACAAATGGTCAACAAATATATGAAAAAATGTTCAACATCTCTAGTAATTAGAGAAATGCAAATTGAAACTTCATGAGATTTCATCTCACTCCAGTCAGAATGGCAATTATCAAGAAGACAAGCAATAATAAATATTGGTGAGGATGTGAGGGAAGAGGGTACACTGGTAGCACTACAAATTGGTACAACAACTCTGGAAAGCAGTATGGAGATTCCTCAGAAAACCTGGACTGGAACCACCATTTGACCCAGTTATTCCACTCCTCAGTATATACCCAAAAGACCTAAAATCAACAAACTACAGTGACACAGCCACATCAATGTTTATAGCAGCTCAATTCACAATAGCTAAGCTATGGAACCAACCTAGGTACCCTTCAACAAGTGAATAGATAAAGAAAATGTGGTATATATACACAATGGAATATTACTCAGCCATAAAAAGGAATGGCTATGAATTTTGCTGGTAAGTGGATAGAACTGGAGACTATCATGCTAAGTGAAATGAGCCAATCCCAAAAAAACAAAGGCCAAATGTTCTTTCTGATATGTGGATACTAACACACAATAAGGAGAGGGTTGGGAAGAATAGAAGTTCAGTGGACAAAGGGAAGTGAAGGGAAGGAAGGAGGGATGGGAATAGCAAAGACAGTAGAATGAATTGGACATAACTTTCCTATGTTGATATATGAATACACCACCAGTGAAACTCCACATCGTGTACAACCACAAGTATGGGATCCTAATTAGAATAAGTTATATTCCATGTATGTATAATATGTCAAAATACACTCTACTGCCATGTATCCATAAAGAATAAATTTTAAAAACAGAAAAAAATATAGGGAATGTAAGCAATCAGAGTCCTTGAGAAGTTTGGGAGGGAGGGAGACAGGGAACACAGGGAGAGGAGGAAAGGGGTTGGGAGGATGAAGGTATTGGCAACCCATGGCTTCTATGGCCTCAGTGAGGGATGAAGCAAGGTCATCTGCTTGTGTAGCCCAGCACAGCACAGGCAGGGGGAGGAGGCAGCAAGGGGAACAGGTGAGCACAGCTGGAGAAAGACAGCCACCCAATAACGATGGCTGTCACTTGACAAAGCCTTCTATCACATCTGAGACAGAGCTGATGACCTATTTAAAAAGGCCCATCTCACAGACTAAAGAACTCAGAAGCACCAGGTGCAATGGTACACACCTGTAATCCCAGCACTTAGGGAGGCTGAGACAGGAGAATCGAGTTCAAAGCCAGCCTCAGCAATGGCGAGGCACTAAGCAACTCAGTGAGACCCTGTCTCTACATAAAACACAAAATAGGGCTGGGGATGTGGCTCAGTAGTCAAGTGCCCCTAAGTTCCATCTCCAGTACTTAAAAAAAAAAAAAAAAAACTCAGAAGTGCTAAAACTAACACTTAAATGAAGGTTTTCCTAAATTAAGTCCAAAACTTTTCACTCTCCATGGGACAAACATAAGCAGAGATCGGTTCCTTCCTGACAAGTGGCATGGCCAAGACAGTCTGTCATATTAAAAATGGTTCGCTAAGGGCCATCCCATCCAACATTTGACAAAAATACAGGAAGAAAACGTGAACTCCTCAAAAGTGCTTCCACAAGCTCAGATCACTTCCATCCCTCTTGATACCAACGAGCACATCACCATGAGAGCAGATGTCACCTGGGTGCTGGGGCCCCAACGGGACCCAGCATCTACAGTAATACTCACCGTTCTATTCCCTGTCCAAATCTAGTGCTCAGGAAAAAAGATCATGGTTTTTAGGGTATTTTTGTGTTTAACTTAAAAGGGGGAAAAGTTCATGCTGATTTTCATATTAAGTCTCTTTGGGGGCCTGTGGCACATGTTGGTGATCTAGTAGGACTAGGTCCATGAAAGTCTGCTGTGACTTACCAAAGTTGAAGAAATTGCAGGGAGAAAGAAATGTTGACTC
Source organism: Geosciurus inauris (assembly GCA_004024805.1). Classification (NCBI taxonomy): domain Eukaryota; kingdom Metazoa; phylum Chordata; class Mammalia; order Rodentia; family Sciuridae; genus Geosciurus; species Geosciurus inauris. Next base: position 369,089 of record PVHX01000189.1, on the reverse strand, counting down.
GAATCCGGAATCCAGACAATCCTGGAGGAAGGAGACAGCTCTGGGGATGGGAGGGACACAAGACCAAGCTCTTCACCTTCTGCAAGTGTTTGCTCAAGTAACTTTTTTTCAGTGAGGCTCATATTGACCACCTGCTTTTAAATTGCACCACCACATTGAAACCTAACTCCCATTCTTTCTCAGCCTGCTTCTTTCAAATAGCATTTATCCCTTCCAATATACTGTGTGATTTATTATTTAGTCTCCGATATATCTCAACTACTAAGAACAGGGTAGGTCCTCAGTAAATATCTACTGAATGAATGAATGAAGTAGATGCTTTATGTTCTTTGAGTGTCTCTACTTTTGTTACTTTGGGTACCTTTATCTAGATCTTTATCCTATTCTAATCATGAAGGAGGTCCCCAGACATTTTCTGATCACACAGGCCATATCAGTAATAAATTTGCCCATTCATCATTTCTGCAGCTATATCAGAATACCTGAGATTAGGTAATTTTTAATAAATGGAAATGTATTGACTTACAGTTCTGGAAACTCAGAAGTCCAAGATAAAGACACCAGCATCTGACAAGGCCTTTCTTGGTGTATAATCACATGGCGGAAAGCAGAAAGCAAGGAGGCAAAAGGGAGACCAAAATCACCTTTTATGGTAGCACTAATTCCACCCATGAGAGAAGACCGTTCACGTACTATTAACTTCCAAAGGGTCCACCTTCTAATACTAATACAACAAACAAATTTTAACATGAGTTTTAAATGTCTCAACCATAGCATTCTACCTTGGCCTCCTCAAAATTTATGTCCTTCTCACATACAAAATACATTAATTCCATATCAATAGCCCTCAAAATCTTAACTCACTCCACTCCGAAGTCTCAAGACTCATCTGAATCAGATATGGATGAGAATCAAAGTGCTGTTCATCTGAAGGGCAAATTGCCCTGTAGCTGTGAGCCTGTGAAATCAAAAGAAATTACTTGCTTTCCAAAATATAATGGTGGGACAGATAGACACCCCTTTTCCAAAAGGGAGAAATAGAGGAGAAAGAGATGCTAGGTCTCAAATCCAAACTCCAACAAAGAAAAAAAGACTCTGTGTCTCACCTGGGATCCCAAGGCCTTGGGCAGCCCCACCACAGAGCTTTGCTAGGCTCAGCGTATGCCACTGTCCTAGATGAGAATCAGGTGTCTGGAGTTTTCCAGGCTGGTGCTGCATGTTGGTGGCTCTACAGTTCTGGAATCTCAGGGGCATTAAGCATTGCCCAAGTCAAGGCTCTCTGCAGTGTCTCCTCCCCTGTGATAGCCTCTGTCTGGGTCCCAAGGCTTTTCATGACATTCTTGGAAATCAATATAGAAGAAGCCTCGCCTCCACAGCTCTTGCACACTGTGAACCTGCAGGATCAGCACCATGTGGACACCACCTCTTGTACCTACTGGAGTGACAGTACAAACCACACCTGAGCCTACTTGACCACACCTGGGGAAGCAGCGAGCAGATTGCCAAGGCAGCAAAGGGCAACCAATTCACGGGGGAAACTCTGGGCCAATCTTCCTAAGCCATTCTGCCCTCAAGGCTCCTGAACTGCGATGGGACGGACAGCCTTAAGGATCTTCAAAATGCCTTTTGGGTCATTCTCCATTGTCCATCCACATAGCGTCTGAGTCTCTTCTATCTATACTAATCTCTTTAGTCAAGGGTCATTGGACCACCTATTCAGTATTCTCTCCTAAATGCATTTTTCCTTCTTCACAAGACCAAGCCAGGGATTTTACGTATTCTAGTGTATTGCTCTTCAGTTCTGCCTTTGTGATTCAGCTAAATTATTTGCCACTTTATAACAAGGATGGCCTTTCCTCTCGTTTTCAATACCCTGTTCCTAATTTCTGTCTAATATCTCATCATAATGGTCTTTACTTCCACAATTCTACCAGCATTCCAGCCATGACCACTTAGATGGTGTCCAGTAAGTTCCAGACCTTCCCTACAGCTATTTTCTTCTGAGCCCTAACCAGAATCCCCATTAAGGCCATGTTCACAAAAATATAGGCTTTTCCCAACATTCACTTCAAAAACTGTTCCAGCTTCTACCCACTACTCAATTCCAAAGCCACTTCCACATTTTTAGTTGTTCATTACAGCAACAACCCCACTCTTGTTACCAATTTCTGTCTTAGTCTGTTGGTGTGGCTATAACAGAATACCTAAGACTGAATAATGTATAATGAACAGAAATTTATTGGATGATGGGAGGTCAAAGATCTAAGTATTAGCATCTTGCAAATACCTCCTTGCTGCATCATCATACGGCGGAAAGAAAAGAAAAGAAATTGAATGAAACCCACATTTGTAACCATATTAATCCCACCCATGAAGCAGAGCCCTCATAACTCTACCACCTCCCAAATGACCTTCCTAACACCACCAAAACAGCAACCAAATTTCAACATGAGTTTTGGAGTCAACAAATATTCAAACCATATTGTGCCCCAATACATGAATAATTTGTTCATATTTTATTTGGTTGATTATATATGTATTGCTGCATGCAAAATGTATCACATATTTTTAACTACCCAAAATTTTTTTTAAAAATTAAATATGAAGAAAAATAAATCTACTGTATTTTCTTCAAGTACAAAAGTGGGGTATATTCTAGTCACTAACCCACATAAATACAGTTATCTCATACTAGACAAAGGGGTCAAAAACATACATTGGAGAAAAGATAGCCTTTTCAACAAATGGTGCTGGGAAAACTGGAAATCTATATGCAGCAAAATGAAACTAAACCCCTATCTCTCACCATGCACAAAACTCAACTCAAAGTGAATCAAAGACTTAGGAATTAGACCAGAGACCCTGCATCTAATTGAGGAGAAAGTAGGCCCAAATCTTCATCATGTCAGATTAGGCCCCAACTTCCTTAACAAGACTCCTAAAGTGCAAGAAATAAAAGCAAGAATCAATAAATGGGATGGATTTAAACTAAAAAGCTTCTTCTCAGCAAAAGAAACTATCAATGAGGTGAACAGAAAGCCTACATTCTGGGAGCAAATTTTTGCCACACACACACATCAGATAGAGCACTGATCTCCAGGATATATAAAGAACTCAAAAAACTTAACATCAAAAAAACCAAACAACCCAATCAATAAATGGGCTAAGGAGCTGAATAGAAACCTCTCAGAAGATGATATACAATCAATAAACAAATATATGAAGAAATGTTCAACATCTCTAGCCATTAGAGAAATGCAAATCAAAACTACTCTCAGATTTCATTGCACCCCAGTCAGAATGGCAGCTATCCAAAATACCAGCAACAGTAAGTGCTCGCGAGGATGCGGTGAAAAAGGCACACTCAAACATTGCTGGTGGGACTGCAAACTGGTGCAACCGATCTGGAAAGCAGTATGGAGATTCCTTAAAAAACTTGGAATGGAACCACCATTTGATCCAGCTATTCCACTCCTTGGCCTATACCCTAAAGACTTAAAAACAGCATACAACAGTGACGCAGCCACTTCAATGTTTATAGCAGCACAATTCACAATTGCTAAACTGTGGAAGCAACCTAGATCCCCTTCAATAGATGAATGGATAAAGAAACTGTGGTATATATAGGCAATGGAATATTACTCAGCAATAAAAGAGAATAAAATTATGGCATTTGCAGGTAAATGGATGGGATTGAAGAACATCATGCCAAGTGAAGTAAGCCAAGGCCAAAAAACCAAAGGCTGAATGTTCTCTCTGATTAGTGGATGCTGATACATAAGGGAGGTGGGGTGGAGAGCATGGGAGAAATGGAAGAACTTTGAATGGGGCAGAGGGGAAGGGAAATAGGAGTAGCAAAAATGGTTGAATGACATGGACATCACTACCCTAGGTGCGTGTATGAAGACACAAATGGTGTGACTCTATCTGGTTTGCAACCAGAGAGATGGAAAATTGAGCTCTATATATGTACTATGACTTTAAATGCATTTAAATAAATAAATTCTAAAAAAAAATTTTTTTAAAGAGTAATTGAGCCTGCATTACATGCCAAGAACATGCACACATTATAATCAACACAATAACCCTCCTGGGTTCTATTAGGCATAGTCATTATCTCCCATTTAATGGCTGAGAAAACTGAGACTCAAATAAATTGAACAATTTGATCTGTGGCACAACTATTAAGTGGCAAAGCCAGAATAAAAACCTGGAGATGACTGATGCCATGAGCTGCAGGGGTAAGATGGAGATCTTGAGATAGTCAAAGGGAGGCAAATCAAAAGCAACCCAGCTTTACTGTAGTGTGCTGTTTTTAAGTCTTTAGGGTATAGGACGCGACATGGGGGAGGTGGGGGGCAGGAAAGGGGAATGGGTATAGTAAAGACGGTTGATAAAAAATATATATATATATACTGTTCATTAGAAGTGCATATAAAGGTGTTTAATATGAAGAATTTAATCTGCTTATAATTTTGTGCAAAGTTAGAAAAATTATGATTTTAACAATTTTTTCTATTTGCCTCAACAAATGTTTTCAGTGAACAGTGTGTACAGCTTCTGAAAATTTGTTTTTTTCTGTTATGTTTGATAACATGTATTAAAATGCAATTTT
>PVHX01000189.1:0-364374 GCA_004024805.1 Geosciurus inauris | reverse complement strand
AATAACCTTTGATTCATGCCAATATCATCATTCTAGTTGGACGTTATTTAATTATCAACACACATGAGCACAACTTTAACTCCCCAAAATATCACTCTCAAATGTGTCTGTGTCTGGATAATAAGTTACATAGTCACCCAGTCCGTACCCTGGCTCAGTACACACCAGAGCTTCTGGGATTAGAACAAAAGGTGCTGTGATTTCTCATATCTGAGGCAGCCCTCTTAACCCCCAAGGTCAAAGCAGCAAGCTTCTGGAGGTCAGCAAGCTGACCTGGAGCCACCAAGGTGGACTTGCATGGGATTTACACGCAGAGTCCTAGGTACTCTGGCCCAGTTGAACTTCCTTTTCCATAAATCATGGCCATCTAACCTGGCCTCCAACCCCACTTGGGTCTCAATAGGAAAACATTATCACTGACTTTGATGGAAGGTGTGCAGCACAGGTGACCAAGGACTCGTATGTATTCATCAAATTTGCTTAACAGATTGAACTAGATGGACTTACTCCTGCTTGGGAGCCCTACAGCTGACATCAAACCTAAGAAAGGATGAGGACAGGAGGTTGTTCAGGCAACCAGAGTCACAACAACCCAGAACAGACCCTCCACGCATATAAAGCTGTTCTGGCAAGAGTCAGGTGAGTTAGATGTCCCTCCTGGCATCTCTGCCAGTGGACATGGTCCCCACAGACCAGACCATCCCTCTTCCTGCCTTGGCCACAAAGCCCACTCTTCCAGAGGTGCCCCAGAGAGCATGATGTTCCTGGGTGAGGAGAAGGTCCTAGAATTCCACCCAAGTGGACCAGACAGTACCAAATGGTTCACAGTGAGGTACTCCAGTTCACACTGACCAACACTGAAAACTGCTCATTGTTAGAAACTTCCCCTGAATTCTTCATAAATTACCAGTCCTGGGTACTGAGATGTTCCAATAACATCATGCAAGTTTTTCATGTTTTCTCTGACTTTTGTTGGTGTTCTTTTTCCCTGAGAGAGTAGACGCAGAAGCAAATGAAGATATTTTTGTATCTTTCTATTTGATTATTTTGAAGGGGAAGGAGAGGCTCAGAGGGGCCAATGTGACAGGACTCCACTCTAATATAAGTCACCTTCTGTGTTAGTCAGCTGTTCATCACTGTGACCAAAACACCCAACAAGAGCAAGTTAAAGGGAGAAAAGTTTATTTTGTCTCACAGTTTCATAGGTTCACTCCATGGTGAGCCAATGCCATTACTCTGGGCCCAAGATGAGGCAGAACATCATGGCACAAGGGTATGGTGGAGGAGCACTGCTCTCTTCATGGCACCCAGGAAGCAGAGAGAGAAAGGCGAAGGGGCTGCAGAGAAGATGAAACCTTCAGAACATGTCCTCAGTGACCACCTCCTCCAGCCACACCCCACATGCCTACAGTTACCACTCAGTGAATCCAGTCAGTCTAGGATGAACTCATTAAGTTACACCTCTCACAATCTAATCATTCATCTCTGATTATTTCATAGGAGCTTTTGGGAGACACTAACATCCAAACCATAGCACCTTCCCACCACAAAGCAAAAGACCCGGGGATCTAAGGTAAAACGTTGTATATGGCATAATAACTTCATATTTTAAGAAATTTTACATTATTTAAAAAAAAACTGGTCTTGTTTCTATCCCCCAGCATACTGGAAGGAGGGGACCCATATTTTGGTGTTGGCTCTGCCACTAATGGGTGGTGACATTGTGAGCAAGCCTGCACCTCTCTTTTAGCCTCAGTTTCTCCTGGTGTACATGCAGGCTATTGACCTGGGTGACTCTGGGAGCCTGATGGGGCCTGCCCACTAAAAAACCACCCTGACCCCAGCAGCAGACAGTCGCCCATCAAATCCCATCGGCAACCTGGAGAGGAAGGTTTCTCTGCAGCTCCTTAGTATGTAGACAAGTCCTGAAAACATCTCCTCTTCTGACAGAACAAGCACTCTGATGAGCAGCCCCCAGGGACTCAAAGAGCAATACTTGACAACTGGGCTTTTGGATGTTAAACAGGAATGTCAGGCAGGGCTCAGATGGTTATCTGTTGAGGTCCCAGCCTCCTGCTCACCTCTTCCTTCCTGAGTCTCTGAGTGAACATCTCCAAGGTCAACTGCTGTCTCCACTAAACAGCAGAAAAGTAAACAGCAGGTGATGGTTGAGGCACCCTCTGACTTCACACCCTGTTATCCCTGAAGGATGGATGCTGTACCCATCCAGGAATCTGAAAAATGGGAAACCTGAACTGCACTTGCAGGCAGCTGCCAGGCAGGGTAGAATTTTGTCCACAAGCAGATTAAGGAGGTAGGAGCCAGGAAAGCTTCAGGTCACCAGCTCCTGACTCCCTAGACTGTAGAATCTTTAAGAGCTGGAATCAACCCACTCTGCAGTCATTCCCCAAACTACCCCCAATCCCAGCACAAGCTCTGGGAATTCCACTCCATGTTCTTTGATTTTTGAATGCTTTAGCTAACATGTTGGGTTCAGAGGGAACCCAAAATCAATGGTCTTTTTTTCATTGTCATAGCTGGGGATGTTGCAGCTAGATTTCCTCCCAGCCCAGGATGGAAAATAAAATGAAGGGGAATGGAAAGTCAGCCATGTTTCTTCCAAGAGAAGTCTTGAGGCTTGAAATTCACCATGCTTTATCAGAAGCTGGCCTTCTGCCCTCAGTAGATCAGTCCACAAACTAGATGATGTTCAGGGTGGAGGGTAAAGACTGCAAACCCCACATTGGAAGTTCTCAGGAGCAACCAGCTATTAGCCAGCACCCAGACGCTGGAAAATCCAGTCCCACAGAACAACTCAGCCTCCCCTGGAGCATGGTCTGGCCTGGTGCAAGCTTCTCTAGGGCATTGAGTTGCAAGAGAAGCAAGAAGGCATATGCCCCAGGATGTGAAGAGAACTGAGCTCAGCAAGATTCAAAAGCCTAAAATAATGAAAATCAACTGCACAATCATTACCCAACACCTTCTGAAAGCATATGTCATTTCTTCTTTCCAGAAATGTCTGGACTCAGAAGAAAAAAGTTGAAAGCAATTATTAATATCCAATAGTTAACACCAGCAGATGAAAAGAGTATTTCCATTCCATTGATCAGAAAACTTTACAACTAACGTTCATTGGATATTGAGTATCTTAATTCAGTTTCTGTTGTTATAGCTGAGTACCTTAGGCTAGGTAATTTATAAAGAATAAAGGTTTATTCAGCTAATGATTCTGGAGGCTGAGAGGTCTAAGATTGAGGAGCTGTATTTGGTGAGGTCCTTCCTTCTGGTAAGGACTCCCTGCATAGTCTCAAAGTAGAACAACCCATCACAAAGTGATAGGGCACATTGAAGAGACAGAACCAAAGTGGTTTTTATAACAGACCCACTCTTGAGATAACCCATTAACCACAAATACATTAATCCATGAGTGGATTAATCCATTCACACATACAAAGCTCTCATGACCTAATCACCTCTAAAATCCCACCTGGCCATACCCTTTTTTTTTTAATATTTTTTTAGTTGTAGATGGACACAATATCTTTATTTATTTTTATGTGGTGCTGAGGAACCCAGTGCCTCATGCGTGCAAGGCAAGCGCTCTACCACTGAGCTACAATCCCAGCTCCTGGCCATACCCTTCAATCCTTCACAATTTTATGGAGATAAAATGTCAACATGAATTTTGGTGGGAAAATTCAAACCACAGCCCTAACTATAAGTCAGGCATTTTCTAAGTGCTTTCCACCAACATTTCTTATCAATTACAACACCCATAGGTAGTAAGTTCATTTTGCATAGGAAGAAGCTGGGGCCCAGAAAAGGTTAAGAAACTTGCTCAAGATCACATAGCTCATAGGTGTGATCCACAACTCAGATTTGAACCCAACCTGTCTGATTTACCCTCTATTTTTGCTGCCTCGCATAAAGATCAGATAATGAAAATGGTTTCTCAACTGCATAGCTGTTATGCTGAGAGGTCCAGCCTGAGCCCTAGGCCCTGGCACTTGCAGCTTCATGGATGACTGCAGTAACCATGGTGTGTCCTGGACACAGAAGCCCAGAAGGGTGGAACATGATGAGAAGCACACTGTGCTGCAGCCCCAAAGGAAGATGTATACCCACCAGTCTCAATCCCACTGGTATTCTGCTACCATTAGGAATTTGTGAGACTTAGTAGAGTCCAGGGCTGGGAGCTGCTGCAGCTGAAGTTGCACCCCTGGTCACCGCTCCCTCAGGAAATGCAGACCACCCACACTGCCTTCCTTCCTGGAAATCCAGTCCTGCCTCCCATGAGAGACCGCCATCTTGCCTCTGTCTCTCAGTCCCCTAACCCAGCTCTCTCACTGCGGTCTACACTCATCCCTCACACCTCCACAGGAACTAAGGGGCATGAATCACTTCTCTCTGTCAAGGTTATATTTTCTTGTTTTAAAAAGAGCACCTATTCTTCTTCTTATTCTGAGGAGGGAAAAAAAGTTGCCTCCTTTTTTGGCTTAGAAGGTGGCTGAATTTTTCAATATATTCATGCAAACGAGATATTTCATCTCATGGATTTTATCCCAGTTCTGTCTATGCACATTTTAAATAAATTAAGATGAAATAAATCCATTTTATTATATTACCCAGTGCCATCTCCATGAAATAATGCCCATATTTGTATTTCCTAAGGAATGTTGACGTGGCTGAAAATGTTGCAGAAAGTATAATCTTTGAGGATTGTGCTGCCAGAAAAAAAATAAATCTAGGCCTTTGTTTAGAGCCTAGAGTGGCCCCACCTTTGATTGAAATGGCTTGAAATATCCATCCCCAAAACATGGACAAGGCAGTAAAGAATACAGAATTGATCACCACTGGCTCAGAAATGAAAGTGGTGTGCCTTCCTTTATTTTCTTAACATCTGTTCTCTCCCTCCCTACATAAACCACCCCCCCTAGAAATAAATTACCCAGGCTCCCTTTTTAAAAAAGAAGAAAGGAAGGTTTGCAGCAGTCAGCCCCAAAGTACGCCAGGCAGTTCAGCCAAACTCCCAGGGCTCTCCCCATCCCCATGCAGCCGCCATGGAGACTCCAGACATCCAAACCCCAGCATCTTCAGTTTCCACTTCCTTCCTGAGATACAAGGAGCTGCATGGATCTTGAGAGAAGAAGCTTTGCTCTCTGCTGCGTCTCATTTTCCTGTAAAGGGTAAATGGAATGGAATTGTATCCGGTCAGCTTGAACGCATAGTGGTTTCTGAAGCCTGTGACCATCAGGAATGAGAACCAACAAGACAGAACCAAGTTGTGGCTTAAGTCACTCACCTGCCCTGTTTGTCCAGGATATAAATTAAGATCACAAAGAATGAATGAGATGGAATGATAGCCCCAAATCTCAAGAACTACAGCCAAATCCTTCTAAGACTGTGGTTTTCCATAGAGTCTAAAACATGGGGACAGTAAAGGTGGTGGAATATGATGGTCATCATAGCCCTAACTTTATGTACGACTGCATATATGTTGTGATTCTATACAACTTACAACTAGAGAATTGATATGTTATCCTCTATCTATGTACGATGAAGCAAATTGTACTGTTATCATGTAAGCCTAAATAGAACAAATAAATTAAATATGAAAAAATAACCATCTTAAAAAAATAAAATATAGTTTAGAGATAGAAAACTACCTGACCTCAGCCCTGGACCACCTGCCCTGCACGCATCTCCTCCACATCCTCCTTCCCACCCTTCACTCCCTGTCTTACGTTATGCTCAACATTGGTTGAATGGATGGACAGACCAACATACTACTCAACTGCTTCCAGCCTCCCTCTTTTTTAAATAACCACTTTTTGGCATGGTAAACCATGTAAAAAATTGCTGGCTGTATGTCCAAAGGCAGGCGCTTCTCACATAAGCTCATTTGTGATATGTCAGCCTTCAAGGTCAAAGCAAGTGTCTCAATGTACCTAAGCATCACAGCCAAGGAACCTGGCTCTTTTTTTTTTTTTTTTTTTTGTTGTTGTTGTTAGTGAGCTTATCAGTAGGATTCCTGTGCTTTCTGGAAAAAATTTAAGCCTTATCAGAGCAGCCCACCAGGGTCTCCAGCAGGAACCCAACAACGCACAATGGCATCCCTATAGGACAACCCATTTCCCATCTCCAGAACAGGGAAGTGCTCTCACTTGCCAGAGAGGCACCAACAGCTGGAAAGACATATTCCACCTTGCAATAAATTGTTTCTTTTTAATAGCAGGTATTGGATCAGGTACCAATAGCAGAAACAGGTTCTAGATAATTCCACATGCACCCTCAAATACCCTGATAGTGTGGGCAACACTGACTCCATGAACACACAGAGACATGGACTTCCTTTTCCAGGACTTCATCAGGGACTGCTAAAGGAAAATTCGGTGAAACCTGCTAGCACATTCTCAACCCTCTTGTGCTTGCACAGCCAAGAGATATTCTGGGCTGGCTCCTCCTCCCTCTACTGCTATTAGTGTCAATTAGGTTCAGCACGACAGGCCACCTTTGACGAAATGCTGGAGCAACAAAGACATAAACAACGCCAAAGCCTTTGGAGTTGATGTATGGTTGCATTTAATAAACATTTGTTTGCATATTTTTTATCATGCTAATGAATATAATTACTTTAATTTATGTCATCAAGCTATGATTCTGTTCTGATCTATACGTCACTTAAATGTGTAGTGTTAGCATTTTGCACACACTGGCAATTTGAAGAAGGGAAAGAATTCACCCCTCCTGTGAGACCTTGGAGCAGCATTCCACAGACACATATTCTCTCAGAGAATGGACCCAGCTCTGCAGCCTGGTGCCCCTGGAAAGATGGAAATACCTTCCCCTGCCTCAGATACCTTTTCCAATGAGCACATATTGTCACTTTTCTGTGATGTTCCCAAAAGGAAGCCACTGAGTACCTACCCATTGCACACAGCCAGGAAAAACAAAAAAGAATTTTAATCATATTAATGGGTTTTCCTGAAGATAAAAGTAACGCATGTTTATTTTAGGAAATTTGAGAAAACAGACTCCAAAAGGGTTTAGGTGAAAGACTAAACATTTATTCTCAAAATCTGAAACATAATGACACTTCCCTCAAAGATAGACTGCATATACAACAGTGTCTACACCACATGGTCTTAGTGTGTAGCGAAACATATCCATCAGGTTTGGGTAAGTTCACTCTGTAAGATTTACATGACAAAACCTCCTAAGGACACATATCTCAGAATGTATATCCATTATTAAGTGACATATGACCATATATGAATTATTATAAACTGCTTTAAAGAGTATAGGAAGGGTCATACTTGGTAGGCCAGAAGGCAGGAAAACTCCCTGGAATAAAAGGAAGATAACATTTGATAAAGAAAACACACACTCAGAAAAGAACCACAGGAAATGATGCAAGAGACACCAGGAACGTGCCATGCTTGGATGGGGGCCCCCTGGAGCACCCACAGAACATTGGTTAAGGAACCATTAGAAGCCAAGAGGGTTCCCCAACCATTTCCTTCTCATGGACAACATATTATGGACAGGAATTGGCTCTTAGGAGAGGAAACGTTCATAAGTACCACCCTAGGTAGACTAGGCAGTGCTCATGTGACAAATGGGTTAGACACCTCCTCCACACATGAGAGCAAGCTGCAGGAAAAAAATAAAAACTGAGTTTCTGGGCCTGATCCTCCTGTCTACCACTCCAAGAGGCCATGTAAACCGCCCCCGGAGGCACTAGCAAGAAGTTCACACCATAACATGTAATCCTAGACCAAGAAGAAATCTCCTGCCCCATAGGACCCAAGATTCCCCTCTGTCACCCAGAGGTACCGAAGCCAGAAGAAATCGTGCCCTAGCACTCACAGGTCCCAGGAAGCTCTCTCAATCCTCCACAAGTATGGGGAACACACTACCCAAGCTCCCAGTCTGGAAGTGAGGGGACACCCGAAAGCTGGGCCACGCGTCAGACAGCAGAGCCACGCAGACTAGGGCCCTTAGTGACCGCTCCATGCTGGCTCCACGAGAGTACACCTCATCCGGAGGAGGCAAACAGGACTCTGCGGTCCTACAAGGTGAGCGCAGCCCCTGACGCCACAGGAGGAACGGTTAGTGGCCCTGGAGCAGTTCCCTATTGGACCAATTGGAAATGCCCACCATCCTTTGAGAAGATGTCCTGGCCGTTTGTAGAAGGCCCGCGATTATGATATGAAAAGGCTGCTCTCAACTTTGCCCCCAATCTTTTTAAACTTTCGCTACATCTAGATATTCAAAATGCGAAGAGGTTGCTGACGTAGGATAGAGTTAGAAAATAACATCTTGTAAATGCCCATTTGTTTTAAAAAATCAAATGTCTTCTGGAAGTGACTTTGAAATGGATTAGTTAGACCACCTCTAGGAGGGACACTTGTCCACGTTTGTTCATTGGGCTAGAGGACACAGAGAAGACGTTGACCGTGAGAAGAAAAAGGAGGTCCTATGCCACATTGGTTATATGTAGAAGACATTTTCCGTATTATAACCATTGTATCGTGTGCCTTTCATTCCTCATTACTGTATACATAGTTGACAATGCTAAGTACTTTTTTCCGAAATATCTAGACTTTCTAGATGTTCTAAAGTGCCTGATATATGTTAAAAGTAGAAGTGATCAAGGGGGAATGTGGGGGGTGGGGACGGGGAATGGGGTAGCAAAAATAATTGAATAAGGTGGACATCACTACCCTAGGTGCATGTGGAAAAACACAAATGGTGTGACTCTATCTTGTTTGCAACGAGAGAGATGGAAAAATTGAACTCTATATATGTACTATGACCTGAAATGCATTTAAATTAATTAATTAATTTTTAAAAAGTAGAAATGGTCAAATATAACACATTTTGTAAATTTCCTTTTGTTAAAATTCTTATGAAATGTTATGGTGGGAGGGGCAATAGCCAAACCCCTGTTGTGTAGTACACGTACACATTGTGTGCTGGTTCTCTACAGCACCATGTCAGTGTACTTAAATGAAGCAAGAGTAACCACTGTTCCTTATGTCTATGGATCTTGTTTTACTTTGCTCTGTGCATGGTGTATATAAAGGACAAACGAGTCCTAATCTACAGCTAGCCTTTCTAGATGTTAAAGAGGTTGCCAGTAACGTAGAATCAGTAAACACCTTGTAGTTGTTCAGTGATGTGGAGGAGGAGGGAGGGAAGCAATTGCAGAAGGTCATATGTTAGTGTGTTCATACTTGGACATTTTCAGACATCAGTTTTCTGTATGCTTTGTGTATTTTTTGCTGTGTATATAGTGTATACAATAGACAAGTGAGTCCCAATTTTTCAGCATGTAGTCTCTAGAAGTTAAAGAGGTTGCCAGTGTATGACCAAGTAGTTAGTAAAACTAGTACATTTTTGTGTTGAAATTCATAGGAAAGCTTTTCCCCTGGTAAAAAAATAAAATAAAATAAAATATCTAACTTCCAGTCTAAAAAGTATTCTTTGTCTCCCATTCAAGCACAAGCAGGGACCAGTAGAAGACCCTGAGGGAGGCAACAAATCAAACAGACCCAAATAACACCACATTGGCTCTGAAAATTAGACTGTCAATGGAACCATAGCCATGAAAGGAGACCTGTATGCCAGACCTACACAGTGTGGGTTGCCTGTTAAACTAAAAATTTAAATAAGATCCAGAATCTCCTAACATAAAAGCCAAAGTGTTCAGGATACAACCAAGTCACTCATAATACCAGTAACCAGGAAAATGATAACCTGAATGAAAGACAATCCATAGATGACAACAGTGAAAAATCCCAGAACATGACAGAGTGGAACCGAAAGAGCATTGAAAAAAACAGTTCTGAAACCTTCCCAGAATTTCCAAAAAAACATAAACCCACAGATTCAAAAAAGCAACAATTTCCAAATAATTGAATACCAAAAAGTCATGCATAATAATTGAAATTCTGAAAATAAAGACAAAAGAAAATCTAGAAGTCAGCAAGAGAAAACCAATGACTTACCTGAGGAAAAGACCAAGTTGAATGGCACAAGGTGCCTCATATAAATTCATGGAGGCCAGAAAGAAGTGGCACAATGTTTTCAAATGCTAAAAGAAAAGAATTGTCAATTGAGAATTCTATGCCCAGCCAAACTAACCTTTGGGAATACAAGGGGAATAAAGAAAGTCTCAAAGAAAATAAAACTTAAAGAACTTATCACCAACAGATTTACCCATAAAAAAATGGCTAAAAAATTCTTGAAATAGAAAATAAAGAAAAAAAATCTTACAACATTAAGAATAAATAAAAAATGGAAAGATAGGAAGTGTGAATAAATATACTATCCTTCTCATCAGTTTTCGAAATCAGAGATGATTATTGCAACAAAAACTTAACATCATAATTTACCATACAAGACAATGATTCTTTTAATTTTATTTTATTTTATTGTAGTACTGAGGGTGGAACCCAGAGCCTCATGCGTGCTGGGCAAATGCTCTACCATTGAGGTACAACCCCAGCCCTTACATGATAATATGAAAAGTGGAGATAGTTCTTTAAAAGGACCTAAATTTAAATAGTTTCCACTTGAAAAAATAGTGTTAATATTAATAGTCCTTGTTAGTCACATGTTGATTTTGTGATATTCATAGCAATAACTAAGAAAACTATACAAAGTTATATATTCAAAAACATATTCAAAGTTATATATTCAAGATAAAATTCTTAAAAATGTTCAAATAACCCATAAAGAGACAAGTACAGAAAAACAGAGAAAAGAAAAGAAATAGAAAACAAAGTAAAATAAAATGACTTCAATATACCAATAAAAGTCAAGGATTGAAAGAATGATTTCTAAAAATCATGAGTCAAATATATGTTATTTATAAGTAACTCACTTCAATTGCAACAACATAAATATGTTGATAATAAAAGAAGAAAATATGTATACCATGAAAGCATAAATTTCAAAAGAGCAGGAGTGGCTATATTAATATCCAATTAGGAATGAAAAAAGAATATTCTATATTCTTTGGTCTATTTTTTAAATAATTAGAATACTACAAACAGGAAAGAAGGGAGGAAGGAAGACTGGATGGAAAGAAGGAAGGAGAAAGAAAAATAAAACTAAAGACTATTATTTCTCATGAACTCAGACACAAAATTCCTCAACAAAATATTAGCAGATCAAATCTAATAATATATCAAAATAATTATATACCATAACCAAATGCAGTTCATTGCATGTATGCAAGATGGATTCACCATTTGAAAATCAATCAAGGCAGAGTGGGGATGCAGCTGAGTGGCGGAGTGCTTGCTTAGCATGTATAGGCACTGAGTTCAATCCTCAGTACTGAAAAATAATCAGTTCAATACACCATATCAACAAGTTAAAGAAGAAAAAATCATATGATCATATCAATTGACAAAGTAAAAGCATTTGACAAAATTGAATACCCACAAAATCTAATAGTCATTTAGTGTAAAAACTCGGCAAGGTCATCCACCCAAAAACACTAGAGCTAGGATCATACTCAATGACATAAGACTGAATAGTTCCCCTCTAGGTCCAGGAACAAGGCAAGAATGTCTTTTTGTTTGTTTGGTTTGGTTTTGGTACAGGAACTGAACCCAGGGGTGCTTAATCACCGAGCCACATCCCCAGCCCTTCTTATTCTTCCTAGTAAGACAGGGTTTTGCTACGTTGCTTAGGGTCTTGCCAAGTTGCTGAGTCTGGCTTTGAACTTGTGGTCCTCCTGCCTCAGCCTCCAGAGCCAATGGGATTACAGGTGTGTGCCACCATGCCCAGCTAGGATGTCACTCTTAACACCCTATAGAGCATAATATTGAAAGCTCTGCCGCTGCAATAAGCAAATAAGAAGAAATAAAAGGCATGCGGACTAAAAAGAAAGAAATAAAACCATTCCTACTCGAAAATGACATGCTTACCTACCTACACAGAAAATATTAAGGAATGGTTACAAAACATTCCTAGAATGATTAGCAAGGACACAAGATAAAAGATCAACACAAAAATCAATCACATTTCTATATGCTAACAATGGATATGTACAAACAAAATGTTAAAGCATAACACTACTTGTAATCACTCCAGAGAAAATATTTAAATATATACCTAACAAAATATGTATGTGACCTGTAGGCTGAAACTTATAAAATACTAATGGAAGAAATCAAAGAACACCTAAATAAATGAAGATATATACCAGTATCAAGTAATTAAGACCCAACATAGTAAAGATCTTCTCTCCATTGATTTGCAAATCTATTGCAAGTTCTAGCAAGCTAACAGCAAGAATGTTGGAGACACTGACAAGCTAGATAAGCACAAACCTTAGCATAAATAAAACAATCTTGAAAAACTAAAGGAAAAAAAAACTTTTAAAATAATAATAATAAAAAAAAGAATCACTTTACCCAAAAGCAATGCTTACTACTTTGCTAATGCAATCAAGACATGGTGATCTTGATGGAGAAATAGTCACTTAGATCAACAGGACAGAATGAAGAACCTCAAAAGAGATCCACACAAAGAAACAAAACCAATTTTGGCACAATTGCAAAAACAATTCGGTGGTGCTGAAGCAAGTAAATATCCACAAGGAAAAAAAATAAACTTCAATTTAAACCACCCACTTAAAAAAAAAAGTCCAAAATGAATCTCAATCACAGACTTAAATGTAAAAGGTAAAGCTATAAAACTTTTAGAAAGAAAATAGGAGAAAATCATTAAGACCTAGGGCAAGGCGAAATGTTCTTAGACTTGGCACCAAAAGCATAATCATAAAGAGAAAAATGGATAAAATAAATTTCATTAAAATTTAAAATTCTGCTCTTCAAAAATCAGATAAAGAGGATGAAAAGCTACAGACTGAGAAAAAAAATATATTTTCAAACCACTTCTCCAACAAAGCACCAATATCTAGCATAGAGAAAGAACTCTCAAAAAACATAGTAAAAATACAAATAATCAAATTAGAAAATGGACAAAAGACATAAAGAGACCTTTGACTGAAGAGCAAGTACAGATGTCAAATGCAATGAACATTATTATTTGTGAGGAAAATGCAAATTAAAATCATAATGAAACATCACTGCACACCTATCCAAATCCCCAAAATAAAAAAGAGTGACAGCACCAAATGTTGATAAGTATTCAGAGTAGCTGGATTATTCATGCATTGCTTGTGAGAATATAAAATGGTAAGCCACTCTGAGAAACATAATAGTCTCTTTAAAAACTAAATATGTAAGTCCCATAAGACCCAGCAATTGCACTTGCAAGCATTTATCTCTGAGAAAAAAGACCTATTTTCACATAAAACCTGTAAAAAAAAAATATTTACAGCAGACTTATTTGTGATACCCCAAACTGGAAACAGCCCAGATGTCCCTCCATAGATGAATGAATAGTCAAAAACATTGTGGTATGTGCATACCTTGGAATACCATTCAGCAATAAAAAGGAAGGAATTATTGAAAACATGCAACAACTTTGGTAAATCTCTAGGGAATTATGTTGTGTGAAAAGGGTAAATCCCAAAAGGTTACCTATAATTCCATTTATAAAATATAGTTGATTCCATTATATAGCATTCTTCCACCCCCACACCTGCCCCAATCCAAGCTTACTGACCCAGGAAGAGGATTTATGAAGATTCCATGTGAGATCATCTGCATGAAAAAAAGGTGTTTTGGTGGCCTACTCTTTAAAGACATCTTCTGCACAGAAATAGAGAATAAAATTAGTGATTGTGGGATCCAGGGCTATGGGGATGGAGAAGAATAGCATGGGGGATTCTCATGATATAGAACTGCTCTGTGCCTCAACTAGTTCAAGGTCAATGTGTTGGTTATTATTTTACACTCAAGTTTTATGAGAGGTGACTATTGCAAAAACTGGGTAAAGGGCACATAAAAACTTCCTCTCTCCTTTCTTACAATTCCATGCAAATATGCAAGTATCTCAAAGTTTTTAAAAGGAACAGCCAATTGGAAAATATTTTTGAAATTTTCTTGTAAAGCTAAACAACTACCTGCTTCTACATGACCTAACAGTTCTACTTCTAGGGTATCTGCCCAAGAGAAATGAAGACATATGCAATTACTTATACTCACAAAAAATTTAAAAACTCCGTATGTCCAGCAGCTAGTGAATAGACTAACCAATTGTGGCATATCCACACAGTGAAATTCTACTTAGCAGTAAATATATCTATTGATACATACAATGATATCTATTGATACACACTTACCTTGAAAGGTAAGTGAATGAAGCCAGACTCAAAAGGATACAGATTGAATTATTTCATTTACATCTTGAAGAGAAAAAGATGAGATAGCTAAAATTTAAAAGAAAAAATTTGATGTTCCTATTGTGTCTTTCCCCAAAGTTCCTATTCTTTTGTGGTTTCATTTTTTGCATTTGAATCTTTTATATACCTGGGACTAGCTAGCTTTATGGAAAAGCTCTAATTTAATTTTGTTTCCAGGTAATTAGATGGTTCTTCCAACACCATTTCTACTTTTTCCATTGACATTTGCTAAATTCCATTTATTTCCATTACATAATAATATTGGAATATATCCTTATTGTAAAAGTCAAACTGTCAAGGCAATGCAAAACTTGCTCAATCTCCAATTGCATTCTTTCATTGGAAATAAGCACTAATTGGTTTGATGTGTGGAAACCTAGGGGGTTTTTCCATAATAAAAATAACTAGCAGGACTGCTTACCTCACACCAGGCAGAGCTCTAAGTGCTTCAGGTATATTAACTTGTGTAATCTTCCCAACAGCCTACAATGTAGGTAGAACTGATATCTCCATTTTATACTTTGACAGAAAAGGAAACTGAGACATGGAGATTGAGGAACTGAGAAATCTGCCCAGGAACACCCAGGTACCAGAATAGGGATTTGAATCCAAGGAGTCCAGCTTCAGAATCAGCCAAAATACTAGCCAATGTCCTGTTATCTCACAACACGCCTACATGCACTTCAGTGAAAAATACATAGCACTATAGGAGACCTTGAGAGTATGAGTTTGATATCATACTGTATAAATTATGCTACAGGCTACTTTGTTCAAATGTCAATAGATCATGACTGTCTTTCCATATCAATTCATATAAATCATTGTTTTAATGCTACATATATGATTTTCCATAATTTACTGAACACTTCCATGTATATTTAGGTTGTTTCCAGGCTTTTTAACATCAACAAGGCTGCAAAGGACATCTTTAACATGACTCCATGCATGCTTTTGTAAAATTTTTTCAAAAATTTTATGGGCTGTATAACATATGCATTTTTTAAGTTTAATAGATATTACCAAATTGTCCTCCAAAACATCTGGACCAATCTATACTTTGATGAGCAAAGTATGAGATTATCTCTTCAGACCATCTCCACAGGTGATACTATCAAAGATTTTTATATAATATAGTAGTTGAAAATGGTAACTCCTCATGTTTTATTTTTAGATTTCCCTCACAACTAATGAAATGGAGTGTTTTTTTTTTTAATATTTATACTCCATTTTGTTCTTCTATGAATTACCTATTTGAATATTTTTGGTATTTTCCTTTTGGGTTAATGACCTCTTCCTTATAGATTTGCAAATTTTTACACATACCTTTGGATATTAATCCTTAGTTTATTACAAACATTGCAAATATTTTCCAACAGTACGTTTTTTTTTTAATTTTTTTTAGTTGTAGATGGACACAATATCTTTATTTATTTATTTTATGTGGTGCTGAGGATTGAACCCAGTGCCTCACACATGCAAGGCAAGCATTCTACCACTGAGCCACAATCCCAGCCCAGTACATGTTCTTTTGATCTTGTTTATGGTCTTTTGTCATATGGGAGTTTAATGTTTTTATTTTTAATTGACACATTAACTATACATATTCATTGAGTACAGTGTTATAATTCAATACATGTATATATTGTGCAATGATCAAATCAGGGTAATGAGCATTTCTATTTCCTTAAATATTTATCAATTCTTTGTGTTGGGAAATTTCAAATTTCAAATTTCCCAAGTGCTTTATAAAAATATATATAATAAATTGTTGTAAACTATACTCAACCTACAGTATTATGGAACACTTGAACTTATACCTCCTATATAACTGCATTTTTGGTAACAATTATTTAACCTCCCTTTTCTCCCTTACCTCCACCCTTCCTACTCTCTAATGGACATATTCTACTTTCTCATTCTATGAGATCAAATTTATAGAAGCTTTTAATTTTATTTAGACATTTTCCTTTGTAGCTTTTGTACTATATTTTTTTCACAAAGTTTGCAGGCTTTGTTTTTGTAAAATATTCAGTTCTTTAATCCATCTGGAATTTACTGTGGTGAATAGTGTAATGTTAAAAATACAATTATTTTCCCAAATAGTACCTAGTTTTTTCACACAATTTATTCACTCTTTCCTTCATTAAGATGACATGTTATTTCTTTTCACAAAATAATATTCATATATGCAAGGATCTGGTTCTGGACTTTATTGCAATGGTCTGGTCAAATCTTTAGCATTGATACCATTCTACTTTAATTAATAAAGCTTTATAGTAATACTTGACATTTAGTAAGGCAGTTTCACCTCTTGTTCTTCTTCTAAGTTGTCTTGGCTCTTCTATGTGTTTACTCTTCCATATGAATTCTATAATCAGCTATTCAAGTTCCATAAAATAAATACTGAACTTTGAATTCATGGATTAATTTAAGGAGAATATATTTACAAAATTAGCCATTCTCATCCCCAAATAAGGAATATTTATCTCTTAGTAGGGTCTGTTATGCCTCTCAATAATCTGATTGTTTTTTTCTGGATATGTTATAGTTTCAGGCTACGTGAATTGGGTAAGTTTGTTTATTAATTTTTCTAGTAACAGTACTGATATATGAGAAGCTATCAGTTTTTGTTTCTTTTGTATTAGGCCACTTTGTAGGACTTTCTTATTTACTGTAGTGGTTTCTCAAGTGATTATCTTGCCTTTTCTAGAGATGTTTGTTGAAAAACTATCAAAATGAAGCTATAATCTCTTCCTTTCCATTATTCATAAGACTTTTAAAAATCTTTTTCTTGTTGTGTAGCATTGGCTAAGACCTCTATTGCAATACTAAATGTAGAACTGATAGAAAACCTTGTCTTGCCATCCTTTGAATAGAAGTAAATTTCATAGTTTCACCATTCTATAGATTTCAAGTAGAAATCTTTCCTTGGATAATGAAAGTTTTCTTCTTTCTCTCATATGCAAGAATATTTGAAGGAAAGTTGACAGCTCATTACAAAAGAAAAATTTTGAAAAAAAGTGTTTTAACATTTTTATGATTTTAACATCACAGTTAATCTAATTGGGAAGTTGAGTGTCTGGCCGATTTATAACAAAGATCTATTTCTTTTATTCCCCCCAAGTCTTCAGGAATTTTACTGGGTGAGAATAGGAGGATCAGAACTGGCAACACAGTAGTTAACCACTAAGTTCTTTTTTTAATTATTATTTATTTAGTAGTTCTTTTTAATTATATATAACATTAGGATTCATTTTGATAAATAATTGTATAATTTGTCTAATCATATAATTTGCTCTAAAGAATTATCTATTTCTTGAAGATGTGGTGGAACCAAATAATAAAACCACGCAAGCTTAATGCTTTCCATAAATGTATATCTTTGACTCGCTTTCCAATGTATTCAAGAGGAATAGCATACTTAGACTTTTTACTGCTTCTTGAGCTGATTTGGTTAATTTATACATTCTTAGAAAAATCACACATTTCACCTATACTTTCAAAGTTATTAATATAATGATACTATCTTACAAAATTTAATTCCTTCTGTATCTGTAATTACATCCCCTTATCCCATTACTGATGCTGTTTATTTACACTCCTTTTTTTAATCCTAATCAAACTTAAGGAAGGTTTTTTTGATCAGTTTTACCAGCTCTGCTTAACTTGTTTATTTTATTAATGTCAGTTTTTAATCTTTATTAAATCCTTCCTTTTACTTTCTGGAGATTTGATTTGGTGAGCTTTTTATTTTGTTCCCTTTTTTTGTTTTGTTTTGGTTTGGTTTCGTTTGGATTGGTTATTTCAAGTAACTTGAATATTATGTTTCATTATTTTATTTCAGTTTCCCTCATTTTCTAATGGATGCATTTAAGCCCATAAATTTTCCTCTGATAACTGCTTTGGCCACATTTCACAGGTTTTAATAGTTAATGCTCTATGGCTTATTTTTAAATTGTAATTTTCATTTTCATTTCCTTATTAGCTTAAGCCTTTTTATAAGTTTTTCTATATTTATGGTTATAGAGATTGATTTAATCTGTCTTTTGGTTATCTTCTCATATTTTCAGGGAATAAAGACTATATAATTTCTACCCATTTCAAATATGCCAATATTTCCTTTGTGGTCTTATACATTATCAATTCGTGTGAGTGATTTATGTGTGTTTATAATGAATATGTGTTATAAATTCATTAGTACAAAGTTGCTCATTATGTCATTTAATCTGTATATCATTATTTTTGTCCACTTGAAATCTATAGTTCTTAAAGAAGTGTGAAATGTGTCCTGCTATATTTGCAGATATATCAGTTTATGTTTGTATTTCGACTAGTTTTGTTTTATATTTTCCAAAGCTCCATTATTAAGGGTATGAAGGAATATAATCACCATGTTTTCTTGGTGGATTGTTATTTTAAACTATAAAATCTAACTTTCTGTGTTCTTTATAATGTATTCTCTCTTACTTGACATGGCACTTAAAACATTGCAAATTTTTGAGACAGTTATGTTTATTTTTGGCTCTTTCTTTCCATTGATTTAACTGATTATTTTTAAGTATCATGCTTTTATCCATTGTGGCTTCATAAATTAATTTATTATCTGATAGAAAAATTATTGATTATCATATGCATCCATCTATATTAACTTTAGACTTAATATTACTGAACTGTTATGGCACAGGAGTATTTCTGATAGTGTTCTTGGGTATTTTTCATATTATCATAAAATAATAATTCTTACTTGATCATTTCAATTGTTATGACTAATTTATCCTTATTAGATTATAGTGACCATTGTATAATTCTCTTAGATTTGTCACTATAACAAGAATTCTTCCAAGTTTTCAGTTTTAAGCTTGGTGCAGGTTGTTGTTTTGAGATAAATTACTTTTATCACATACACCAGGCCTTCTTAACCTTGGTATTTTCAATATTTGGTACTGGATATTTCTTTGTAGGGGAAGAGGGAATCTTTTCCTGTGCATTGTTGGAGGTTTGGCAAGCAACATCTTTGACCTGCACCTCTTAGATACCAGTAGAATCATCATGGCAATCAAAATGTTCCTAGACATTGCCAAATGTCTCCTCAAGGGCAAAAATGTCCATGACTGAGAATCACCAATATAATGAATTAGCCTTTTCTTCTTATTTGTAATCATAGTTGGATGTTGGACTGGATGTTTAATTTTATCAAATATCATCATATGATTACAGATTTGTCTACAGTGACCAACAGATGCGATAAAATTTTAATTATTTATTTTCTAATTTGGTAACATCTTTACTATAGTAAAATAGGCTTTATTGGTTATGATACGTGAGTTTTTTTGTTTTTTTGGATTTTGTTGTTGTTTGTTTTTGAACCCAGGGGTGCTTAACCACTGAGCCACATCCTCCAGCCCTTTTTATTTTTTATTTTGAGACAGGGTCTCACTAAGTTGCTTAGGGCCTCGCTAAGTTGTTAAGGCTGGCTTTGAACTTACAGTTTTCCTGCCTCAGCCTCCTGAGCTGCTGAGTTTACAGGCGTACCCCACTGTGCCCAGCTACATTTATTTTTTAATATAAAGTTAGTGTCCCTTTTGAGGGAGGAGTGCCAGGGATTGAACTCAGGGACTTCAACTACTAAGCCACATCTTCAGCCCTATTTTCTATTTTATTTAGAGACAGGGTCTCACTGAGTTGCTTAAAACCTCATTATTGCTGAGACTGACTTTGAACTCACGATCCTCCTGTCTCAGCCTCCTGAGCCTCTGGGATTACAAGTGTGTGCTGCCACACCCAGCAGTGTCCCTTTTTTAACCATTTTTATATTTACATTCATATGTGAAGTTGACCTGTAGTTTGGTTTGTTACTTTTGTTAGCCTCTGATATAAAGATTATAAGTGATTGATAAGTTTTCATCTATGATTATTCACATGATCATTTTTTGTTCCTTAAGAGATTTAAGTGGATTTTATCTACAACCATCTGTTTTAACACTTTTTCACTTTCTGCCTTTGTTTTGCAACTGCTCTACAATTAAAATTAGTAATTTAAAATTGCCTAGAAAATCATCCATTTCAACAAAATTTTCTGTGATAATATATACTGTATTTTCTACCTTTTTTAATACATGGATATTGGAATACATGGATTTTTTGGGAATATATGGATATCCTCCTTTTTTATTTATAATGTTGTCACACGTGATTTCCTACTCTGTCTTACTTAAATAACTTGTCAGATGTCTTTGACTAGTTCTAATTCTTAGATTTGGCAATCTACTATCTGCTTTCTGCTTTAGTAAGTTACATTTTATCTTTATCAATTTCTCCCTAAAGTTATTTAATTGTTGTCTAATTTATTAAGTTGAATGTTTGATCTATTTAATTTTATTCTATTTTAAATAATGTTGATATTTTAGGCTGTTATCTCCCCAACTGATTTGACAACACACTGTGAGTTTGGATATTTGGTATTTTCATTGTCATTATTTCATAACCAGTCTCTAAATATAGTTTTCATTTCCTCTTTGTTCTAGAAGATATTTCTAGAGGTCTGAATAGTTTTAAAAATTGCTGATTAAAAATTTTAGCAATCCCTTTTTCTTTTGCTGCTTCTCATTTTATTTTTTTTATTATTATTAATTTATTTAAATGTATTTCAAATCATAGTACATATAGAGAGCTCAAGTTTTCCATCTCTCTGGTTGCAAACCAGATAGAGTCACACCATTTGTGTCTTCATACATGCACCTAGGGTAGTGATGTCCATGTCATTCAACTATTTTTGCTACTCCCATTCCCCCTCCCCTCTGCCCCAAAGTTCCTCCATTTCTCCCATGCTCTCCACCCCCATCCCCCTTATGTATCAGCATTCACTAATCAGAGAGGACATTCGGCATTTGGTTTTTTGGGATTGGCTTACATCACTTAGCATAATGTTCTCCAATTCCATCCATTTACCTGCAAATGCCATAATTTTATTCTCTTTCATTGCTGAGTAATATTCCATTGCCTATATATACCACAGTTTCTTTATCCATTCAACTGTTGAAGGGCATCTTGGTTGCTTCCACAATTTTGCAATTGTGAATTAAGCTGCTATAAACATTGAAGTGGCTGCGTCACTGTTGTATGCTGTTTTTAAGTCTTTAGGGTATAGGCCAAGGAGTGGAATAGCTGGATCAAATGGTGGTTCCATTCCAAGTTTTTTAAGGAATCTCCATACTGCTTTCTAGATTGGTTGCACCAGTTTGCAGTCCCACCAACAATGTTTGAGTGTACTTTTTTCACCACATCCTCGCGAGCACTTATTGTTGCTGGTATTTTGGATAGCTGCCATTCTGACTGGGGTGCAATGAAATCTGAGAGTAGTTTTGATGTGCATTTCTCTAATGGCTAGAGATGTTGACCATTTCTTCATATATTTGTTTATTGATTGTATATCATCTTCTGAGAGGTTTCTATTCAGCTCCTTAGCCCATTTATTGATTGGGTTGTTTGGTTTTTTTGATGTTAAGTTTTTTGAGTTCTTTATATACCCTGGAGATAAGTGCTCTATCTGTTGTGTGTGTGGCAAAAATTTGCTCCCAGAATGTAGGCTGTCTGTTCACCTCATTGATAGTTTCTTTTGCTGAGAAGAAGCTTTTTAGTTTAAGTCCACCCCATTTATTGATTCTTGCTTTTATTTCTTGTGCTTTGGGAGTCTTGTTAAGGAATTCGGGGCCTAATCCAACGTGATGAAGATTTGGACCTACTTTCTCCTCAATTAGACGCAAGGTCTCTGGCCTATTTCCTAGGTCTTTGATCCACTTTCAGTTGAGTTTCGTGCATGGTGAGAGATAGGGGTTTAGTTTCATTTTACTGCATATAGATTTCCAGTTTTCCCCACACCATTTGTTGAAAAGGCTATCTTTTCTCCAATGTATGTTTTTAGCACCTTTGTCTAGTAAGAGATAGCTGTACTTATGTGCATTACTTCTGTGTCTTCTATTCTGTACCATTGGTCTACATGTCTGTTTTGGTGCCAGTACCATGCCGTTTTTGTTACTATTGCTTTGTAGTAGAGTTTAAG
The DNA here is from genome assembly GCA_004024805.1 of Geosciurus inauris. Taxonomy (NCBI): domain Eukaryota; kingdom Metazoa; phylum Chordata; class Mammalia; order Rodentia; family Sciuridae; genus Geosciurus; species Geosciurus inauris. The sequence continues at coordinate 341,983 of PVHX01000189.1, read as the reverse complement.
GTCTGGTATTGTGATGCCTCCTGCTTCACTCTTCTTGCTCAGGATTGCTTTGGCTATTCTGGGTCTCTTATTCTTCCAAACGAATTTCATGATTGCCTTTTCTATTTCTATAAGAAAGGACTTTGGGATTTTAATTGGGATTGCATTGAATCTGTTTAGCAATTTGGGTAGTATGGCCATGTTGATAATATTGATTCTGCCTATCCAAGAACATGGGAGGTCTTTCCATCTTCTAAGATCTTCTTCAATTTCTTTCTTTAGTGTCTTGTAATTTTCTTTGTAGAGGTCTTTCACCACTCTTGTTAGATTGATTCCCAAGTATTTTATTTTTTTGGAGGCTATTGTGAATGGAGTAGTTTTCCTAATTTCTCTTTCAGAGGACTCCTTGCTGATGTATAGAAATGCATTTGATTTATGGATATTGATTTTATATCCTGCAACTTTGCTGAATTCATTTATCAGTTCTAGAAGTTTTCTGGTGGAATTTTTTGGATCCTCTAAGTATAATATCATGTCATCTGCAAATAATGATAGTTTGAGTTCTTCTTTTCCTACTCGTATCCCTTTAATTTCTTTTGTCTGTCTGATTGCTCTGGCTAGAGTTTCAAGGACTATATTGAATAAGAGTGGTGAGAGAGGGCATCCCTGTCTTGTTCCAGTTTTTAGAGGGAATGCTTCCAATTTTTCTCCACTTAGAATGATGTTGGCTTTAGGCTTAGCATATATTGCTTTAACAATGTTGAGGAATGTTCCTACTATCCCTAGTTTCTCTAGTGTTCTGAACATGAAAGGGTGCTGTATTTTGTCAAATGCTTTCTCTGCATCAATTGATAGAATCATGTGATTCTTATCTTTAAGTCTATTGATGTGATGGATTACGTTTATTGATTTCCATATGTTGAACCAACCTTGCATCCCTGGAATGAACCCCACTTGATCATGGTGCACTAGTTTTTTAATATGCTTTGTATGCAATTTGCCAAAATTTTATTGAGAATTTTTGCATCTATATTCATCAGGGATATTGGTCTGAAATTTTCCTTTTTTGACGTGTCTCTGTCTGGTTTTGGAATCAAGGTGATACTAGTCTCATAGAATGAGTTTGGAAGGGTTCCTTCCCTTTCTATTTCATGGAATAATTTGAGGAGTATTGGAGTTAGTTCTTCTTTGTAGGTCTTATAGAACTCGGCTGAGAATCCATCTGGTCCAGGGCTTTTTTTGGTTGGAAGGCTCTTGATGGCTTCTTCTATTTCCTTGCTTGTAATTGATCTGTTTAAGTCATGAATGTCCTCTTGGTTCAGTTTGGGTAAGTCATATGTCTCTAGGAATTTGTCGGTGTCTTCAGGGTTTTCTATTTTACTGGAATATAAGTTTTCAAAATAGTTTCTGATTATCCTCTGTATTTCAGCAGGGTTTGTTGTGACATTTCCTTTTTCATCACAAATTTTAGTAATTTGGGTTTTCTCTCTCCTTCTTTTTGTTAGGGTGGCTAAGGGGTTGTCAGTTTTGTTTATTTTTTCGAAGAACCAGCTTTTTGTTTTACCAATTTTTTGAATTGTTTCTTGTATTTCAATTTCATTGATTTCAGCCCTGATTCTAATTATTTCCTATATTCTACTTCTTTTGGTGTTACTTTGTTCTTCTTTTTCTAGGGCCTTGAGTTGTAATGTCAAGTCATTGATTTGTTGACTTTTATATCTTTGAATATATGAGCTTAATGCAATGAACTTTCCTCTTAGTACTGCCTTCATAGTGTCCCAGAGATTTTGGTATGTTGTATCCGAGTTCTCATTTACCTCCAAGAATTTTTTTTATCTCTTCCCTGATGTCTTCTGTTGCCCATGCATTGTTCAATAGCAAATTATTGAGTCTCCAGGTGTTGTGGTGGCTTCTTTTGTTTAAACTGTCGTTAATTTCTAGTTTCCGTCCATTATGGTCAGATAGAATGCAGGGTAGTATCTCTATTTTTTTTGTATTTACTAAGACTTGCTTTGTGGCATAGCATATAATCTATTTTGGAGAAGGATCCATGTGCTGCTGAGAAAAAAGTGTATTTGCTTGTTGAAGGATGGAATATTCTATATATATCTGTTAAGTCTAGACCATTGATTGTTCTATTAAGTCTTGTAGATTCTTTGTTTAGTTTTTGTTTGGAAGATCTATCCAGTGGTGAGAGAATTGTGTTGAAATCACCCAATACTATTGTGTTGGGGTCTATTTGGTTCTTGAATTTGAGAAGGGTTTGTTTGATGAACACGGCTGCCCCATTGTTTGGGGCATAGATGTTTACGATTGTTATGTCTTGTTGATGTATGATTCCCTTAAGTAGTATGAAATGACCTTCTGTATTCCTTTTCACTAACTTTGGTTTGAAGTCTACTTTATCTGAAATGAGGCTGGAAACTCCTGCTTGTTTACTCAGTCCATGTGAATGATAATTTTTTTTCTATCCTTTCACCTTCAATCAGTGAGTGTCTCTTTCTATGAGATGAGTCTCTTGGAGGCAGCATATTGTTGGGTCTTTTTTTTTTAATCCAATCTGCCAGTCTGTGTCTTTTAATTGCTGAGTTTAGGTTATTGACATCCAACGTTATTATGGAGACGTGGTTTATATTTCCAGGCATTTTGGTTTATTCTGGGTTTCTCCTTTGATTGGCCTTTAGTGTAGCTCCTCCCTCTGCAGGTTTTCATTGTTGTTTTTCATTTCCTCCTCATGGAATATTTTACCAAGAATGTTCTGTAGTGCCAGCTTTCTTGCTGTGAATTCTTTTAATTTTTGTTTATCTTGGAAGGTTTTTATTTCATCATCAAACCTAAAACTTAATTTTGCTGGATATAAGATTCTTGGTTGGCATCCGCTGTCTTTTAGCACTTAGTATATGCTTTGCCATGATCTTCTTGCTCTCAGGATCTAGGTTGAGAAGTCTGAAGTGATCCGAATTGGCTTCCTCCTATATGTAATCTGACTCCTTTCTCTTGTGGCTTTTAAGATTCTCTCCTTATTCTGAATGTTAGGCATTTTATTATGATGTGCCTTGGTGTAGGTCTGTTGTGATTTTGTACATTTGGTGTCCTGTAAGCCTCTTGAATTTGATTATCCAATTCATTCTTCATATTTGGAAAGTTTTCTGATATTATTTCATTGAATAGATTGTTCATTCCTTTGGTTTGGAATTCTATGCCTTCCTCTATCCCAACAATTCTTAAGTTTGGTCTTTTAATGTTATCCCATAGTTCTTGGATGTCCTGTTCATGGTTTCTTACCATCTTCACTGTGTGGTCAACTCTATTCTCAAGGTTAAATATTTTGTCTTCAGTATCTGAGGTTCTGTTTTCCAAGTGGTCTAATCTGTTGGTGATGCTTTCTATTGAGTTTTTAATTTGGTTTATTGTGTCTTTCATTTCAAGGATTTCTGTTTGGTTCCTTTTCATAATCTCTATTTCCTTATTGAAGTGATCTTTTACTTCCTGTATTTGTCTATGTATCTCTTTATCGAAACAATCTTTTGCTGACTGGGCTTGCTCTCTTATATCATTCTTTAAGTCACAGAACATTTTAATTATGTACATCCTAAACTCCTGTTCTGTCATTTCTTCTGCTGTACTGACCATGGATTCTAATAATGTAGTATCTTGGTTTGTTTGAGGCACTTTCTTCCCTTGTTTTTTCATGATGTTTGTGTGTCTTTCCTTCTAGCTCTGCTGACCCAAGATGTTACAGTTTTTACTCCTATACGGTTATAGTTTCCCTGAAGGGTTTAAATATCTCTCCTTTAAAGGGGAGACCAATATTGATTGATCTCAATACAAACAATATATAGTTTCAAACCAAGTATCTCCTAATAGCTCCCAAATACATTTACAGTTTAGTCACAATATACAACAATTATGAGTTCCTTTAACATCTATTATTTAAACAATAGGTTTGCACAGGGTCTATAGTTTCTGTTGGGGGGCTAGGGAAACTTGAGGGTGGGGTGTAGGATAGAATGTTGGGGTAGTAGGAAGTGAGGATATGGTTACTAGATCTTAGAAAGCATGAAAAAGGAATCCAAGAGAAGTTGGCTATTACTAGAAAGAGTGACAGAGAGTTGGGGAAGACCAGTAAGGAGGAAGAAAAGAGAGTATAGCTCGCGAGGAGACATGATGGTAAGAAAAATAAAACATATGCAAGTGGGAGTTACAAGACTATATAATAACACTCTAGTATACAGTTCAGAAATCCCAGTCTACCATATCCTACTGTATAACAAATAGTTGGTTTCACAACTGTTTGGGATTAGAGGGTAGGAAAAGAGCGAGAGAGAAAAGAGGAAAGGAAAAAGAAAGGAAAGAAGAAAAGAGCAGAGAAATAAAACAAAAAGATTAAACAAGAGGAATATTAGGAGAAAAAGATAAAGGATAAAATAAAAACTAAGAATTAAAAAAAAAAAAAGTATCTATGTAAATAAACAGGTATGCTTCCATTCACCTCCAATAGGTGGCATTGTCCATTGCTTACTGGACTTTCCCCGCTGGGTGAAGAATGTCCTGGGTGTGGGTCTTACAAGGAAGCCATCTGCTTCAGCAGCAGGGTGCAGGTCTGGGCCACTGGTGGAGATGCTGTTTCACAATGTGCTGTGTTGAAGTCAGAGTTTGTGCCCACATGCTGTCTGGCGTTTCCTGGTACAGTAAGTTCTGCCATGTTAGATGGGGATCCACAAAGAACAGTAGCCGGGGGGTCCTGCGTGGGAGATGTTTGTCCACAGGAGCAACTGCTAGGGGTCCTGCGTGGTTGGGTGGGCGCTGGAGCCAGGTACCCTGTGTAGAAGCAGGCCCTGCCCCCCTGGGGCGAATCCGGGCTCAAGCCCTGGGCTGGGGCCCTGCGCCACTCTGTGTTCTGCCCCTCGCCGCTGAAGTCACGCTGTTTGTGGCAATCGCTGCTGCCTGGTGGCCCTGAGTACACACACACACACACACACACACACACACGAGTGAAATTCCTGCAGGGGATGATGAGCTGTAGGATGATGTCAAGAAGCTGGCTGGGAGACAGTATTTCCACTACTTCAAGCTCCGGTCCTGGAGAGATGAGCACAGAGGAGTCCGTCTAGGCTGCCATCTTGGAACCGAATCCCTCCCCATTTTATGATTATTGGAATATACCCAATTTTTATTTATAGCCAGCTTATATTATTTTCTGACTATTTCATGGGCTTTAATATAGTCTTGCTTTAAGAAACATCTCAATCTAAGAAAAATCTTCATTGCCCAAAATCATCTAAATCCTTAGAATCTTTGCCTACTATATCTGCAAAATACCAAAAGTGATGTCTCAAAATCTTTTCATTACAACTGTGAATTTCTTCATTTCTTCTTCTCCTAACAATCTCACTTACTAAATTTCACTACAAGATTCTAGGATCTGTGACTAAGCAGGGCACAGTGGCTCCCATCTGTAATCCCAGCAACTTCGGAGGCTGAGACAAGAGGATCACAACTCCAAGGCCAGACTCAGCAACTCAGCAAGTCCCTAAGCAATTTAGTGAGACCCTGTCTCAAAATAAAAATAGAAAGGGCTGGGGATGTGGCTCAGTGATAAAGCATCCCTAGGTTCAATCCCCGATACCAGAAAATAAAAATAAAAACCAAAGCCCTCTGAGAATCTGTGACTAGTTTAGTCTGCTAGACTCTGGAAGTCCAACGAAGACAAGAATCCTGGTCTGCCTTGTTGGGCCAGGACTCACTGAATAAACATAAGAATAAATTGACAAGTAATAGCTCTTCAGTGTTAAGTCTATCCCTTTCATCAATTAAAAATAGTCCGCTCTATCTTCTTTTTTATTCTCAATTCTATTTTGATGCCCATATTCTGTCCTCATATTTTCTTTCTTTGTTTTGCCTGACATATACTGTATATCTGGTTGTTCAAGGCTTTTTTTGTTTTGTTTTGGTGTGTTCTGTTTCCCTTTTTGCCTTATCCTTAGATCTATGAAATCTATTTTCTTTGCGATTATCTTCAACATAGAGATCCAGTTTAGAATTCAAGTAGAAGATGATTTGAAGGGGTCCCAAGGTACTACTTAACCTGTATCTTTAACGTCTATTTTTTTTTCTAATTTTTAAGTCAGAAAGACAATTGAGTCTTTTACTTTCCCATGTAACACAATATAATTGTTCTCCTCCTGCAGATCCCATGCTACTGCTACTTTTCCAGCTTTGCCTCAGACACTGATTAAATAAACTTGAGTTCTATACATAATTATTAATTTTTACATAATATGATTTCTCTTCCAAAGTTCATTTTTAACAGTAGGGTTTTTTTTTTTTTTCAAACAATGCCTTGATTATTTAAATACATAAAACATAAATGATAAGTTAAAGTTTGTCCTCCCTCTTCCAGGCAAAGCTGGGCCTTTGGCCTCTGAACCCACACAGTTGGTGGCTGTGGACTAGAGTGCTGGGGCAGAGCTCTTTCCAGATAGGCCAGGTAGTTCCTATGCCCAAAAGGCAGACCTCTGAGAAAGATGGAAGGTGGAGGACCTAAGAGGAAAGCACCTAGAATCTCGTAAGAAGATTGCAGGGATCAGGACAGGGCAGCCCTGCATGTGCACACAGCATGCTGGAGATAGGGCCCTGAAGTTTCCCAGCTGGGCTAAGCATGGGACAGCTGCACCCACTGCTGGGGATACACTCAGCCGCCCTTCTCACATGGCCCTACTCTGTCTCTTCCTGGAGGATATGAAGGTGCAGAAGATGTCACACATTTGGATTTACTGTCATCACCGGATTTGGCACCAACTGCATTTCAGCAGATGTTTCCATGAATGGGTTATTACATTACCTGCAAGACAGAGGAAAGCGGGGAAGGAAAGGGCACTTCTAAAATTCTAAGGTGAAAACTGAGCCTGTCAAATGCAGGATGTGCAGACACAGCGACCATGGAGTTTACTACTTTATTAAAATTGTGATTGTTCACATAAAGACTAAACCAGGTCACATATTAATAATTATCACTGACAATCTTTAACATCAGCTGAAGCCCACAAGTGAAGCAATATTACATCTCTTGGTCTCATTTATCTTACTGCTTATAGCCCCTCTGTGGTCAGCATGCTGTGAGCTTCTTGGACATTTAATTATGAGCACATCATAAATGTAGCTGACAGGGCAGAGGCTGCCCAGGGAGGCTCCTGGCAAAGGGGTCGCTGTGGAAAGTAGTTAGTTGATGCACCTCCACGACAGGAAACGCAAAGACCACTTCTCCAGTTGTCCCTGCACATCCTCCTGTTGCCCGCTGGAAAGGGGCACTGAATGGGTAGGAGCATGCTTGGTTCTCAATGTCCCTCTAATTTTCAGCTGTGTCAACCAGGTTGTCTTAAACCTAAGACTAGCCCCATAGTCTCTCCTTCCCTCTCCAGCTCAGAGAGTACTTTGGCTTACCTCCCTATCTCTGGCTGTTTTCAGAGGTCCCCGAGTGTGGGTTTTACTCTGAGGCAAATGAAGGGGATGAACCTCAAGTTCATTCTACAGGGATCTAGGAATCCCATCACCCTGGCCCAAACTACTTAGCTTTAATGGAGTGCAAAGAATAGGAATGTCCCCAATAACATCCCACCATTCACTTCCACCCAGGAAATATCTTTCTACTAAATCAGAAAAACAGGGACTTGAAATGGCAAGTGACTGAGCAGGAAGAGATTCCCATTTGCTTCTAATGAGCCACCACCTGGATACGCTAGCCACGGCATCATCGGGCACTCATAAGGCTGCATGCATCTCCGAAGGGGCTTGAGGCTGCAGGACCTTGCAGTGTCATGTTTCAAAGCAAGTGTCCTCAGAGGGGCTGAGGTACAGATTCCTCCGCTGCCCTGGCAGGCTCAGATGGGGAAGACAAAGCGTATAATAAGGGACGTGCAATGAAGGGGCTCCGAGAAGAAAGCTGAAAAGTAACTATCATGTTGGCAGATAAATTCTACACACAATTATTCATTCCTAGCCTCTTGACATGTAGATTAATGAGTTTGATAACCCAGGCTTCTAAGAAGTAGATTCCACTCTTTGCAGACTTTCTCCCCCTCTACCTACAAACAGCACACGGGTCTGCGGAGAAAAAAAAAACAACAACAACAAATCGATACATTTGCAATAGCCATAGCTGCTTTCTTGTGATTGGAGCCCTATGTCAAAAATATGACGTGTCTTCTCTTTCCCGGTAGAGGAGAAGCCAGCAGTGGCTAGAGGGACACTGGAGGGGACAGAGAGCCTCAGATGGTGAACTCCACCAGGTCCTGGATTTTCTACAGTAGGCTGGGCATGGAGGGTTCCAACTCCAAAGGGAAAGAGCCATTTGTTGACACCATAGTAACTTGCTGTGGATGGAGTGCCCACTGGACCCATCCCTTGTTGGCACCAAGACACTCTCACTGAGAAAAAGCGATGTGAGAAGAAAGAGCGCCCCAAGGACGAGAAAGATGTGTCCTCCCCAACTCCAGGCATTTCTTTGCGGATTGGTGCTCAGCTCAGGACTCCAGGTTTTAGTCCCTCCTGTCCAGACCAGGAGTAGGTGAAATTTGGGAGATGCATTTAAATGGTCGAGTATATATTCCTTTGGCTTCCTCATTAGCCATTTGACAAAAGAGCTTCTAGATCCCAGGCCATTTTTTTTTCTTTTCAGCATATTTGTGTTCATATTCTAAAAATAAAGGGTATTTATGGTGATATTTTTTGTTGGCATTGTTGTTTTCTGTTGTTGTTTGGTTTTTGGCAACAAATACAAACAATAGGCCTCAAAATAACAGGTAAATGTTTCTTCATCCACCTTCCATCCCAATGCTGGTATAAATCCCTCCAGATTTTTCCCTTCATTTTGAAGGGAAACTCAAGCTGAAAGGGTTTCGGAGCTGTGATGCAGAGGTGTAGGGAAGGCAGAGAGGACAGGGAGGACAGCCTCTCACCTGCTATTCTGCTATGGGCTCTGGCTGCCACCCCCTCTGCAGCCTCTCTCTCTGGGAAATGCGGCAGACCTCAGAATTCTGGACAGAGACCTGCCTAGGTACTGGGGAAGGAGAGCAATGTCTGAGATGTTTGTGGATACTGGGGTGGGGGAGCAGGTGCAGGGCAATCATTAGCATTCTGTAAGACACCTGCTTTTATCCTGCAGAAATAGGAATAAATGGAGTTCACTCAGCTCCCAGAAATCCAATGAGATCTTTGATTAGCAACATGGGCCAATTGAAGCATTTATGGCAGTACCTTTGATCGAACCCGAAGATGACTTCCCTCCTGCTAAAAGGACAGCCTTAAACTATGCAAAGAGGGAGAAGCCTCTTCCCTAATTTGAGTAGCTTTGAGGCTCAAGGTGTCTCACAGAGTCTTGGGGTGAGGATCACCAGGTGTCACTAATAAAAATTCAGAAAGCCCAGTGAAATTTGAATTTCAGATAAACAACAACTAGTTTTTAATCATAACTATGACCCAAATATGCATGGGACCTATTTATACTTTTTTGATATACACTAAAATAAGATACTAATAATATTTTAGTATTAGTATGCCCCACATCTACTTGAGACACGTTTATACAAAAAAAAAATAATTCGTTATCTGAAAATCAAATTTAAGCAGACATCCAGTATTTCATCTGACAACCCTATTCAGAATGTCCTTGTGAAACTGCTCGAAGAAGAACCAGGGGTCACCAGGAAGAAGGGAGCAAAATAGGCTCTAAGTTTAAGACAACCATATGAAAGAGACTCCTCTCCCCTGCATCTGACCTCTCCCCAAATATCCTGAGCCCAAAGTCCAAAGCACTAGAGCAAAACTTGAACCATTGTTCCTGAGTAGATGCAAAGTCTCCATCTCTGGATTCTAGAGCTCAGTTTAGGAGAGCATAAACTTGGAGAAGCTGTATCAGGCTGCAGGTATGTGTAGGTGACACCAAGGTAGGGACACAAGAGTCCAGAGCCCATGACATCTCTGCTCTAAGAATGCAGAACCCCACTCCTCATCATAGCCTGGCTGGAGCTTTCTCTAGAAGATGGTGGAGAATTGGAAATTCTGCTCTCCCACCTGGCCTGGCAACAATCCCAGAACAGAACAACATAATGTACCCAGGCAAGGGTTGGAGAGGAAAGCCAGCCCTGATGCCTTTACCAAATCAGTTATGGCCAGACTGACTCATCTTCTCTCCTAGATCACAAGTCCCAAATTTTGTTGCCTCTTAATCATACAGAAATCTAAATACAGACATGCCTACCGAAGGAGGTACTTGAGAAAACTTGTGTCCTTGTTCTTCCAGGGGAAGAACTGTTTTCTTCTGGATTTCCAACATGGGGTTGCCAGAATATCTGTATTAGGGTCTGCATCCTCAGCAGTGATCCTCTGAGGGTGGACAGAACATGCATCTGCCAAGGCACCAGCAATATCTCAGACCTGGCTCCATGTTGGCTGCTGCACCTGGGACCCCACCAACACCACCAACTTGCCACTGGATAAATGTCCAGCTTCCATCTCACCACAATAGTGGTGAAGGGAGACAGAAGCAAGGCCCCTTGGCTGCATGAGTGTAGGATGTCTTTGCCAGTGGAACCCTCACTGCCATCTGTCCTTCAGCATCAGTCGAAGGCGGCAGGCTGCTGAGAAGATTCCAGCACAACCACCCTGTCAAACCTCAGGCTGCTAGCTGAGTCTAAGCACACCAGCCCCCAAGAGTGAACAGGACCCCTGCAATGTTCTGCACTGCATCCTTCCTTCCCTTCATTCAATTCCAGGAAATAGCACAAAGAATGCCTTTGGTGAGATAAAGCTCAATCCCTTAGAAGAAGGGTCTTCAGGCTGAGAAGTTCCAAAAGCTGGGGCAAAATAGCAAATAGGCTGCTGCTGCAGAGAACAGACATGCAAATGAGATAGCCATCCGTAAGGCACCAACAAAAGGCAGATTGTCTGGGAGAAAAATTTTAGAAGAGGTCAAAGTCATCTTGGATTAGCCAATAAAAGCTTTTCCAAAGCACAATGGTGAAATTAAGCAGTGAGAATCATGAGACCAGGGAAGAGAGTCCAATAGCCTGGGATTCCCCAGCACAATGTGAGTGAAAGCAAAATAGGACTTCACTGCCAAGTGACTGTCCAGGCCTGGTGCAGCAGGCAACTGAAACAGGCAATGCAGCCAAAGGAGCTTCTGCTAGATAATTCCATGTCATTCCCCAAACACAATACTAATCATGTCCTCCGGCATCCTCAGACCAGAGGTCAAAACCTGGCAACTCATGGACCTCAATACAGTTAGCCCATGGTCTTGTATGGTCCACTCTGTGGTTTAAATATTAGAATTAATTGCCAATATGTTTTAATCGGGGGACTTCACAGGAAAATCTGGATTTTAGGTTGTCCTTGAAAAATCAGAAGATCCGATAACACTGGGCCTGGGTCCATTCAAGAGAACCAAGATACAGCTGCACTGGCCAGATCTCCAGTCCCCAGTACTCCCTATTGCCTGATGCCTGCACTGTGGGTACACACTGTGGAAGCTCTTCTTGGCCCCCAAGGACAGCAACAGAGTCTTTCCCTGTTGTCTCTGCCATCCCTCAGAAGAACCACTATTCGAGGCACTTTTCCCACACATTGGCACCCCATCAGATTCCCAAAGTCCTGTGGTTTACCATCTGCAACTCCAACAATGGCATCAGTTCATAAAATGGACAGCCCAGAGTCTTGGAAAACCATCTAGAAAAATAATTTAAACAGAAGAAGCAGCAACATTATAGAGAAAACTGTAACAAAGTCATACCCAAGGCCCAAGGCAACCTACGCAGCCATTGCACAGGCAAGCACCATGTGCCCATTTCACAGACTGTGGTCACGGAGGTCATAGTTCCATTTCCTCACCTTGACTTCCAGGATGAATGGCCACCAGTGGGGTGGACGGAGGGAGGTGCCATCCCAGGGTTCAGTGCTGAAGGGGGAAGAATATTCTGATTGGTTGATTCAGGAATTGGGATTCTGGGCAGAGCTTTACAAAAGGATAATGTATCTTTAAGCCCAGGTGCCCTTCAGGGAATGTATTGGATAAATGTCTTCTGAAAAGCCTGTAAATATTCCATCGCCTCACTGTCATTACTACCATGAAATGATAATGAAGCATGAAAGAAATATAATTCCATATTCAGATGACAGCATTAGCTTCCATAAGCAAACTGAAATATTTATTAGTAAAATGTTCAGTATCTACGCCTGTAATCTAAAAAAAGGACAAAAATGTTTTATAATAAAAAAGAGATTGAATGCAGAGGTAAAATCTGGTTGGCTGATTTTATTGCTTATTATTAAATCCTGGCAAAACAATTATTTTTTTCTTTTCATTAGTAAGACACCCAAATTAAAACTATGCCCTCCGGCTGCAAGGTTTACAGTAGTGATTAAAAACAAGGAATTGTGATGCATGGGGCTTTTGACAATGGCATAATCAAATTCATTCATATTGTTCAATCTTTCACTGACAAATATTTTTACAGTGAAATATACCAAACAAAGAATCACATACAACAACTATCAATACAGAGAAATTAGGAAACCTTGTTATTATTTAAAAAGTGAACTGATACAACGTTGCTGTAATCCTGAATACAAACATTAGAGTGTAGTTAATTAGGGTAATTATTGCCTAAATTGTGCTTAATTGTCTTATTCTGAATAGGATGTGTGAATGAAGCCTTTTGAGCTTTCTACAATGCATAAATGCCGCCAAACTATTTCGTTATAATTTCATAAGTTTTGATGGTATTTCCTATAAGTCAGAAAATACATCTGAATACAAGCTAAGAGATAAACATGAGCCATAGGCCCTGACCTCTGTTTCACCTTATTGAAAAAGAGGCGTAAGAGAGTCATTTAGTATACCAGTGTCACCGAGCATTCCCGTACCCTGAGCACATTCCTTAAAGGAGAGGGGAGAGGAAAAAAAAAAAAACCCAGGGTCTTTGAAGTGAATGAAAAATTAGAAATTCAAGTGACCACGATCAATTCTGAAACACTGCACAAAATTAATTACAGTTTTGCATCAGAAGCAAGAATGTAGATTTCAGACAGTCGGTGTCATTTATCTCGAGCCGCACAATATACAAGGCGATTAAAAAGCCAAATCTGTCCCCACCTCCCAAGTCTAAGGCCTCTCAGAGGCTGTGAAGTACAAATGATTAACTTCAAATTATGCAAGGGATTGTGCAGGCGCTTCAGCTTGAATGGAGTGTGCGGAGGCAAGTCACCGAAGCTGGAGAGGGACAGATTTGCGGCTCTTTATCAAAATCCAGTCTGGCCACCTCTGACGGAATCCAGATAAATTGCACAGAGGGGCTGACAGTGCGGCAGAAATCTTGCGCGGCCAAAGCCGAATCTCTAATTTCTATCTGTTTTTAATTGCTTGTCTTAAATTTGCATTTTTATACGATTGGGTTCAAGGATTTATTCAATTCTATAGGCTACTCTGACCAAATGGCTTTCACAGAGTTGCAGGAACTTGTCATGGAGGTGGGAAAAGATTTGGCCTTTTCCTTTAGCAAGCTAAATGCCTAAAAGGCACCTTGGCTTGGTTTGTTTGTAAGGTGAAGTTCTACTTACAAATCTTTAAAAAGACAGACTCTCACTTGGCAATCTGTACAGTTAACCCAGTTATGAATGCCCCCGCCCTCTCTGACCCTTGAGATCAGTCACAGAAACCATCAGTGTCTAAGTGACACATAGATGCCCCAGGTCTCTGTCCCCAGAAGAAGCCCAATGAGCAGACTCCTCCCACAAAGAAACCCAACAGCACCCCCTCCCTCATCTGGGGCCCCCGCTCTCCTTAGCCCCCCCTTTGGAAAAGGCAGGATGTACATGTGTTCAAAATACATCTTATTCTGTTGTCAAAACTAAGTCGGTATTAGAAAGGCTGACAGATTTTCCTCAACTCCAAGAAACCACACATGGTGTGCCACACACACACACACACACACACACACACACACACAAGCTGGGTGCCTGATTCATTTAACCCTGCGTTCTTAACTGGGTTATTAACACTAGAGATTGCCAAGTGAGAATCTGTCGTTTTAAGATTTGTAAATTGAACCTCACCTTACAAACCCTTAGAGTGTGAACAACTGGCTCCAGCTTTCCCCATGAAACCTGGGCTGCCCTCTGCAGCTCTGCCTAACTTAACCTAGGGTCTCCCCGCCCACCTGCCTCTAGGGGATTTCTTAAACATGGCTGGAGACCTCCCATTGAAGCTTCTCTTCAGCCCACTCCTTCACCTGAGCAAGTCTGTCTATCCCAGTGATCTATGCCAAGGTCTACTGGACCCAGGGAGCTCACATAGGAGGGATGAAGAGTGAATGGGAGAAGAATCCATCTTCCATTTCCCCTGCTATTTCCTGGAAACAGAGAGTTCTTCATCTCCTGGAGAAAAAAATCAACAAAACATGAACACAATAGAAACAGCCACCGACCCCAGCCCACGTTGGTGACACTAGGGAGTAGTGGGGACTGGGGCTCATGGCAAACCCAGGATCCCTCAGAAGGGGGCAGCTGCTCTTCCACTCAGATTTTGCTATGACTAAAAGGCCATCCCTGGCACCAGATAATCTGAATTTCCAGGGAAAAGTGATTTTTTTTCTGAATTCTTTCAGAAAATTCCTTCACACTTCTAATGTTGAATCATATTTTCCCCCTTTGGTACTGGAGATTGAACTCAGGGGCATTCAACCACTGAGCCACATCCCCAGCCCTATTTTGTGTTTTATTTAGAGACAGGGTCTCACTGAGTTGCTTAGCGCCTCACCATTGCTGAGGCTGGCTTTGAACTCACGATTCTCCTGTCTCAGCCTCCCAAAGTGCTGGGATTACAGGCGTGCACCAACGCGCCAGGCTTGAATCATATTTTTAAAGTAAATAAAATAACACTGTGCTGACTAAATATAAATACTTTTGATGGCCAAATCCAGCCCAGGACCCCCAATTTATTACCTTGGATCCTTAGGTACGTTTATTGTTGAGTGGTAGCAAAGGAGACTGTTAGGATTCCCAAAGGCACATCACCTCTCATCCCACATCCCACAAGGACACTGACCCAACAGCCCCCAAGTTCCTCCTTTCCTTCCTTACACTGACCCACTTACTCCCCAAAGGCCTCACCTTAGAGCAGCCACTAGAGCCCTAACCTTGGAGCTAGAGACCTTGTAGGGCTGGGCCCAGCTTAGGGTCCATCCCCATGTTGCTTTCAGGTTCTGGGACCAGGCTTGACCTGCTTTTTTCATCTTTGGACTTTTAGAGAAGTTACATTAATGTCTAACAGCGGTGGATCCAAGCCAGGTGTGGTAGTGCATGCCTGTAATCCTAGCAGCTTGGGAGGCAAATTCAAGTCCAGCCCCAGAAACTTAGCAAGGGGCTAAGCAATTTAACAAGACCCTATCTCAAAATAAAACATAAGAGGGGATGGTGATGTGGCTCCATGGTCAAGCACACCAGGGTTCAATCCCCAGTATTTAAAAAAAAAATTTTTTTTAAAGCTGTGAATCCAAGTCAGGCACAAAATGTGCCCCAGCCGTGCCTGCTATTCCAGGTCAGGCCTTCCTCTTCTTCCACCCCACAACTCCTCTGCCCCTGATGCCCAGGCTGTGTTCCTCTCTACACTAACTTTCCCATTGCCATGAGCAGCCCACAAGTTCCTATTAGAGAGAAAATAATGCCCCCAGTTACTACAGGGTACCCTCAAGCGGCATCTTGCCCATCCCCTGAGTAACCCATACAGAATGAGGAGGACAAAGGACAGAGCTCACAGGGTCCCCAACCAAATGCCTCCTCAAAGCAACCAATATCTCACTCCTGATTGACAGCCAAGAAATCATTCAGCCCCAGCAGCCTGGCTACTCCTTGTCCTGGCTTTCCCAGCTGCAAATGTCATGATGGCAACATCTGGAATTCAGGAGTTCCTGCAGAACACTACGTTCTTGCATTGAACTGTGTTATGATTGGGATGTGAGGTGTCCCCCAAAAGCTCATGTGTGAGACAATGCAAGAAGGTTCAGAGGAGAAATGATTGGGTTACAAGATTCTTAACACAATCCATGAATAATCTCCTGATAGGGATTCACTGAGTGGTAACTGAAATGGCAGGAGGTGGGGATTGCGGCGTGGCTTTGGGATATATATTTGTATCTGGCAAGTGAAGCCTTTCTCTCTCTGCTTTCTGATCACCATGTAAGCTGCTTCCCTCTGCCACACTCTTCTGCCATATTGTTGCTGTCTCACCTGGAGCCTGGAGGAATGGAGCCTGTTGTCTACGGATTGAGACATCTGAAACAGTGAGCCCTCAAATACACTCTTCGTCCTCTACAGTTGGGCTGGTCAGGTCACGTAGTCACAGCAGCGGAAAAAACTGTCAGGCTCCACTCTGTGGCTGAAGTTAGGAAGGGCATCCGACGGAGAATCAGAAACCCGTATTGCCTTGGGTAAGTCATCGGAACTCAGAGCTTCTATCTGAACACATAGAAATAGAATTGATCGACCTGCCCTACAGGTGCTGGAGGAATTCAATTCACAGTTCAGGACGGCAGATCACCATGTAAACACCAAGGATGAATCTCCTTTTCTTTAGAGTTATACAGCCATTATGGAGAATGCACAGTGACAAGTGCCAGCCCCCATCACAAAATTTCCCCAACAAAGCAGCAGCGCAATGCCCCTGTGAAATGAAATTGGTGGAAATACTCTAAGAAACTCAGTCCATAATAGTTTCAAGATATATTTAATTGGGCCCTTGGCGGTGGGGACTTAAGAAAATGAGAGTGTATGGCTGCTGCTCCTGAGGAGCTCCTAATCTATTTGCAATCAGAGATGGACATGTTAGAGTTGCTGTGAGGTCTGGGAGTCTGGAAAGTCAAGTCCCACAGGCCAGGGCCATCGTGGGCTGGTTGTTCATTTCCAGCCCTAGGGAACACATTTCCTAACAGCTCATACCAGAAACAAAGCATATTACTTCTGATGCTCATGTAATTTGGATCCCCTGAACAGAAACACTCTCTAAAGGCAGGGAGATCTCAAGCAAGAGGAATCTCCTGTTTTCACATCCCAAGGTGTAGAGAAGGAATCCAGGTGACTTCCCAGACTCAGGCCACCCCCAGGGTCATTGTGCCAGTATAATAAGAGGATATTTGAGAAAGTTCTTTAAATGATCTTCCTTATCTTTCCAGTGTCGTCTTCATCAAAAGGATAATATTCCTTAAACTCAAAGTATTAAAGAGAGAATGGAAGGGCTTGGCTTTGGGAATCTGTGAATCAGAGAGCTCTATGCTAGGAAATCATCTTTTTAAATATCACAAGTATGAGTGAGTTCGGGCAATGTTTATCAATAGCATTTTTTCACTCTACATTCATGATTTACGCCTCAAGAATTCATTATGTGAAATTAACACAATGTCTATCTTGCCATTGATCACACAAAATTGGAACCACTGACGTTCATGTTAATACCTCCAAATTACCACTACTGACAGGCCAGGATGTCACAAATTAACTTGAATGACAAAATTATCTTCAAGGAAGGAAAAGATAACCCTTTCATACCTCAGAAGAGAATAACGCCCAGTTTGCCCTATCGAGCAATTATTTGTAGTTTTCAGAATCAGGATACGGCCTTACAATGAGGAGACAAAAGATCAGAGAGGTTAAGTAACTTACAAAAAGACTCACAGCAAGTGCATAACCAACCTGAGAGTAGTATAACAATTTAAACCTCACTCTCTGCCCCCACAGAGAAGGGAAACATGGCTACTGACACCTGAGTATCTCCAAGTTCACATGGTGGTTGTCCTAGACCTTAGGCCAGGTTAGCCATCCTCAAGCTTGAACAGAACCTGCCTGACTGTGGTTCCTAAGCTCCTCATGAACTTCATTCTATCAGTGGATCTTGTTAGACAGGAACCACACATCAGGGCCATGTCCAGTCAGAGTCCTCTGCTGGCGTGAGAAGGGATAAAATATGTAGGAAATACTCTCAAGGGCCTTGGGAAAACAAATGTAAAATTACAGGACCATTTTCCAGAGCATAGCTATTTAAAGGGAGTTAATGTGGCCATCTCTGGGAAATTCCAGAGAAAAGTAAACCCTACTTAAATTAAAAGGGGATCCTCAGAGATAAGTTCACAGGACATTTTTCATTGACTCTCTACTTGGCAATGTAACTTACAGAGACTCTGACAATGATGATGCAAATAGGGTGATTTTCATTTCAAATTAGCTGTTGGATAGCTCACAACCCGAAACTCAGTCTTCTCGGAGAATATCTATATCCAAAAGCAATACATCATATTGTTTAAAAAGAGCCAAATAAGTTTCATTATAAAAGACAATGATCTAAGGGTCACAGTGGGCTGCTACTGAGGATGAGTCAGAACTATAAGGCAAGGTGGCTCCGTGGAAAGGAAATCAGGCCTAGTGACAGAAGTCTCCATTCTGCAACTGACATTGGACAGACCTTTCCTTGGGTCTCAGTCTTCTCAGCCAGAAAAGTAGGCTAATCTCTCTCACAAGTTGATCTGGAGGTTCAAAGGAGAAGACACAGGTGAAAGACACTTGGAAAGCCTAAGGCACCACACAGGTATGAGGGGCTACTGCCAGGCACTGGCTCTAGGGATCAGCAAACAGATGGACTGGATCCCCTTTGACATGATTATTCAAAATGTTTCCAAGGGGCTGGGATTGTGGCGCAGTGGTAGCGTGCTCGCCTAGCACACGTGAGGCACTGGGTTCGATCCTCAGCACCACATAAAAATAAAAAAGATATTCTGTCCACCTACAACTTAAAAAATAAATAAATTTTTTAAAAAAAACATTTCCAACATGGAATTTTCCCTGTGTTGTTTCTTTGTTCTTTTAAAACAGGAATACACAAATAACCAGTTTCAATAATAATAATGGCTGCTTTATTATTATTATTATTATTATTATTATTATTATTATAGATCAGCCCAAGCATAGACAATGAGAAAGATAATTTTTGCAATACAGAGTAAATAGAGGGTGAGATCAGAAGCCCAAGCAATGGGTAGAGGGATAAAGAGAGGGCCAGTGCCCACTGTCTGACCCATTCCCCTGTCCCACACTGGAAGACAGTGGTCCCCATAGAAGAAAATGTGCCCCTAGCTGAGTGCCGGGCAACCTCCATGTGTGAGTGAGGCCATCTAGCCACCCACCAACCTTTGCCAGCTGTAGGCGTTTTAGTTAGCTTTTCCACAGCTGTGACCAAAGGCCTAACAAGAACAACATAGAGGAGGAGAAGCTTATTTTGGCTCATGATTACAAAGGTTCAGTTCATGGTCTGCTGACTCCGCAGCTCTGGGCCCAAGGTGAGGCCAGGCAGAAGGGTGTGGCAGAGGAAGGGAACTCAGGACACGGCTCCAAGGAAGCAGAAAGAGAGCTCTCCTCACCAGGAAAATATAAACCCCAAAGGGGTGTCCCCAATGACCCACCTCATCCAGCCACACCCCACCTGCCTATAGTTATCACCCCATTAATCCATATGAGTGGATTAATCCACTCATTAGGTTACAATTCTCATAATAGAATCATTTCACCTCTGAACATTCTTGCATGGTCTCACACGTGAACTTTTGGGAGACACCTCATCTCTAACCCTAAGAGCAGGCATCTGAGCCAGCCCATCGGAAAGCAGCCAATAGGCACAGACCTGCCTGGCTGCCCTCGTAATATGGTTGCTTTAAACTGCTAAACTTAGAGGTGTCTGGTTGCCCAACCTGCTCATACAGATGAAAATAGTGAGGCCCAGGAAAGATTCCTCCTCGCCCATCTGCAGCCCATTTAACAGATTTTAATACTCTTTAAATCCACTGCTCTAGTCATTTGGGAACATGCCCAAAAATCCTAGAAAAAAAAATTGAAAAGACAGCCTACCCCAGGTGCAACCTACCAACCCAGCTGGCCCAGATGATAGCCCTCTCTGGGCAGTGGGGTTAAAAGCAGATGCCTGCATTGCCTGCTCAGCCCCTGCTCCCAAGCTTCACCTCCTGCCCTTGCACCACGTGCTTGGCAGTGTCATGGAAAAAATGAGGAGCTGCTTTAGAAAAGTGAAAATGCAATTGTCTGACAAATAAAAAGCGTTCCTGTATGTAATCCCAGTAATAGATTTTTTAATCCGCAGAGCTGACACACTGTTATGTGTTCACAGTTATTATCTGTCCACTTCCAAACCTTAAGAGGTTAGATTGTTTAAAGATTTGTTAGCTATGAACTCCTTAAAGAAGGCCAAGTGTAAACTCCCAGCTAATTGAAAAATAGCATTTTATCAGATTCTCCTCTGATATTATATTGTAATGGTCGTACTTAGAGTACTCTCAATACTTCAATAAGTGGTGAAATTAAAAAAATAACATCTTCAGGGCTTTGCAGAAAATGTGGCTCTTACCAATTTATACTGCTTTTTTAACCATTATTTTCTTATATTTCCCACAATGCCTCGGATCAGAAGCAAACAGAATCTGAGTGATTACCCCAAAGTGTGCTAGATGAACTGGAAAAAGTCTATTCAAACAAAGCTCATTAGTTCTGATACCTCCAGGGCTATGACAAATTAAGCTGCTGGTGTGTGAGCTTGCAGACAAAGGGTGATGCCGAAAAACCAGGGCTGAGCTAGGCACTGTGTCAATAAATTCCCCTGAAAAAGGTAAAAATTACAATTGGAGCTAAAATGGAATCCCTTTAAGGAGCATGTACAAAATAGATCATCCCTTCCTTCTTAAGTACATTTGTGAACCCGCCTGTGATGAATTATTTCAAGGAGGAAATGGCCACTCCAGAGGGGCGGCTTGGCCAGGTGCACATAGGAGGTGCTGGCTGCAAATACTTGGCCCTGCCCAGAGGAAAGCCCGTCCAAACCCGACAAGCAGAACGCACACTTGCAAGTCCAGAGTCTCGGGCTCTTGCTTTGCCTGCAGGCTCCAGGTGAAAGAAAGCTCTATTCCCAGGGCCAACCAGCGGCCTCCCAACTAGGAAGGGCCCCACAACCTTAAGCGAAGCTCATTTTCCCAGCCAAAGGAGGATTGTGCATTATAACCATAGGCTTTCTTTTTCCTGGTTTGTGAATCCGTTTCTACAAGGAAGCTTCAGAAATCCTAAAATGTAGTTGTAAGAAATTTGGCATTAATGGCTTTCATAAGTATTTGTTCAATAAATGAGGCATTTGAGTTGGGCCACATGAAGAAGGAGTGGGAATTATTGGGACTGGGCCTGGATTCTCAAGGCTGTCCTGGGGTTTTCGAGAATGTGGGTGACCACATGTTCACATGACTAAGGCATTGGTGGGTGACTTTACAGTATTTTTTGACCTCAATAGTAGAATTTCTGTGCCATAAAGAATTATAACTTAGTAATTCCCAGACTGTCAAAGTGAGGAAAACCCTCAGAGAGTACCCAGGCCTGAGAAGAACAAGGGCCAAATCAGACCCACAGGCGTTTTGGACACCTACGGTGTTGCTATTTCATTGTATATGAAATATTTGACACTTAAAAAGTTAGTATTTCCCACAAATGTTCAAATTCCCAGATCTGACGGAAACTTGAAAGCTCTAGTCAAATGGGTCCTGTTTTGTCACATGGAACAAATGTCCAGGACAGATCTACAGATGCCCCATTTAATAAACAAGCATACTCCAGGTTTTGGGGGGGCTCCTCCAGCCTGCTGTATTAGCAACCTAGTGATATAATGTCAACCTGATTCCTGAGGGCATTTGTGCTAGTGGCCTCTGGTCTAGTTGGTCATTAACCTAATAGACACAGAGAAAATCAACAGAAAATGGGGATGGCCTGCAGGGGCCACAGTGACCTTGTGGCAGCTCCACGTCTAGACCCCACTTTCTCAGTGCCCTGATCACTGGGATCGTCCACCACCCTGGCTCCAGTGCAGTGAATCTTTCTCTCCTTTGTCTTTACCTCCATGTCTTGTTCATACTTCTCTTACTCTCATTAACTAGCCATCTACCTGTCCAGTCTATGTGCCAAATTTGAGACCAAAAATGATCATGTAACTATTTGTTCGTAGCTCTGACTTCACCACTAGACTATGAGCAATTCGAAGGTAAGAGAGATGTAATCATTTCTATCTGCAGTGCCTCGCACACAGTAGGTCTCAGCAAAATCCAGTTTCCCTTTCATCACACAGTTTCAGGAAATCCTTCAGGCTCTAGGTCCTACATCCTGATGGACATGGACCACTAGGACCACAGGTCTCTTCAACATTTGAATAACCACCCCATTTGAATAACCACCCACCTCCAGCTTGACAGAGACCTCCATATTCTGGCATTTCTTAGGTCCACTGAGTTCACCAAGAGAAATACCTGGTGGTCCCAGAGGATTCATCCCATCCAGGTAGTCAGAAAAATCACTTCCTTCTTCATGCACCACTCTGCTTCATTTACATTTTACTTGTATTTCCATAAGAAAAGACATTGATGGGCAACTCTTCTCAAGTACATGCATGCTCTCAACCTACACTTGAACTTACTGTGGCTTGCCTTGGTCTGTCACCGCTGTTGCTTTAAGGCACACCAACATGGGGTCTGAAGACATCAGGAGGCAAGGAGCAGAGACTACAGGTACCCAGGATGGAAAATACCATCAAGGTGAAGTCTGGATCCCTGTGTTCACACACACACATGCACACACACACACACACACACACACACACCTGCCTTCACTGTACAGGCAGCTCTGGGCAAGGCATTTGCTGCTGTGGAAAAGTTACAAGCAAGAGCATGACACTGAATTTTTGACCTTCATCTTCCCAAAGTTGAGAAATAAGTGAGGAAAAAATGAAGAGTCACATGCAATCTGGGTCAACACTGGTCTGGGGGGAGGAGAGAGCTGGAGGAGAACAGTGCAGACCAGGGACTGCATGGGTGTCTGAGAATGCCCGAGTCTGATCCCATGCCTGGCTGGCATTCAAGGTCTTGCAGAACCCCCTGTTCTCCCAGTCCAAGCAGGACAGCGCAAAACAAAAATGACCACAGGGGGCAGGAGGCAGCTGGGTCACAGTCAGTTCCATCCAGCTCCCGGAAGCTCCAGAGCAGCAGGACGAAGCCACCAGGTCTCCTGAACTTGGGGAGAAGGTGCAGCTAGGGAGAAGCTTCTCTTCTCTGGGAAAGAAGGCCCACAGAGCAGAGGTGCAGGCACATCACAGACCAAGGGGAAGTTGCTGGGCAGCAGCAACAAACAATACTTGGCTGGCCTCACTGTGTAGCCAAGTGTGCAAGCCACCTGCTCCATCCCATGGAAAAGACAGCAGAGAAATCCTTAACCCAACCAAGGAACCCCAGACTAATGATGTTTCACCAGAATTGATGAGAGTGACTTCCTATCATTGATCACATGAGGGTTTAAAACAGACTCACCTGATGTATAGAAGCATAAATTAAGTTGCCATAGTTCCCCACATGGGTACAGCTGACTTTGTGGGTGGACAAGTCATCCCCCTCACACAGTATGCCAAGCTGTCTGTCTCTCCATGGAGGAAGGGGGTTGAGGAGAAGGAGAAAAGCAGGTCCAGTTACTGCCTAATGATTGTGGGCATTCAAAGGTCAGCATAGTGGGGAAGAGGGCACCACAAGGACAGAGCAGTGGTGGACCACCCAAAAGGTTGTTTATCCACAAGTGAGGCAGAAAGATTCTAATGGCTGTAGCCTGTTCGCAGCCACACTGGGGCAGGTCTTTGGCAACCAACTGGACTAGCATCCTGGGTGCTGGGCTGTGGGGCTCTGTGCTGCCCAGTCCACCTGAGTCACAAGTGCAGGAATGGCTGGGAAGAGACTGGAACATCCTGTCTTCCTGGAAGGCTGGTATCCACTTCTGCCCCAGGCCAAAGACACCTGAGAAAGGACATCCCCATGGGTTGTGCCACGCCTGAGTCAAGAAAGGAGATGGATGGGCCTCAGGGAGGAGGCAGCCACCCAGCTAATCAAGTCCCCCTCCCTTTTGTCCACATAGCCATACTC
Organism: Geosciurus inauris; assembly: GCA_004024805.1. NCBI lineage: Eukaryota > Metazoa > Chordata > Mammalia > Rodentia > Sciuridae > Geosciurus > Geosciurus inauris. The sequence continues at coordinate 317,969 of PVHX01000189.1, read as the reverse complement.
CTATCCACCCCCGATGCCCTCTGCAAGCTCCTGCTATTTCTCTTTGGATTTGTGGAATCTTTCTCCCCTACTTTTCCCCCACCCCCTGGCAACCCCATCTCAGTCCTCCTAAATGTCAGAATCCCCTGAGGTTCTATCCTCAACTCCCCTCTTTCCCGTCTCTCTCCCTGGTGGCCCCATGCCCACACCGTCCTCAGAGCTCCACATACCCAGCCTCTCTCCTCAACTCAGCCTCCCACTTTTACCCAGCCGACCCGCCCACTTGGACTTTCTATTCACAGTCACATGCAATATCAATCTTTCCAATCTTTTTTCCACAAATAATCTGTTTTCAATAAAAATGTCCCCATTGCCCCACCAAATCCTCTCCCAGAGATGTGGCCAGTCTGGACTAGCCAGGTGGGCAGGAGTGGAGGTTTGGTTAGTTGTATGGTTAGTTGGGTTGTCGGGGACGGAGCCTTCTCCACACATCTTGCTGTGGTGTTTTCACTGTGTCTTGCCAACGTTGCTTCAACATATTATCACTACTTCTGCATGGCACCCTTGAAAAATCCACGAACAAGAATATTGGGGAATGAATGAGACCCTGTCTCCACATAAAACACAAAATAGGGCTGGGGATGTGACTCAGTGGTCGAGTGCCCCTGTACCAGAAAAAAAGAATATTGGGGAATGAGGTCAGGGAGGACATCCCGCACACCTTGCTCCGCTGCTACCACCCACCATATTCCACTTATTCTCCCTTCTTCCCTTATCTGCTTCCATGCCAAGACCCCATAAGTCTCTTTGTTATATGTTGTCTTTCTTTAAAATGTTTATTTTTTTTAAATGTGCAAATGATTCTGATCAAGTAGCAATTGTTGTGATAATGAATCTAGCATGTTCCCTGCAGTTTTCACAGTGGCTGTGATGAGTACTCTCTGGCTAGCATGGTGCTTGGACACAGTGGGCACTTAATAAATGCTTGAAATGAGAAGGTACATTTATTCATTCAAGCTTTGGCGAAGCAGACCACAGACAAATTGGAAGTTTGATCATGTATCTTTGTTTGTGATAAATTTGTGTTCGCATCATCCATTCAGGAATATATCAGCTAGATATATAGTCCCCACAACTTCTAGAAAGATGGCCATGCCTCCCACCAAAAAACACAGGTAAGTCATCCCCCTGTGCAGTCCTCTCCTCAAAGAAGAGATCACCAGGAGCCAAGCTTCCTAATCCAATTTAGCTCTGGTACCTCAAAGGAAACACTAGTGAGAAACCCAGAACCAGCACCCCTAAGCTTCAAGACACCTAGAGGCTCCAAAATATGGCAACCTCCCTGTCATTCCTAAAAGACAAGAGAGCAATGGCCCAGAGAGGGCCCCGGCATGGACAGCACTGAGCACTTCTGCAGAAGCCATTTCTTCCCTCTGATCAGCTCCTCTGTACATTCACCCATCAACATGAGAGCATGTTGGAATTATAAAGAGTTTTTTCATTGCACAAGTAACAGACTCATTCTCAAGATATGTATATGCATGAATAAGCAAAATAAAATCACCTTGGGTTCCACCACCCACCTAAACCAACACCATTGCTGGCATTTTGTGAATACTTCCACAGTTTCATATTGGTAGCCTCTCAGTTGGCTTCTTCTCAGTAAACTCTACATTTTGTGGCGTGTGGACACATTACTCCATTTTCCATTGCTATAATGATATACCTGAAGCTGGGTAATGTGAGAAGAATGAAGTTCATTTAGCTCACAATTTAGGGGGCCTGAAAGTCTAAACAGTATAGCATCAGCTCTGGCAAGAGCCCCGTCGTTACAGCACGGTGTGTGGCACCATGGCCAGACAGTCTGCAAGAGAGTGGATCGCAAGACAATACAGGAAGTTAGAGAGAGACACAGGGATCAGGTGTACTCTTTTTTAAACTTGAGAGGTGGTGGGACCTTTACAAGGTGGGGCTTAGTGGGAGTTGCGTATGTCATTGGGGTTCCTGCCCTCAGAATGGATCATGGGAGTTTTCGTGGGACCTTGAGTTAGTTCTTGCCAGATCAACATGGGTGCACTAAAGACCAAACTTCCAACACATGAAACTTTGAGGGACCAGTCTCTGGACTCTTCTCTGATAGCACTCCTATACTTGAGCCCCACTACTAAAAATACTAGCTTTTTACTGTCTACTCCCAGGTGAGTATCCCAGCCCAGCCTCCCCCACCCCAACTCCAGGTACTAAGTTCCTGCTGTCCCGTCATCAGCACCTGGATATCTATTCAGTGTCCCAAACTTAACATGTCCGAAAATGACCCTCCTAAACCTGAAAAAAAAAAAAAAAAAATCCAGGATAAACAAAACATCAACATTTTAAATAATGACAGCTTCCAACCCTGTGCTGGCAGGCACCTCACCTGCTTCAAACTTAATTCCTGATTTTGGGGGATCCTGTGTTTATTTAACATATTGACATTTTGTTCATCATGGGGTTTTGCATTATTTTTGACTTTTTAAATTATTGCATTAAAATATGATTCAGCTTGATGACTTTGTTGGTGCTCCCTTAAATTTTGAACCTGAGGTGAATATCCGGCTAGCCTCATCCTGATTCAAGATCCACCTTCCTCTTGGCCATCCCTATGCCCCCAGCAGCCCAGCCACACGCCTAACGTTCCTGGCATCTCCAGCCATTTCTAGAGTTGCAGAAAACACCTCAGCTCTGGATATGGGGCTGATGTCATGGCCAGCTGCCTAAGGGGCAACCCAGAAAGTGCAAGGCAGAAATGTGGGTGGTGCCCCTCAGAGGATGAACATTAACCAGTGGGAGACGAGAAAAGAGAGGGGGGGAACCACTACAAAAATCCTTCCCCTTCACCCTCTGACTACTCTGAGACAGAGTTCCTGCACACAGCCCCCTTGCAGAAGAAGGTGACACCAAGCACAGACACCTGCTGCCCACCTGTATCGCTTCCCTCCTGCCCCTTCCTGCCATGTTTCGCATTCCCCTCCCCCTCTCTGCCCACAGTTGGCGCCTCCCAAATGAAGCCTCAGCACTTTCATCCTTGCCTCAAGCTCTGCTTTCCAGAGAGCCTGGGCTCTGGCAGTTTTGCTTCCGGAATTTGTGTTTGTCATCTTAATCTGTTTTGTGGCTTTAAAATGTATTTTAACATCTGATATGAATTCTTCAGTGTTCTTTCTGTTTCCTCCAAATTTCCTCGCTTCTTATTATTCATCTGATCATTCCAATAGACTTTCCCAGAAGTCAGATTGTGGGGAGGAAAAAAAAAAAAAATAGCTTTGTATCTTTCAAATCATCTTCATGTATCTCTTTTTCCAATGCAACAGAAATGTTCATTAACAACTTGGATGTAAGAACAGTCCTGGGTTCTATGTGACCCTGAGGGAATTGTAATCTAGCTGGAAAATGAAAGATAATAATAAACAACCTTTCTACAAACCCTCAGGGTAGGTGTCGGTGTCTCCGGTTGACTGTTTGAGAGAGGGAGGAAGCTGAGGTGAGATCAGAGTCCTGGTGTCCCTGGCTCTGAAATCCATCCTTTGTCTACTCATTGGAACACTCACAACCACAAAGATGTAAGCACCAGAAGAATTTCTACAAAGGACAGCTTGTGGTGGAACCGTGTGAGGAGCACTGCCAAGGCAAGCGGGGCTCAACAAAAGCTTTAAGGAAATGAGAGAAAGAAACATCACTCCAAGGAGAGAGTAACATCTACACAAGATCCCCCAAAGAAATTTGTATTGGATTCTAGAAAGAATTCTAAAGCATCCAGACCGCAGTGGGAAGGAAGAGCATATAACAGGCACTCATAAGTGCTTAGGGTGGACAACTGGCAGCCAGCCGTGGCTTCCTCCTGCCTATGAGTACTCCCTCCTATATCCTGCAAATCTTACTATTGACTCCCCCTTATGGCTTGGAGTGGGCCAAGCCCTCAGCTTGTCCCACACTCTGCTTGGTGGCCTATCTCCTTGCCAAAGGGAACTAAGGAGATGACCCAAAGCCAGAGTGGTGGTGCCCCACCCTTGTTTTTTAGGATTTTTTTAAAAATTGTCTTCAAATGTTCAATTTTTCTTGAACTTTACAAAAAGTGACTCAAAAAATAATATCCCTGACTTTGGCAGTTGTCTTTGGTGCTTTTAAGAACTCTTCAGTCAAAATCAATTCACTTGGCCATAATATGTTGTCCACCTACTAAGCACAAAACCTGGTGGGGGAGGGGTCCACTTTTGAGAAATTCACGGCCTGCCTCTATGAACAGGAACCTTCTGCCTCGCTCAGGCTGCATCCTGAGCAGTTATCATAGTAAATGGAACAAAGCAGATGCTTTATTGAGTGAATGAATGAATGAATGAAGGAATATGGCTAACTGAGCAGACTCCTAGACTGTGACAACTGTATCAACATACTGCTATGGAAATCAGTACAGGGAGTAGCTGCAAAGAGCAGGTGACACTGGGTGGCTCATTACCACGGAGGGGGATGCTGTTGAAACACCAACCTTGTCACTCAATTCTTGCTTAGCTGCCAGGGGCCTGGAATTGCTCATGTCATCCAAAAAGCAAAATGAATGACTAGACAATTCCTCATTTCTTAGCATCTGCTTGGACAATGCTCCATCAGTACTTGAGGCAGGGATGTATGTCTCAGTGAATGTCCAGGAGACAATGCCACCTTAGGGGTGATGTGTATATTTGGGGGCAAGGGGACAAGTTCTTGAAGGAGGACTTTTAAAGCCCTCTGGCAGACCCTGACCTGGATGCTTCAGGGAGGTGGGAAGTATCTTTACAGACACATGAGGCTAAAGCTCTGGGGCTGCTCTGCACTTGCAAAGTAGTAGATGTAACTGGAGCCACTGACCATAGAGGTGCAGGGGGTGGGGGAGACAGGGGGAGGTCATAGGTGGAAGAATGGACAACTGAATGCTAACACGGAGAAGGGAATGCTCTGGAAATATTCTGAGTATTTCTGTGTCCTTGAACCCTCCCAATAACCCTAAGAAAGACTCAGAGATGTACTTTCATTCACCAAATATTGACAGTACACTTCCCACAGGCCAGGCATTACTTCGGTTACTGCAGCCCCAGTGGACAAGACAGACAAGGTTCTCACCTTTGCAGAGCTGACATTCTAGTAGGGAAGACCAAACTTCCTAGTGATGAGGGCTATGGAGAAACCCAACAGTGCAATGTGGCACAATGAGATGAAGCCCCATGAGAGCTGTGTGATCAGGGAGTTGAGACTCAAAGGATAAAAAGTGTTGCAAGCAGAGGGAACAGCACCTGTTAAGTCCTGAATTGAGTCCTCCAAAGAATTTCAGCATCTGGGTGTTTCTGAGTATCAGGGAAGATTACACGAGGTCAGAGGTCAGACATAAGCCATCCCCAAAGCATGGAGCACCTTGGAGGCTGCGATGAGAATTGAGGGGTTATTCCAATGGGAGATGGAGTCATCAGAGGGTTTATGTAGGGCAATGGCAGGTTCCCATTCCTATTTAAAAGATCGCTATGGATACTATCTGCATTTCCACAATGGAGGCAAGGAGATCCACAGGGAGGCTGATGGTGCAGTTCAGGTGAGAAATTACAACGGTTGGACCAGGGGATAGTGGAGATAGAGAGATTGGCCAATTCTGGATCTATTTTGGAGGAAAAGTATTTTAGTCAGCTTTGCATTGCTGTGACAAAAAGATCTGACAAGAGCAATGTAGAGAAGGAAAAGGTTTAATTTGGCTCACAGTTTTAGAGGTCACAGTCCATAGTTAGCCAACCCCATAGCTCTGGGCCCAAGTGGCATTGAACATCATGGAGGAACCATGTGGCAAAGGGAAAGCCATTCAGGACATGGCAGCCAGGAAGTATAGAAGGCTTTGCTCACCAGGGACAAAATAGAATCCCAAAGTCACAACCCAAGTGACCTCCTTCCTCTGGCTACCTGCCTACAGGTACCTTCCAGTTAATCCATATCAGTGGATTAATCCACTCATCAGTTACATCATATCACCTCTGAAAATTATTGCATTGTGTCATATTTGAGCTGTTGGGATACACTTCCTATCTTAACCATACAAAGAATGAACTCAATAGCTGGTACACAGTTTCGGAAATTGAGGGAATAAAAAAAATGGGAATGACTCTTGGTTCAACCAGCACCTCCTGTGTGCAGTACCCAAAGCACAAAATACTCGAAGTGCAGGGCCCATGGTCACCCATTACCCCCAGTGCTCTAGGGGTACTGGCGCTGGAGCTGCTATGAATTGAAGAGTGTCTCCCCAAAATTCACATATTGAAGACCTAGCTGCACATATGACTCTCTCTCTGGAGACAGGGTCCTTAGGAGGCAATTAACGTTAAATGAGGTCAGAAAGGTGGACCCCTAATTCAACCGATTAGAAGAGAGCCCTCACCAGAACTGAACAATGCTGACAACCTGATCTGAGACTTCCCAGCCTGTGAGAAAGTAGATTCCTGTCATTCAAGCCAACCGGTCTATGACATTGGTTGTGGCAGGCTGAGCTGAGGAAGACAGAGGTCCTACTACCATGGCGAGCTTCGCCCTGCTCTCCTACTTTCACGACGTCCCATCGAGTATTGGGGGGCTGAAAATGTAAACTCATCCTCCTGAGAAGACAAAAGCCCTGGGCCATTCTTTATACCCTGCAGAGGGGACCCTCACCCTTTCTGGCTGTATTGAGAATTCATCCATGTGTCCCATTAATCCCCATCACATACGGTCACAAAGCATTAAAATCACTCACAAGAGTTCATTCTAAATATAGCAAAAAAAGAAAGGGAAAGCGCCTATGAGATCGCAGGTGAAAGGTGTAAGTGGTCTCAGGTACTCTAAACTGGTTCATTTAGGGTAGCGTCAGACCATAATTCTTGCCACTTTGAGTCATTATATAATCAGATCTTACACACCACCCAGATTATGGGCATGTTGCGTATCCATACATGTTCATAACCATGCATAAAAAGCACACAAATAGAACACAAAAGGCAAAATAACCACATGCATGTTCATAACCATGCATATAAAGCACACAAATAAAACACAAAAGGCAAAATAACCACAAATCTACCTTGGCCTTTAGCCTCTAAAAGATAGTCCAACAGCACCTGCCAAGACCACTCAGGCCAGCCCACAGTCCTGCAGCAAGATCCCTCAATTTCCTGGTTTTTAAAAGTCTCTGCAGGATGCAGAGCTTCACTAGATCTTGATAGTTGAGTCTACCTTTGTCCCAGCTGGGGAGTGGGGATGCCACCAGATGACTAACAAGGGGAGTTGACAATCTGTCTTCTGGAGGTCATTCACTATGTTTCTCCTCCCTTCTGTGTCCTTTCCAGCTCCTGAGAGCAAGAACCCCATTGATTCAGGTGCTGCCTTGCCTTCAATGTGAGAAGGACAGATGACAAAATGGAGCACAAGATAAACCAAGGAACAAGAAATCTGGGAACCCAACTAAAGGAACAATTCCCAAGGGGAATGCAAGAAGACCTCAGAGAGAATATAGTTTGGGCCGCGGGTCTTGGAAATCAATTTGGGCTTCCCGGGCAGAAAATTACCCTCTGTCCATTTTCTCGGTTTAGTTTTTCCTTTTATTGCCAGGAGGCTCTAGGTCCTCTTGACAGACATAGACTGTCACTTTCTCAATATCTGTCTCCACACACATGCTCAGAAGTGTCCCTGCCAGCTTCTTCCACCATGAACATGCCCGAAGCCCTGGCCTCCCCTCTCTACATGCAGTCCCTCTGTGGCTGCAGGTTTCCAAGCCTCCCTCCTGCTCAGCTGAGCCCTCACTCCCTTTGTACAAATGCAGCACCAATTTTACCCTCACTGTCACTGTCAAGCTCTCCCTGAGGGAGAGCTACCTGGAGCTACACTTAGCCCCTGGACTCTGGATGTCCATTGCCCCAGCAATGAACTGTGAGGGGACACAGCAGAGAGAGAAAAATCAGAGAATCCAGTCTGCTCCACAAACTGCCCAAGGGAAGGGACATCACTGGTCAGGGTGGATGGATGGACATGCGTATAAAGTATAAAACTGGCTCTTGTACAGAGCACTCTGAATCCTGTAGTTTCATAATCTTGGAGCCTCAGGACAATTCTATGAAGCAGGTGTTTTTATTTTTTTCCTCCTTTAACCAGGAGAAAACTATGGCTCAAAGAGACAACATATATCCTCAAAGAGGTCACACACTATTACATGTTCAAGTAGATATTTGACTCCAAGCCCCTCGTGGTTTTCCAGGCACCTGGTGAAGGGGGAGGCTGGGTGGGCTTCAAATGCAAACCCTGACACACACCCTATGCCTGGCAGAGCTGCACACCAGGTGGGCTGTGGGGTGGGATATGTCCTTCAAACCCCCTCCAGGTAACCGGGCGTGGTGGCTCAAGCCTGTAATCCCAGCACTTAGGGAGGCTGAGGCAGGAGAATTGCAAGTTCAAAGCCAGCCTCAGCAACATCAAGGTGCTAAGCAACTCAGTGAGACCCTGTCTCTACATAAAACACAAAATAGGGCTGGGGACGTGGCTCAGTGGTCAAGTGCCCCTGAGTTCAATCCCCAGTACCAAAAGAAAAAACAAAAACAAAAACAAACCCCCTCCAGAAGTTACGGTAGGCAGAGGGTGCTTCTAGGATTGGAAGAAACACATTAGCACGGCTGATGATGCCATGATTCCGTATGCATACATGGACATACATACCATGATGTCACTGTTATGTGTTTCAGGGAAGCATATAAAAAGCATATTGTGAAGTCTCACAAAGGGTGGCTGCCCCTTCCTTGTACTTGCCTGTCAAACCCAGACCTTTGCTAATACTTATACCACTTTTCGATCCTGACTACCCCTCTGGCTACAGGACCATGCCCAGGTAAGTTGATGAAGCACCCACCTTGCCCAAGACTGGGAAGGTTCCCACTCTGCTCTGGATGGTCTCCTGGGCTGAGTTGGCAGTGGGCCGCTCCTCTACAGGGTCCCTGGACACTGGCAAATTGTACTGGATTTCCAGGGCTTTCTGGGAACCTTCCTATTGGATGCACTTGTTTTGTAATTTTTTATTTGTTCTAATTAGTTATACATGACGGTAGAATGCATTTTGACACATTGTGCATAAATGGAGCACAACGTCTCATTCCTCTGGCTGTACGTGGTGCAGAGTCGCGCGAATAGTGTAATCATACATGTACATAGGGTAATAATGTCCATCTCATTCCACCATCCTTCCCATCCCATATCCGCTCCCCTCCCCTCACTCCCCTCTGCACAATTCAAAGTTCCTTCATTCTTCCCAACCACCACCACCCCCCATTATGAATGAGCATCTGTTTATCAGAGAAAACATTCAGCCTTTCATTTTTTGAGATTGGCTTATTTCGTTTAGCATATTATTCTCTAGCTCCATCCATTTACCTGAAAATGCCTTAATTTCATTCTTCTTTAAGACTAAGTAATATTCCATTGTGTATATGTACCACATTTTCTTTATCTATTCATCTGTTGAAGGACATCTAAATTGGTTCCATAGTTTAGCTACTGTGAATTAAGCCGCTGTAAACATTGATGTGGCTGTGTCACCATAGTATGCTGATTTTAAATCCTTTGAGTATAAACTGAAGAGTGGGATAGCTGGGTCAAATGGTGGTTTCATTCCAAGTTTTCTGAGGAATCTCCATACTACTTTCCAGAGTGGTTGCACCAATTTTCAGTCCCACCAGCAACGTATGAGTGTACCTTTTTCCCCACATCCCCACCAACATCTATCATTACTTGTATTCTTGATAATTGCCATTCTGACTGGAGTAAGATGAAATCTCAATGTAGTTTTAATTTGCATTTCTCTAATTGCTAGAGATGTTAAACATTTTTTTCATATATTTGTTGACCATTCGTATTTTCTTCTGTGAAGTGTCTGTTCAGTTCTTTTGCTCATTTATTGATTAGGTTATTTGGGTTTTTTTAGTGTTGAATTTTTTGAGTTCTTTATATATCCTGGAGATTAGTGCTCTGAGGTGCATGTGGTAAAGATTTTCTCCCACTCTGTGGGCTCTCTCTTCACATGTTTTTATTGTTTCCTTTGCTGTAAAGAAGCTTTTTAGTTTGAATCCATCCCATTTATTGATTCTTGATTTTACATCTTGTGCTTTAGGAGTCTTGTTAAGGAAATCAGGTCCTAACCCGACATGATGAAGATTTGGGCCTACTTTTTCTTCTCTTAGGCGAGGGTCTCTGTTCTAGTGCCTAAGTCTTTGATCTACTTTGTGTTGATTTTTTGTGCAGGGTGAGAGATAGAGGTTTAATTTCATTTTGCTACATATGGATTTCCAGTTTTCTTGGCACCATTTGTTGAAGAGGCTATCTTTCCTCCAATGTTTATTTTGCCTTTGTCTAGTATGAGGTAACTGTATTGATTTGGATTTTTCTCTGTGATTGCTATTCTCTTCCATTGGTCTTCATGTCTGTTTTGGTGCCAATACCATGCTGTTTTTGTTACTATGGCTCTGTAGTATAGTTTAACGTCTCTTTAGAATGATGTTGTCCTTGGGCTTACCATACATAGATAGCTTTTATAATGTTGAGATATGTTCCTATTATCCTTAGTTTTTCTAGTGTTTTGAACATGAAGAGGTGCTGTATTCTGTCAAATGCTTTTTCTGCATCTATTGAGATGTTCATATGATTCTTGTCATTAAGTCTATTGATATGATGAATTAACGTTTATTGATTTTGGTATGTTGAACCAAGCTTGCATCCCTGGAATGAACCCCATTTGATCATAGTGCACTATCTTTTTAATATGTTCTTGAATGTGATTTGCAAGAATTTTATTGAGAATTTTGTATCTACGTTCATCAAGGATATTGGTCTGAAGTTTTCTCTCCTTGATGTGTCTTTGTCTGGTTTTGGTATCAGGGTGATACTAGCCTCATAGAATGAGTTTGGAAGGGTTCCCTCCATTTCTATTTCATGAAATAATTTGAGGAATATTGGTGTTAATTCTTCTTTGAAGGTCTTGTAGAACTCGGCTGAGAATCCTGGTGGTCCTGGACTTTTCTTGGTTGGTAAGCTTTTGATGGAGTCTTCTATTTCCTTGCTTGAAATTACTTGATTTTTTTTTTTTTTTTTTTTTGCTATGGGAGATCTGACCTGGGAAGGAAGGTCCCTGGATGGCTGACTTTTCAAGGCCAATGCTTGTCCTGCCCCTCACCTGCAGGCTACCTGCTGCTTCCTTGATCCACTTGACCTCCAAATGGAATAGTTCTTAACATCTGCCCAGTTTTCCATATGGCAGCCTTTCTGAAAACTGGAAAAGGTTCTCCGAAGGAAGTGACATCAGAAAACAGGAGGATTTCTCCTCAGAGAGACACATAGGGGAACGATACAGAAACAGTTAAACTCTACTTTCCAGCTGAGGACTCCAAGAACTTCCATGGTTTATGCATGGTTACAAAACAAGTTGGAGACAGATATCCATTTTTAAATGATGATTATTACTCCTTAGATCTCCTTCTCCTCACTGACAGTCATAAGAATAGGCCTCAGAATTCAGGGCAGCAACATTCAGCTGCCTGAGACAAAGGGCCACATTGTATAAGCCAGCTTACAGAAACCTGTCAAGGAATCTTTGAGCCTCCAATCCACCACAAAGATGGAGGGAGAGGAGCTTTCTGGAAACAGTGTTGTCCATTATCTATATACAAAGTAACACCTAGCCCGATGTTGAAGGATGCCACATTCTCACTTCTATGTACATCACCCTTTATTTCATTCAATTGGGCCCCAATCTTCTACTGGATGACCAACTAATCAGATAATATTTGAAAGGCAGCTTGCTCCCTTAATCTGACACCATAGTAGTTATTCTCCCTATCCTTGAATTTACCATTCTTCTTTAAATAAGAAAACTTAGTCTCTGCCTGGTCAGAATTACAAGGTAAGTCAAAGCCTGCAGTGGAACAGAGACCCACCCTACAGAACAGCATGAGAGACAAAGTGAATTTGCAGGAGGCATGTTCTCCTTCAGAGAACAAAGACAAGAAACAGCCACAGCAAGAGATCCTTGGTCAACATGCATCCTTGACTTTGCCTCTGGACTCTTAGGCTTATAATGTCCAAGACAAGGGGATAGGGTACATCCCACAGGGCATAGGTTTCTTTTAGGGCAACTCCTATGGTCAGCTCAGCTGACCTTCCCCAGAGAAGATCACTCAGAAAACATTCCTGCTCTGCCCTCCTCCCACGAGAAAAGCCATGGCCATCTCTGCCCTTCCAGACTCCCTCCTGCCAGAAAGACAAGTTCTAGGCAGAGGATGAGGTGGACCTCAGGGCAGTGGTCACTGTGCAGAGCCTGAGACTCAGTCCTTTTTGAAGGGGTCTAAGGATGCCCTGTTACAAGCTGCTTCTGGTCTTAATTCTCTCCTGGGGCAGAGGCTTCTCAGAGTGGAGAAACAGATCCATAGAATGTTGTTTTCAGAGATAAAATCATAATATGGCCAATTCATGTTTCAACAAATAGGGCAGAAGGCACTTGGCAAAATACTCAAGGCAGCCAAATGTCTCCTATCCTCCTGCCCATGATTCTCTCTCCCTAACTCCTCTCTCTCTGCTCAGAATGATATAATGTTTCCACACTGCTGTCAATAAGGAGTAGAAGCTGGGTTGTGGTAGTGCATGCCTGTAACCCTAGCAACTCAGAAGGCTGAAGCAGGAGGATTGCAAGTTCAAGACCAGCCTCAGCAACTTAGCAAGACCCTGTCTCAAAATTAAAATTTTTTTAAAAACTGAGCACGTAGCTCAATGGTAAAGCATCCCGGATTCAATTCTCAGTACCAAAAAATAATAAAATAATCAGCAAGACATCTCTGGTCCAACAACTAGACCATCTGGGTAAATCGAGTACCTTCAAAGAGTTCAGGGAGACAGGAGGAAACAGAAGGCATAGATACTTCTTCCTTATCTACACCTCTCTCATCTCAGACTCTGAGGCCACCCATGATCTGCAAAAAGCCTCAGGAAGCTTCCAAATGAAGAGACAATAGGTAAAATGCCTATGGGATCCAGGCAGCCAGCCTAAATGAGTGATGCCAGTCAAATGAGAAAAACAATAATGTCAATCAAAGGTCTATGGCAATAGCTGCTCAGTGCTGAGTTGGACATGGCAGCCAAGTAAAGAACACAGTCTTGTCTAAAGGAAACAGTTCCACTCCATACCCCTCAATCATGGTCATGAAGAAAGGACCCTATAGTATGAAGAGAAGCCAGAAATGTGGTTTTGTATGTGTCATTATCTGATTTTTAAACACTAGTATCCAATTCAAGGTTTGTTAAGACAATGCACAGGCCAAAAAAACCCACCTGGGCCTGAAGACAGCCTGTGGTCCATCTGTTTGCCACCTGTGTTCCAAATGTTTTCCTACCACCCAGGGAAAGCCGACCTGGCTGAAGGGGTCTGGGGCGGGCTCACTACTGGCACAGCGCAGCTTGCTCCCCATGATAACCAAGAGTCCCTCTCTGCCAGGGTCTTTGCTTATCCACATGCAGCACAAGCAGGTAGAGAAGGTGTGGGTCCCCTGCTCCATGGCCCTGCTGTCTGTCACCCCAATTGAAAAAGGTGTTTGCACAAATTAAACTTCCCACCAAAGTTCTGTGTTTCCCTGTCAAGTCAGCACCTAATTCCAGGCAATGATGATTGACATGACTCTTAATGTGTATTTCTAAATGTGAAACCATTTTGTGTGCAAATATTGCAGGAAAGAGAATTCCTTGGTCCAGCGATCCCAAGGCTTCCTGTCTTGGTTAGACGCCCAGAGATGAAATTGCCCTTGAATATTATCCTCTTCTATTATTTTTATCTTGGGTTCCAAATGAAGCACATTGGGAAAATAAGATTCTGTGTGGCTTCTGGGCCAGAGGCCCCATCGGATGGCCTGAATGCTCACTAAGAGGCATTTGGAGGAGGAAGCGTGGAGCTCTTTAGGCAGAAGCAGAGGCTTGCAAATGGGTCATAAGGAAAGAAATGGTTTTCATTTAGTACAGAGGTTAGGCGGGCCCTTTAGGTAGGGGGTGCTGCCCCCCAGGGTGCCTGACCAGGCTGTCTCACTAGGGAGGGAGGGAGCAGCAGGTGATTCTGTATACAACCTTTCCTCTGGGCTCAGCAACAACTCGGGACCACAAATTGATGACAGAGCCGAATGGACAGCCCCTGACCACATGCCCTGGAGTCCTGACTGCAGCGGGGTCGGTAGAAGACCTGGCAACTCCAGTAATTGGCATCCTTCCCAGCAGGCACAGCTGCCAACTCACCTGGCCACAACTGAGGATCCCGTGCTGTCCCCAAGGGTCTCTTTTTTCTGACCAGGGAGCAGGGCCAGCTTCATGCACGTGACCTGTACTGTGTGCAGGCGCCACCTTCAGAAGGGCTCTGCACTGTGTCTGACTCATGTCTTGAAATTCTTCATTCATTTTTTAACAAGAGGCCCCACATTTTTCGATCTGCCCTGAGCCCCCAAAATCATGCAGCCAGTCGTGTCCTGGAGTGGCCATACACTAACTTCTGGACTGCCATGGAGCTCAGCTCTTAAAAGAATTCTTCACCAAGGGAAGGCACGCTGGCTTGAAATTGGGGTCACGTTCATGACCAAGAAAGTCTCATCTAAAGCTGTGTGTGCATGGCTGCGGAGTGCCCAATGAGCAGGAGGCTGGGGGGAGAGTCCAGAGCCTGCAGGGAGGGAGAAAGGTGCTCATTGCACTGCAGACACAGAGCTGGAGGAACAGAGAAAGAGAAAAAGGGATGCTGGGTGCTGGGGCGTTCCTGGAGGAAGAGCCACAGATAGGACTGAACCAAACTGTTTGGAGAAGCTACCAGCAGGGATGCACTCATGGGTCACAGGCAGCAGAAGTGGAATCAGTGGGGTGTGGGCCTTGGATGGGAGGGAGAGTCTCCCAGGACCCCTTTCCGTGGTCGCATGGCCACTGCAGGAGCAGCTTCGCTCATCCCCCTGGGTCACAGCACCTGCCACCTCCCAGGCACCCCAAGCCCCACATCTCCCAGCACAAAGGCTGCTTGAGTTCTCCTTGCAGCCCGGGTGAGAGGCAGTCAGGGAACAATACTATCTGCGCGTGGTGGCGCCCAAAATACAACTGTCATTTATTTCGTTATATGAAATTAGAGCACGCCTTGTAGCCATAATGAATCATTTCCTTCCTGCCTCGGCCACGGTGTCAAGCAGGAGCTCGGCATCCTCCATTCAGGGCCTTTCACTTCATCGCAGGCTAATAATAACCTACCCGGGTGAGCACACGTCTTCCCCAGACAATGCGGGGCCTGGACGGGCACTATGGGCAGGAGAGCAGCAGAGCAGCATCCATGGGGGCAGGGCCCCAGCCGGGGTGCATGGCAGGAGGAAGATGATGCTCACGGGGAGAGAAGGGATGGTACCTTCTGGGGTGGGGGACCAGTGGGAACCCAGGATGACAGGTCCATCTCCTAGCTTCTCCAGCTGATGGGGGCAGGAATGGGCTCCCCTTAGACTGCTTTTCTGCCAGGTTTTCTTCCCAGCTATTCCTTGGATCCAACTCAGAAACCATCTGCCAATCCCCTACCACAACCTCACTCTCCACTCAGTCCCCAGCTTTCTAGGCACTGGCTATTTCCACAGCCTTGTGCCAACCTCACCAGGACCTGGAGCTCCTGTGAGCTGACCCCACATCTCTCATCTCCCATGTTCCTGTCTTTTACTGGCTATGCAGAAGCAGATGCTCAATAAATAAACAGATGTGTCCTGATGTCACATCTGTCAATCTCCAGATGTCTCCCTCTGGGATTATGACCTGGGAATCTTTGTTCAACCCTGTGCAAGGAAGCCAATACCAGGTTCAGAGGTCTCAGTGTGTAGATGGCCAACTCAGTTGTTTGAGCACAAGGAAAGGCAGAACATCATGGCTTAAGGGTGTACAAGAGGAAAGCAGCCCAGGACATGTCAATCAGGAAACAGGGAGAGCTCCCCTCACCAGGGATAAAATACATACCCCAAAAGCACACACCCTACCTATCTACAGTTACCACCTAGTTAATCCATACCAGCGGATTAATGCACTGATTAGGTTAAAACTCTCATAACCCAATTATTTCACCTCTGAACTTTCTTGCATTGTCTCACACATGAGCTTTTGAGGAACACTTCATATCTAAACCATAACAAGAGTCAAAGGCTACATGCTAAATAGTATGAAATAAACCCAAAGGGGCGACCAAGGAAAGGAGGTTGGACAGCTGGCAGAGATGTCCTTCCTCTTCCTGTCTTGAGAGGACCAGCTCACAGAGAACCAGATGGCCTTGCCCTGCAACTACCCATCAGCGAATGGATCTCTGCTGGGCCCCACCTGCACACCTCCCCAGCTTCCTCATTTACTGTTGGTTCTCTGCACCCACCACCCCAGAGCCATGCTATGTCTCTAAAAATTCTGCCCATCCCTTCCTTAGGGCCTTCATGGCAGCTGTTCCCTCCTCCTGGAGCTGCTTTGTCTTTTACTCTTCCTATGGATTCTTACCACTCAGCCCATGTCACTCCTCAGCAGGCCTCCTGACTTGCTGTCCTACTCCATCTACCATCTATATGACCTCATGGCTCCCTGCACTCGTCAGCACTTAACAGCTTTTAACTATACACACCAGGAAGTGGCCTGGTTACTGTTGGGAGAGTTCATCCTGCCTGTCTCCCCCAGTCATAAGCTGGGAGGAAGGGCCCTGTGCCTATTCTGCTCACCACTGTAAATCTCTTATACCTACCAGACACACAGAAGATCCTGATGAAATGCTTGCTGATTGAGTGAATGAATTACTACATTAACAGTGAATTCATCATGTCCCAAGGAACCCATTCTATTTTATTAATTGACTGTCTTTGTAAATTACCACAAAAAATTAAAGCATTAAAATAAATCCATAATTTTAAAAATAAAATTAAAATGCAGAAAACCACTATTAATATTTTTGTGCGTTTCCTTCCCATTTTCTCTACAAATTTTCACATAATTAAGATCCTCTGTAAGATGGAGTTTTCTATCCTTTTTATTCCATAACATAACAATATGATTGTTTCTGAAAGGCAGTAAAACCTAATAAGCATCCTTTTAATGACATCTTCCTGCTTCACTTTTCTTAAAAATTCAGCAGTTAAACTTATAAGATGTTTGTAGTTTTTCAGTATTTTAAACAATATTGCAATGAACATCTCTGTATATGAAATATCTTCTTT
The DNA here is from genome assembly GCA_004024805.1 of Geosciurus inauris. Lineage (NCBI taxonomy): Eukaryota > Metazoa > Chordata > Mammalia > Rodentia > Sciuridae > Geosciurus > Geosciurus inauris. The sequence goes on along the minus strand of PVHX01000189.1, from coordinate 300,714 downwards.
TGCAGTACTGGAGATCAAACCCAGGTCCTTCTGTATGCTAGGTAAGCTCTCTACCACTGAGCTACATTTCCAGCCCCTTCCATGTTTTTAATACTCTTCAATTACATTTTTTAATAGGATATTCTGGGTCAGAGCTGGTAAACATTTTTAAATTTATTGATAACTATTTCTAAAACACTTTTTCAGAAACTTTGAACCAATGTACAATCCTATCTATAAACTGTAGGTTCATCATCAGCCTGCTAACACTGACTACTTGATTTTTAATCTTTCCTAATTAGTCAGGGAAATAAAGAAGCATTACTTTATCTCATGTTCCTTGTTGTATATCTTTGTGAATTATGTGTACATAAGTTTTTTCCATCTTTACTGGATGATCCATTTCATGGGAGATAGCTCTTTCTGTATAGCCTTAAGTGAGACCATGAAAGAGGGGGAGCATCAGGCATCAACCCTCATGAAGCTATGACAAGGGACCCAGCATCTCTGCCGAAGTGATGCCAGGGAAGACCAAGAGTGAAGCCTTCACCTCTAGTGGTGTCAGTCCAGGGAGTAATGAGAGGATCCTGTTCCCTCCAGTGTCAACAGAGGCTCAGTGGGAAACCTGGAGGTAGATTATATTTATATCCAATGAAATAGAGGGACAGAGACATCATAAAAATTATAAAATGGTTAATCTACCAAAAAGAGTAAACCAATCCTAAATGTATATGTGCCAAATAACAGAGCTACAAAATATACAAGGCCAAAATCAATAAGCAACATCTCTCTTCCTCTAATAGAGCAATGTTAGAGAAAACTACCAACACACAAAATTTAAGTATAATCCAGAGTCTCATATTATGTGATATAAGTTCCCAGATTTTTCTACCAAAAGCACTATACAGATTTAATGCGATTTCTATTAAAATTCCAATGACATTCTTCTTCATAGAAATAGAAAAAGTAGTCATAAAATTCATATGGAAAAAATAAGATATGGAGAATAGCCAAAGCAATACTTAACAAGAAAAGCAGAGCAGGGTGTTACACAATACCAGACCTTAAATTGTACTACAGAGCTGTATAGTATTGGCACCAAAACAGACATGAAGACCAGTGGAACAAAAGTCACAGAGAAAAATCCAAATAAATACAGTTATCTCATACTAGACAAAGGCACCATAAACATTCACTGGAGGAAAGATAGCCTCTTCAACAAATGATGCTAAGAAAACTGGAAATCCATATGTAGCAGAATGAAATAGAACCCCTATCTCTTACTCTGCACAAAAATTAACTCAAAGTGGATCGAGGATCTAAGCACTAGACCAGAGACCCTGTGCCTACAAGAAAAAAATATAGGCCCAACTTTCCATCATGTCAGCTTAGGAACTGACTTCCTCAAAAAAAACTCTTAAAGTGCAAGACATAAAATCAAGAATCAATAAATGGGATGGATTCAAACTAAAAAGCTTCTTCACAGCAAAGGAAATGATCAAGAATGTGAAGAAAGAGCCTATAGAATGGATGAAAATCTCTGCCACCTGCACCTCACATAGAATACTAATCCCCAGCATATACAAAGAACTCAAAAAGCTTAACACCAAAAAACTAAATAGTTTTTTAGTGAGGATCATTATAAATGAGGAATCATAAATGAGGAAAAGAACTGAAAAGGCACTTTAAAGAAGAAGTACAAATGGTCAAGAAATGTATGAAAAAAACGTTTAACTTCTCTAGCAATTAGAGAAATACAAATTAAAACTACACTGATATTCCATCTCACCCCAGTCAGAATGGCAACTTTCAAGAATTCAAGTACTGATAAATATTGGTGAGGATGTGAGGGGAAAGGTACACTCATACATTGCTGGTGAGATTGAAAATTGGTGCAACCACTCTAAAAAGCACTACAGAGATTCCTGAGAAAACTTGAAAGGAAACCACTATTTGATCCAGCTATCCCCCCCTTAGCATATGCAAAAGACTTAAAATCAGCATACTACAGTGACGCAGCCACATCAATGTTTATAGCAGCTCAATTCACAATATCTGAGCTATGAAACCAACCTAGGAGCCCTTCAACAGATGAATGGATAAGAAAATGTAGTATGTATACACAATGGAATATTACTCAGCCACAAAGAAGAATGAAATTATGGCATTTGCTGGCAGATGGATGGAGCTGGAGAATATCATGCTAAGTGAAATAAGCCAATCCTCCAAAACCAAAGCTTGATTATTCTCTCTGATATGCAGATACAGATGCTAACACACTATAAGGGGAGGAGTGAGAATAGAAGTTCAGTAGAGTAGACAAAGGGGAATGAAGGGAAGGGAGGGGAGATGGGAATAGGAAAGACAGTAGAATGAATTGAATATAACTTTCCTATGTTCATATATGAATACACCACCACCAGTGAAACTCCACATCATGTGCAACCACAAGTATGGGATCCTAATGAGAATAAGTTATACTCCATGTTTATATAGTATGTTAAAATACACTCTGCTATCATGTATATCTAAAAAGAACAAATATTTTTCAATAAAATTTCCCAGGTTTCAATTTTTTTAAAAATCACTCAGCATACCACAAAAAAGTAAAATCTCAAACTGAACTTAAAAAGACAATTACACACTAATACCAATATGATAAAGACATTAGAACTATCTGATAAAGACTTTAGAGCAACCTTCATGGAAATGCTTTCATGAGCAATTACTCTTGGTGAGAAGTGGGGAGAAAATCTCAATAAAGAAAGCACAGCAGATTAGTTTAAGAGCAGAATGGAAGGGACAGACAAAAGAATCAGTGTTCTGGAAGAGAGGATAATGGAAATTACCCAATCATAACTACAATGTTAAAAACAGACTGAAAAAAATAACAGAACCTCAGGAAACTGTGAGACTGTAACAAGATATTCATTTTATCAGCATCTTGAAATAAGAGAAGAATGAAGATGGAATTGAAAAGTGTTGAACAAAACAGTGCCTAAAAATGTCTCATATTGGGCAAGAGATATGCAAACAGAACAAATACAAAACATTCCAGGCCAAGGCACATCATAATTAAACTTCTGAAAACAAAAGTCAAAGACAAAATCTTGAAAACACTCAGAGAAAAATGACATGCTAACACAGTGGGAAAGCAAATAGAATAACAGTAGAATTCTCTTCAGAAACCATGGAGGCCAGAGGAAGTGGCATGAAGTCTTTCAAGTGCTAAAAGAACTACTTACCCAGAATCCTATACCCAGCCAAACTACCCGCTAGTGATTTAGACATTCTCTAATGAAGGAAAACTAAGAATTCATCTCTAACAGACTTATTCTAAAGCCTCTTTAATTTCTCTAAACAGAAAGGAGGTTGAGAAAAGATCTCAAATCAGTAATCTAAGCTCTCACTTCATGAATCTAGAAAAGAAGAGCAAAATAATCTCAAAGCTATCAAAAGAAAATACATAGTAAGGAGCAGAAACCAATTAAATTGAAAACAGTAAAACAATAGAGAAAAGCAATTAAATAAAGAACTAGTTCTTAATGCAATTGATAAATCTCTATCAAAACCAACAAAATTAAAAAGAGAAAAATGCAAATTATCAATATCAAGAATAAAACAGGGATAGCACCACAAAATTTTCAGACTTCAAAAGGATGATACGGAAATACTATGAAATACTCTATGTAAATTCACCAATTGCAACAAAAATGATATAATTCCTCAAAGAACACAAGCTATTATAACTCAACTGATATAAAAAAGATATGTAATTAGTATAATAATAATTAAGAAATTTAACTTTGCAATTTTAAAACTCCCTCCCCCCCCAATAAAAAAATCTCCAGGCCCAGATGTTGTCACTGGTGAATTCTATCAAATAGTTAAGGGAGAATTAGCACCACTTTACACAATCTTTTCCAGAAAATAAAGAGAAGGAAACACTTTATAACTCATATTATAAGTTATAAGCTAATATTGCCCTGATACCAAAAGTAAATGACTATTTGAAAAAAGGAGGAAGGAAGGAAGGAAGCAAGGAAGGGAGGGAGGGAGGGAGAGAGGGAGGGAGGGAGGGAGGGAGGGAGAGAGGGAAGAAGAGAGGGAAGGAGGGAGGGAGGGAGGGAGGGAGGAAAAAGATATAAAGACAAAGATCCTTCACAAATATTAACAAATAAAATTCAGCAATATATAAAAGGAATTACATGAAATGAATGCAAGAAATTTTCAATATTAGAAAATCAAATAATTTCTAATTATTTTCAATATTATATTTTCAATATTAGAAAATCAAATAATATAATTCATGTTGACAAACTAAAGAGAAATCACATGATAATATTAATTGACACAAAAGAAATATTCTACAAAATTAATACCCATTCATGATTTTTAAAAAGAAGCATCTCTCAGAAAAGAACAAACAGTGGGGAAGTTCTTCAACTTGGTAAAGGGCTTTTACAAACAGCCTACAACTGACATTGTGCTGACTGGTGAAAAAGCTGAATATTTTTCTCCTAAGTTTGGGAACCAGAAAAGGTGTTCACTCTCACCACTCTGATTCAACATGTTGCTGGGAGTTGTAGCTAGAACAATAATGATAAAAGGAGGAGTGGAGAAGAGACCATAAAGAAAAGACATACAGATCAGAAGAGAAGAACAAAACTGTTCCTATTTATAGACAGCATGATTATGTATGTAGAAGATCCCAATAAATCTCCTATAACTAGCAAGTGAGTTCAGCAAGGTTGCAGAATACAACATAAACATACAAAAATAAGTTTTATTCTTATATGCCAGCAGCAAACACATGAAAGCAAAACACAGACATATAATAAATACTAAAAAATGAAATACTGAGATATTCAGCTAAAACATGCACAAGAATTATAAAAACCATTACACAATGCTGATGAAAAAACAAAGATGATCTAAAAAATGAGGAGATATATCACATTTATGAATCAGAAGACTCAAAATAATAGTCTCCTCACATCAGTATATAGGTTTAATGTAATTCCTATCTAAATGCCAAAAAAGTTTCCATGTATATGTATAGATAGATAATATTATTCTGAAATTTGAGAAGAAACCGAACTAGCATAGCTGAAATGATTTTGGAAAAAGAGGAATAAAATGGAAGGAATCAGTCTATAGGAATCTTCACAGAGGTACTGGCAAAAGAATAGACATATGTATCGATGGAACTGAATTAAAAAAAAAAAAACAGAAATAGGCCCATATCATTGATTTTTTACAAAAGCGCAAAAGCAATTTAATGAAGGAAAGACATAGCGTTTTCTACCCATTAGTGCTAAAACAACTACATCTACGGGCCAAAAAAAAAAACTGACCAAAGTTTTACACTATATTTAAAAATTAACTCAAACTTATCACATACTTATATGAAAAATAACAAAATTCCTCTGAATATAGAATGAGGCAAAGAATCTTTAGACTTAATACCAAAAGCATGATCCGTAAGCAGAAAAACTGATGAATGTTCTTTAGCAAAATTAAAAACTTTTGTTCTACAAAAGACTATCTTAAAGAGAATGAAAACCAAGCTTCAAACTAAGATAAAATATTTATAATCCAATGCATCTGACAGGAGACTAGCATCTAAGGTATAGAAAGAACTCTCAAACCTACTTGCACACACACACACACACACAAACAATCCATTTAGAAAATGGGCAGAACAATGAAGAAACATTTCAACCAAAGAGGATATACATGTAGTAAATAAACATAAGAAAAATATCTACCAGCCAGGTGTGGTGGCACATGCCTGTAATCTCAGCAACTCAGGAGGCTAAGGCAGGAGGATTGCAAGCTCAAGGCAAGCCACAGCAACTTAATGAGGCCTTAAGCAACTTAGTGAAACACTGTCTCAAAAAATAAAAAGGAGCCAGGCGCGGTGGCTTACGCTTGTAATCCCAGCACTTTGGGAGGCTGAGACAGGAGAATCACAAGTTCAAAGCCAGCCTCAGCAAAGGTGAGGTACTAAGCAACTCAGTGAGACCCTGTCTCTACATAAAACACAAAATAGGGCTGGGGATGTGGCTCAGTGGTCGAGTGCCCTGAGTTCAATACCTGGTATAAATAAATAAATAAATAAATAAATAAATAAATAAATAAATAGGGCTGGAGATATGGTTCAGTGGTAAATCATATCTGGGTTTAATCCCAGGTACAAAAAAAAAAAAAAAAAACTCAGAAAGAAAAGATATCCACCATCATTAGCCATTAGGGAAATGCAAAGTCAAACTATAATGAATACCAATACACATAAGTCATTAATATCTTTTGAATGATAATACCAAATGCTGGATCACTCATCCACTATTGGCAATAAAGGAAAATGGTAAACCACTCTGGAAAAATGGTTTGGCAATTTCTTAAAAAAACTAAATGACAAAGTATGCAATTACCATACAGCCTAACAATCTACCTCCTGGGCATTTATCTCAAAAAAATGAAGGCTGTGTTCACTCCAATACTTATATACGAATGTTCAGCTTTATGTGTAATAGCCTCAAACTGGAAACAACACAGGTGTCCAGCATGGGTGAATCATTAAACAAACTGTGGCACATTCATACTGTAGAATATTACTCAGCAAAGAAGAGCAACAATCTTAATGGATCTCCAGAGAATTATGCTGAGTGAAAAAAAAATTTCCAAAAGGTTACATACTATGTGATTCCATTTATAATATTCTTGAAATGATAGAAATGGAGAAAAAAAATGGTTGTCAGGAGTTCAGTGGGCAGAAGTTGGGGTGAAATAGGTGTGGCTATAGAAGGGCAAAATAAGAAATGCTTGGGGTGTCAGAATGTTTCTACATACCAACTAAATCAAGGTCAATATCCTGATTCTGACATTGTGCTATAGTTTTGCAAGGTCACCACTAGTGAAAACTGGGTAAACAGTACATGGTGGTCAGACCTGGTAGTGCATGCTTATAATCCCAGCAACTCAGGAGGCTGAGGCAGGAGGAATTGCAAGCTCAAGGCCAGCCTCAGCAACTTAGCAAAGCTCTAAGCAACTTGGCAAGACCGTGCCTCAAAATAAAAAAATAAAAAGGGCTGAGAATGTAGCTCAGTGGTAAAGTTCCCCTGGGTTTATTCTCCAGTAGCAAAAAAAAAAAAAGTACATGTTATCTCTCTATACTATTACCACTACACATGAATTTACAATCATCTCAAAATAAATGGTTAATTTTTGCAATCCTTAAAAATCAAGGTAACTAAGTAATTGGAGATGGGGAACTTATTCTTTTAGAACTAATCCAGCTAATGAATTAAAAAGGGGCAATAGGATTATAATATAATCATTTTGCAGCTTAACAAAATAATAGATATAGATGAGATTTTACTCCTTAAGTAAAATCAGGCCCATTTGGTCACCTGAAAAGTGTGCATCCTTCTTCAGAATAATGAAATGGAGGTTACAAACTGTTGAAATGGTTATCAAAATATTTTACAGAAAAAAATGTGTAAACTGAGTGCACTGGCACACTCCTGTAATCCCAGCAACTCAGGAGGCTGAGGTAAAAGGATTGCAAGTTCAAGGCCAGCCTCAGCAACTTAGCAAGACCCTCAGCAATCTAATAAGACCCTGTCTCAAAACTTAAATTTTTAAAAAAGAACTGAGGATGTGGTTCAGTGGCTAATTGCCCCTGGGTTCAATTCCCAGTACCAAAAAAAAAATCAAAAGGAAATTTGTAACCAAAAAAATTCATAAATAAACAAATGTGTAACCTTGAGTGCAACTTTTCACCACTCCTTATACTCCTGACCCTCTGCAGTCTCTGGAAACCACTGTTCTATCCTCTACTTCTACGAGATCAATTTTTTTTTAATTCTGTTTGTGAATGCAATAATCGTCTTTCTGAGTCTGGCTTATTTCACTTAACAAAATGTCTTTCAGGTCCATCCATGCTGTTATGAATTATTGAATTCCATTCTTTTTATGACTGAATAGTATTCTATTGTGCATATATACCACATTTTCTTTATCCTTTCATCCCAGAGTTAACAATAAAGCATATTTCAAAATAGCTAGAAGGCTAGATTTTTAATGTTCTCCCCCAAAGAAATGGTAACTATTTAAGGTGATAGATACGTTAATTATACTGATTTGATCATTACATAATGTGTGTGTGTGTATATACTTCTCAAAACACCATATTGTACCCCATAAATATGTATAACTATTATGAATTAATTAAAATTTTAAATTAAAAGAGAACAAAAGCAAACTTGTGATAATAATATATGTGCATCTTCATTTACTTATCAAATAGCAAGGACTAGTGGTGGGTTTAACAATTTTTAAGTGGAAATAAGCATGCATTATATTTTAAGATACCTGATGTGGCTATAATGCCATATAAAAATATTCCTGACTTTTACTGGTGACAATCACAGGATATACAAGATGCAGAGGAACATGTTAAATGGCACAAAAACAGTGCAAACAAAATCAAGTTTGTAGGAAACCCAGCAGGGTAATACATCTAGTTTTCTTCAACAAATTCCAAGAGAAATGGAGTATGAGAGTAGGCAACTTAGAGATAAAAGCAGTGTGACATGTCTTCCAGGTGCAATGGATGGACCTTATCTGATTCAAAGAAATGGTTATAAAGAGAGAAAGGTTATAAGACAAGTAGGAGAAATTGAATATTGACTGAATGTTTAACAATATTAGGGAATTTTTGTCCACTCTACAGTGAGATAAAGGCATTGTGCTTCTGGATTATTTTAAGGAGCTCTTATATTTTAAAAATGCATTCTGAACTATGGATAGATGAAATAACACGATACCTGGGATTTGCTTCAAATAATCCAGGGAAGCCGAGGGGACCCAGGAGTTGATACTATTGGAGATGGGCAAATAGGTATGTGGAGGTCCAACTTTCTGTTCATACTACCTTTGTATATTTTTTAAAGTTTTCTATAATTAAAAAAAAGCAAAAATAAAGCAGCAATAGGCACCTTATACATGATATCTCTTTCATCTAGGATTATTTCCTATGGACAGTTCCTAAAAGTGGAATTTGAGGATTAAGGATGTTCAGTTTTATGGCTTTTGATATGCATTGCTCAAGTGAGCTGGTGGAACAGGAAACAAGAGTCAGCACCTAAGACCTCTCCTAGCAGGGAACTGGGGGCATTTTTAGAAATGGAATTTGCCTGTCTCCACCATAGCTCTCCTCTGCCTTGCCCAGATGTTTCCTTCCTCTATAAAAGAAAACAAATTTTAGCCAACACTCAAATCTCAGTTCTTGCTATTCAAGTTTCCCTGGTTCTTGTCACATCTACTGGATGTAAAATCATTTCTTCTAACCTAGGTGAGAGGACACATATTTAGCCTGCTTCTTTCTCCTATACAAAATTCTGTAACACCACACATGTAGTAAACATGTAAATTGCTGTGGTCATTGTCATTGATTATTATGTCCTCAGCTTAAATTCCTAAAGGAATCTACCTAGATCTACATCAGACAAAAGAAAGTGTCCTCCTTGTCCTCCTAGAAACTGTTGCCAGTTACTCCAGCCAGCAGTGCTTGGGTCCTTGCCTCTCAGGAGATACTATCAAGTTTACTAACACCGGTATGGTGAGTTAAAATGAGGTCAGCTTGCTAGTAACACAAGTATCTTTTATTAGCAGGAGTTTGAATGCTCTAATCAGGTCAGTTCTTAGGAGCAAGTTTAACTCCTTGGACTCCCTAGGAGCAAAGGTCTGGCAGTTGCCCTCCCTCAGGAGAGAGACTTTTCAGCTCCCAGCCCCCCACAGCCGCAGCCTCACTCTCCCTAAGCCAAGATTCCCAATGTATGGCTCCCAGACCCAGGTATCAGAACCACGTGGAGAAAAGGTCTTTGGGAAAATCCAATTCACAGGCCCATCCCAAACCTACAGAATTAATCGGTCTCCAGGAGTAGAGACCTATGGGATTCTATTAAGAGCCCTGACCTAGAGAGAATGGTCCCAGTTCATCTTCAAAAACAAGGCTGAATTACTCATGATAGCCAAGATACAGGATCCATCTAAGTGTCCATATACAGATGAATAGATTAAAAAATGTAAGATATATACATATGTACATACATATATTCACATATATACATATACATACTTACCTACAATGGAGTGTTCTGCCTCAAGAAAGATGGAAATCCTGTCATTTGTAACAACGTGAATGAACGTGGAAGGCCTGTGTTAAGTGAAACAAAATAGACAAGAAGACAAATACTGTTATGGTTTACTCATGTGGAATCCAAACAAGTCAAAGGCATAGAGACAGTAGAATGTGATCTACCACATGCTGGATGGTGGGAGTTCAGGATGATGGAGCTCAAAGGCTGTGAAATCTCACTTAGGCAGGAAGAGAATCACATGTTGATCATCATGGATCAACATGTTGTTAACAACAATACAGTGTATACTTGAAATTTTAAGTGTTCTTACCCCAAAAAGATGGGATAAAGATGGGATGTAGCCGGGCACAGTGGTGAACGCCTGTAATCCCAGCACTTTGGGAGGCTGAGACAGGAGAATCGTGAGTTCAAAGCCAGCCTCAGCAACAGCGAGGCACCAAGCAACTCAGTGAGGGATAAAACACAAAATGGGGCTGGGGACGTGGCTCAGTGGTCGAGTACCCCTGAGTTCAATCTCTGGTACCCCCCAAAAAAAGGACAGGATGTGAGATAATGTACATGTTCACTAACTGGAGATCACCATTCCGTAATGTGTACATATATCTAAACATCATTTTGTTATATTGTGCACCATAAATAAATATGATTTTTATTTGTCAATTAAAAAAACAAAATGGGTTGGGGCAGAAGTTGGAGACTTTCCCAGGAGGCAACCATGAACACCGAATGAACCAACAGTGAATGAGTGAATAAATGAAGGAAGGAAAGAAGGAATGAGTTACCTAATCAACCAATGAATTCATGAACAAACAAATGAGTTAACTCATCAATAAATGAAGAAATGAATGAGTGGGTGGGTTAATAAATGAATGCCTACAAGAAGAAAGGGAGAGTTGCTCGCTCCATGCAGGGAATTCGGGGACACAGTAGAGATGTCTGCCAGCCTGCCTGCTGTCCTCCTGCCAACCCAAGTTGCAGGAAGTTTGGAGGAAGAGAAAGAATCCACATTGCACACCTACCTTCTCATAGCCTCTTGGGGACAGTGACTGGTGTTCCCCTACACGGAAGGACCAACCAGCACTCACGGTGACTCCAGACACAAAATAAGAGCTTGATGTCTTCTACACGTTTTGCAAGGAATTTGTGTGTGTGTCCTAGACTGCAAATAAAACAATCATTTGTGGGAAGAGGAAAGCTTTTGGCATCCTAAATGAAACACAGCAAGCACGCACGCCTTCTGAGCTAGCAGCATGTATTTGCAAACTCTCCAGCAGTGACCAGTAGGGTCTGCAGCTTGAGAACCGCAAGTTCCTTTTCCCCTCCTCGCCTCTCTCGGTTTCCTCCCCTTCTGCTCCTCTCCTGTCTTCTGGAATCCTTTTCCTAAGAAGGGTTAGAGTACCAGGAGGCAGTGGAGAAAAGTCCACCTCGGCCCTCTGCAACAGCCCTCCCCTCTGCACGAGCCCCACCCCTCCCATGCAATCTGCAGGAACCATCCTTGCCCAGAGGTTAGAGGATCAATGACGCCTGTGGTCCCCAAGCAGTTGCACAAGGACCTCTGTTCCAGGGTCTATGCTTGGAAGTGGTGCTCACCACCTCCCCAGGGTCCCACAGGCAACTGGGAATGGGTAAGAACTCACACTCAAGACTCGAGGATCAGCTGGAGAAAAGCAATACTTTAGCAAGTCAGGGTACAAGCCACTGGTGAGGGGCACACATGCTCCCAGCAGACACACCAAGCCCTTGGTCATGGACACTTTCTTCCCTAGAAGACCCAGGAATAGCTTTTAATACTGATTCCTACAATATTCATGAAAAATAGGTGTCCCCAGAATTTGGGCAGGTTTTCCCAAGGATTTCTTACACTCGTCTGTTCCAGCTGCCTTCTAGAATACCTGCTATAGTGCCTGAGGGCTTTGAACCCTAGGAAAACAGGAAATGCTCAGGATTAGTGACTCTGTCAGTTTTAGTTCTATTCTAATGATCTGAGCATCACCACCTTCACATGTAACGTTTTCCAGTTCTGTGAAAAGGAACCTGCCCCTGTCGCCATCACAGAAAGCTAGCCAGAGAGGCAAAGATAAGGATGTCCTCCTCAGCCCCTGAGCTGCCCAGGTCCTCCCAGCTATGTAACCACCAAGCCCGAGCTCTGACTTCCCCATCCTGCTTCTCCACCATTATGGAACTCCAAGGAGGACATTCCTCTTCTCCCCAATGTTATTTCCACTTCTCATCATAAAATGGAATGATTCGGTGTTTATGCTTCTAGCTACATTTATCTTTAAGAGCAAGATGTTGAGTTTAGTTTTAATGATGAAAAAAGCCTTTCAAAGGATAACTCACTGAAACTCATTATGTACTATAAAGGCCACTATTTAAAGATTCGGTAATTCCAGTGATAATCTTTTTAAAGCAGATTTATAGCAGAAAATAGTTAGATTCTTTGACTTCAGTTATAATTTTCCATTTTGTAATTTAATACTCCTTTAGTTTACATTTGCACATTAAAAATATAGCATCTAAAAGTCCATCATTAAATACTTTTAATAAGTGCAATAAATAAGTTTTACAGTGTGCATAAATCTAAAAACAAAACCCAACATAAATTGTTAATCTTACACTTTTTCTCATTAATTGCAATACATAAACATATGTTTTATACAAAGATATTTGCTACAAAATAAGTATAATAAATACAGTTTACCACATGTATTAATCTTAATAGTTACAAGCTGTTAATCTTATATATTAGGTAATAATTTGCAATAAATAATTGTTTATTATCTTGATGTTTGCTTGTCTTGGGTTTTAGCAATATGCAATAAAGAAATGCAATTTTGAATAATTTGATTGTAAGACTGCTGGGAAAATACTGTATGTTATAATTAGCTGCGAGAGGATTCTGTTCATGAGAAAAAGCAGGGAAAAGGGGTTCAATAACCCAGACATATGTTATTGAGTCCATAAATAATTTTAAAAGTTGAGTTCAGATTCAAAGAAAACAGAAATTTTAAAACTTAAATACAAATGCAATTAGTGAAACATGCCCCTTCTTTAGGGCTTTCACCTTTATTTAGTTAAAGGAGACAAAGAAAGCCACCAGTCCCATGGAAACTGCCCAGCTCCCGGTTGAGATAAGAATATGGCTGCCTTTGGTTGGAGGAGTGGACTGCATGTCCCATCCACACCCTCCGGAAGAGCCCGCAGGTACATGCACAAATCCAGCACCCTCCAGATGCTGGCACCTTCAGCTGGCACTTGCTAAAGTGCACACATTTTTCAGAGAGGGGTTGTCACCTTTACTAAGCTTAATAGAAACAGCTAATCTTATATGTAAAAGTAATAATTTGTCATAAAAAAATTGTTCATTATCTGGGCATTTGTTTGTCTTGGAGTTTAGCAGTCTGCAATAAGGCCATGCAATTTTGAGTAATTTGATTGTAAGACTACTGGGGAACTATGGTGGCTTGTATTGAGAGGAGGGAGGGTCCTGTGGGCCAGAGACACCACAGAACCAAACCACTATCTCCAACAAATGTAAAAGTGGGGTCCTCATCAGCAATGTCATGGGGTCTTTAAATAGTCACTCAAAGATAGAGAGGGAACCAGTTTCCCTGGCTTACGTTTCTGCTGGATAAATCCTCATTCAGAGAAAACCAGTTCTGGCTGCACTGAGACTCTGTCCTGTGAAGGTAAGGTGGTCTCAGGGCAGCTCAGGCCCTACATATGGGTGCTGGGGGTACAGCCCCAGAGGGAGAGCCTTGGCTGACACCCCACAAGGACTACCTGCTGGTCAGATGGCACTCAAAATTCACCTGTGTGTCTGGGAGACGCAGCATGGAGCAGTGCCTCTTTCAAGTGTTTCCAACATCTCTCCTGGCAGCAGCCATATCCAGTCACATCAACACAGGCACAGGGAACCCAAGCAGTCCCAGCCAGAGGGGCCTGCGCTGTCAGGAACAAGGGCCCTCTGCACTTTGTGTTCCTGGAATCCCATGGCATAAAGACCCACTTTAGGAAAACCTTCCCCAGCCAAGGAAGGAGGGAGAGAGGAAGGACAGATGGAGGGAAGGAGAAAAAAAGGGAAGGAGGGAAATGAAGAAAGGAAAAAGACAGGAAGGAAAGAGCGTGTGGTGAAATGGGGGGGAATAGAACACCAGACCATTATAGCCAGGAACAACTCTTCCTAATGCAGAAAACACCAGCTCCCCACAAACACACACGCGTGCTCATATACCGACATGACATCCACTTTAAAGCACACCGCCCTGTTCATGTTGGTATTCTTGTGGTTTTAACACCTCCCTTCTTCCATGCCTCTGCTGTTAAGGGCACCAGTGGACAGCCCTTCCAGCTCCACTCAAGGTGCAAGTCCTTAGTACACTCTACCAAGTTCAGCATGCCATAGTCCACAGCCTGCAAGGTTTCATTCATCAGGGAACAGAATAGCTCAAATCATGAAGGGAGTTATTGCCTGAGGCTGGACTTCAGGAAGAGCTGGTTCCAGGTCCCCAGAAGCAAGTTCTGTGAGCCTGAGACCTAAGGTATCTGAAGAAACCGCCAGGGCTCACTGTCCTTTCCTTCATCACAGCAATCATCTCTAGCTCCTTCCAGCCAGGCTGGAAAAGAGATAGACTCCACCATCTGCTGCCCTTACCCAAAGACATGCATCTTCAACAAAACCCTCAGCCCTCAGGTGTCCCTTTTCCAGATTCCTCAGTTCCAATCCTGGATAAGAGACAAGAGGTCTCAGGATGCAACTAGGTGGTCTCATGGAAAGGGACTCCCCCCACTTCCATGTATGAGAAGGACTCCCTAAGGGTCAAAAGAGTGGGGAGTGCCCTGTGTCCGCCCCAGCTCATTAAGGGAACATCCTTGGATTGTTAAGAAACACAGACTGGGCCCAGCATGCAGCGGGGACTACACTGCCACCTCAGAGGAGGATATGTGAGTCCCAGAAGGGGACCTTGGGCTCCTCTCAAACTCAAGGGGAAGGAAAAGGAGTCTGGAAAAGTCTTCGACTCAGAGGCAACTGCCACAAAAACCCAAGATGAGGAGGACTCAGGAGCCGTTCCGGCAGATGGAAAAGTGCCTTCCCCCTGCCTGAAGATGCAAAAAGCAATCCAAGTCCCTGGGCGGCGTCGGGGCAACTGCGGAAATCACGCAGCCAGATGAAGCTCATAAATTTCCCCTATGAACAATTGTTTTCATTTCCCTCCCATGCCACTAGATATTATAAGTGGAAAGCAAAACACAAGTAAATATGTTCATTCTACTCTTGTGATCAGTGATAAACGAGAGGCTGCGGAGGCTGACAAAGGTCAGCGGGCGACAGGCGGCAGGTCTGCGAGCGGACACTGCCACCCTACGGCCACGTTTGGGATTGCGCCGGCTGGTTCCGCCCGGTTCTCCTGCCCGCCTGGCTACACGCGCAGGCTGTAGATTCACTCCCCAGAAACGTTCCCGGTTCTGTAGTTAGGACATCAATACGCACAAACTACAGAAAAAAATAGAAAGCACAGAAAACTTCAAATTAAAAATAACCGTTATCCATAATAACCTCTCTCCCAAAGATAACCACTCATTAACATTTTGGTATGTTTTTCTCCCAGTCTTTTTCCAAGTGTGCTCTCTGATGGGTATGTGCATTCTGTAGGACACAGAGAATACAAAGCTGTTTGCACAACGTTAAATCCTGATTTTTTTCTATGAAAGGTTTAAACTGATTTCCAGAAACATCTCATAAATATCTTTTTATGAGCTACATAATATTTCAACTTGTGACTGTATCAAAGTTATTCAATCATCCCCCAATTGTTATTTATGTAAAGTGTTTCTAATGTGTTCATAATTATATATCATAACTAAAATAGTTATTCATAATCTTTTTCTCACACTGTTTATATTCCTGAAGGTGAAATTACTAAGTGAGAATAACACTTTTAAGGCTCAATAACACTGTTTTCTAGATGTGTAGTATGTATATGAAGAATATTACAAGAATTGGTAGAAGAACAGATAATAGTGCTCAAGTAAATCATGATACACTGGCTCCTGGAAAGAAAGATTCAGTATCATCCACCTATCAATCTCCATTCATTCATTCTTCTGATTAAAATGCAATTCCAATCAAAAGTTCATCAAAACTTTGTTGATAGTTTTGTCACACAGATTCCAAATTTCATTTCAAAGAATAAAAGAATAAAGAATGGCCAAGAAACATTCTTTGAAAAAAGGAATGGAGGATCCTTGCTCAACCAGATATGAAAATATATTGCAGGGGCTGGGATTATGGCGCAGTGGTAGCGTGCTCGCCTAGCACACATAAGGCACTGGATTCGATCCTCAGCACCACATAAAAATAAAATAAAAGATATTCTGTCACCTACAACTAAAAAATAAACATTTTTTAAAAAAAGAAAATATATTGCAAAAAGCTACAATGATTTAAAAGGCAAAATGCAAAATAATACAAAAATAGGCCCAAATATTTATATTTTTAACACAAAGTCATTTCATGTCAGTGGGAAAACAATAACTAATTGATAAAGGTACAGGTACAATCTGCCATTCATTCAGAAAACATAAACACCACATCACACCACACATTTTTTAACATCTTTCATAATTAAATATTTTAAATATAAGTAAAATTTAGAGGTATTATTTGCATCTATTGTAATAGTGAACCTCCTTCTATGTCCAATTCCAAAGACAAAAATCAGAAAGAAAAAATAACTAGAATTGAATTATACAGATTTAAAAGATTCACATGTGAACAAATAACTAGAATTGGATTGTACAAATTTTAAAAATTCACATGTGAAAAATATAATTTTGAAATTGAAAGAAAGGCCTAAACCAGGGGAAAAAACAAAGATTTTCAACATATATAGCAGAAAGAATGCCCTTAGTGTATCAAGCTCTCTTACAAATGAATAACAGGCAAATATTTCAATAGGAAAAAAAAATGGATTGAGGACATGAATAGCACTTCACAAAAGAATAAATACAAATGATAAATACACATAAAAGATGTTCAACCTTATTAGTAATCAAAGATATGCAAATTAAAACAGAAATGAGAGATCATGTTTGTCCCTATATTGGTAAAGACAAAACAATGAAAGTATACAATGTTGTCAAGGAGTAGAGAAATGAACCCTTTCAATGCCAATGGTGATGGAATAAATTAAGTAACCTGTATGAAGGGTAATTTGACAATATTACCAAAATCCTTAAAAATGCATGACCCAAAGATTCTACTTCCAAAGAAATCAATCACAGATGTGTTTAAAGCTTCAGCTGGATGGTTTTTCATGACTATTGGAAATAAACCAAAAGTCCAACAATAGAAGAACACACACACACACACACAATAGGTATATAAATAGATAACATGCAAGACTCCTTAAAAGTAATATTGTAAAAAAAATGTCCTTAATCACATTATTACATTTAAGGATTCTTCACATCATGTTGTTCTATAACAAAAAAGCAAGGTGTAATGTAACCATGCTTTTTACACACACACACACACACACAATAACTATAGAATATTCCTCCAAATAGTAATCCTGGCAGAAGGGATTTCAGGTAAATTTTTAATATTCTTTTTGCTGAAGGATATTTTCTAACTCTCTGCGTTTAACAATTTCTTATCCATCGTTAATTAGAAAAATAGCTTTTAGTGATGATCATATTCATTTTTTCATCGTTTATCCAACAAATACCCTCAGAAGTCATGCTCAGAGCAAGAAACATTATAGAAGCTTGGTAATGGCTGTAAACGAGACAGCGCTGCCCTCGTGGAGCTGATGGATTCCAGGGTTAAGGAGACAGGGAAGAAACCAATAGCACAGCACCAGGGTGGCTTTTGATACATTCTGTGGAAAAAAAACGGGGACTGAGGCAATGATGGGCTGGAGAAGGGAGCTATCTATCCTAAGAGGAATTCAGGGAAGGCCACTCTGAGGAGGTGACAATCAGGGAACCTGAGTGAAGTGAGGAGCAAGAGACCTGAGGGTCTGGACAAACCTTTCCTGCAAAAGGAACAGCAAGGTTGAAGGTTCAAGGAGGGCATGAGCTTAGTGTGTTGTGAGAAACCGCAAGGAGGCCTGCATGGCTCCAGGGCACAAAGCCAAGGTGAGGAAGCAGGTAATGGGGTCAGAGAGGAGGAGTGGGGAGCAAGATCCTGGAGGACCTTCTGGGCCACGGTGGGGAGTTTGCATTTTCTCCTGGCATGATGGAAGCCACTGGAGGTTCTGTGCAGGAAAACAAGGTGATTCAATTTCATTCTCATACTATGCCACTAGCTCCAGGTTGAGAACAGAGTGTGGGGCACAAGGACAGAGTAGGAGACTAGTCAAGGGGTCACTGATGCGCTGGGCCTGGACCAGAGCACCTGGTTCATGGACACCTGGCAGCGTCGGCCATTCACACTTGCTCAGTTAGTGAGCTGTCATGAGGCATCAAGGGGTTGGAATCTTGATGCAGCTCTTCTTTGAGCCCCCTGTTAGCAAGGATGCTCAGATGACATATTCTCTCAGGATAGAGAAGCCCAGGCTAGGAAGGCTGGCCAGGGGATACATCCTCTCCAGCTCAGAAATCATCCCAACCAAAATGCTGAACAATTAGTAAACAAAAAAGGAAAACATCCTACTGAGTCACAGTCATCATCTACACACACAGATGCTTTCTCCAGCTTCACCACCTGTACCAGAGGACACACTTAAAAAAAAAAAAAAGAATCTAGAATTGTCCAGCTATCAGTGCCCCACATCATGGAAGGAAGCATAAAATATATGAGATTTTTTTTCAGAGTTAGATTACTAATGGATTTCCAGAATTATTTCTCCTGGGTTCCAATGTAAACCCACTAGATTTATACAGGAAAGAAAATTCTGTGTTTTCCCTACTAGATCATTTAAAGTCCTTGTCTCTCCTAGTTCCATATTCTCGTTGCTCCATGCATGGGGTCTCCAGTTTCTACAAAGATCTGTTTCTCTACTAGCCCCATCTCTCCTTTTTTTATTTTTCAGTATTTTTATTTTTTGTATTGTAGATGGACAGTACGCCTTTATTTGTTGATTTTTATGCGGTGCTAAGGATTGAACCAATGCCTCACGCGTGCTAGGCAAGCTAGGTTCTGCCATTGAGCTACAGCCCCAGCCCCCAACTGCCTCTCTTGAGGAAACTGCTCCTTTGTAGCTGGAAAAACTCATTAGTATGCTAGAGGATGAAGGAATTGTGAGCCAGGCCCTGGGCACAAGTCTGAGCTGAGTCCTGTGCCCCTGCTCAGACATTGGGATCCACCACCTTTGTGTAAATATGTAAAGATGAATTTGTGGCTTCCATCTTCTTCACCCAAATCAGGATCTTGGTGCTCTGAATGCATCTGAAGGACCATATGCTTGGGACAGTGGGGACAAGATAACTCAGGAGTTCAGCCAATGTCCTAATGCCTGGGCACCACCCAATTGAATAGATGCAAAGGTTCCAGAAAAGGAGGTACATGTGTGGACACAGGTATCAGGTACTACAGACAATGGTCCTCTCAGTCACTAAACTAAAAGTCCATCTGTCCCAAGTAAGGTATGTGATAAGGGCAGCCCCCAAAGATCTCAAAAGAGTATCCTGGTACGATGCTGCCACAAAAGCTCTCTCAGGGCTAACCATGGAAAAGTCTCATAGGAAGTGACATCTAGTGCTGACATCTTGGACACCACCACCCCCCAGACCCCAAAGTATCACAGCTGGCCAGAAGCCACTGCCCAGCCCAGAGACAGCCCTGCCACCAAGATTGTCACAGCATCAGGTCAGAAGGCTCTTCCTCTCTGACTGCTTCAAAGAAGGAGCTTGCCTAAAGGAAGCAGTGTGAACACACGTGAGCACCTCCCCTCTGGACTTGAAACCTTGCTCTACCCTGGCACTCAGTACAATGCCCAGCACATGACAGACACGTGGTATTTGGTAAATATATCAAGGAACAAGGGAGAACGGAAGGGTGCATAAACATAATCCAGTGGTTTGTTTCTCTACCAGTTTTAGATCCAGAAGAAACAGCATTTCCAACCGAGCTCAGCTCCTGTCACCAATGTTATACTGAGCATCACTTATGGGAAAGAAAAGGAACATGCCCAGGGTCTGGGTGGCTATGACCTCCATAACAACTCACTTTCCAAGTAACACTGCCCACGTTGTGCTGAGGGGGCGCCACAGTGTGAACTGCCCACCTGCAGAGATGGCTTGCAGAGCCACTGCCTCAGGCTTAAAGGCTTGGCTTGGCAGGCAGGTGAAGTTGGACCAAACCAGGTCTCCACTGCTCCATCTGGAAGATGGTGCTAATTATCCAGGCATGTCCTGAGACTCTAACAGCATGATAAGCATGAAGGCCCCTTATTGGTCAGGAGGCTAAAGGCATCCTCATGCCATTTCTAAGGGAAGCAGTGTTTGCCGCTGGCTAGAGCAGGGGTGACGCAAAGATCCTAATGCTCTTGGCCCACAGCCTCTCAGCTCATGTCTGAGGCTGCCATCTTCACTCTTGGGCCCCAGAGCTGCCTCGTGGGTGACTCTGAAGAGCCAAAGAGCACCTGCAGACACTGGGCCATGGCATTTGCTCCTAGAGGAAGGGAGGGCTCATGGCTAATGGAGACAAGAAAGATGGCCCCATGTTTGAGGATCTGTGCTGCCCCTTCACGTGCAGGGAAAGGAAGGGTGGAAAGTGGCTGCCAGGCTGTTCCCAGTCCCACGGTTTCTCCTTTGATTCAGCTGCAGCCTGCCAGACCCTCCTTGATGGAGGGTGTCTCCAAGCCGTTCTTTATCAGAGAGTGGACATCTCCACCACACTGGGCATGGAAGTGGTCTCCAGTGAGACCCCTCTGTCTCAAAACAGTGAAGGGACAAGAAGTGATATACCTAAAGAAATAGAAGAGCATATTTAATAAACAGAGATGATCTCATTTTTTTGACTCCTACATGAGATTCCAGAGCAGATGCTCAGCCCTGCCTGCTCCCCCCGGTCTCCCCACTGTCCCACAAGATGAGTATGGGATGTACCAGAATGGAAGAGACCAGACACACTGACCCACTCTTCTCTCACCAGGCTGTATGCTCTGACCATCGTCTATGTCACCTACTCCCACGGCTAGGGACGGGCCTCCAGGCATGATGTGAAGAAGGAAATAGAGGTGACCCCGTGCCCTGACAGCAAGCCTCACCCATGTTAGAAGCAGAGCCCTACAGTGCCAGGGCCAACTCCTGTACCCCACTGGCATGTTAGGAAGCTGGCCTGTCCCTGCTAAGGGGACTCTCTTATTTACCGGCACTACATTCAGGTTCCCTCAAAGAGAAACAATGCATTTTTAATCAAGAACATGATCTATCAAGCTATTTATTCCTTTAAGGGACCTAAGGAGGAAATGGTGAAGTTAGAGATTGGCAGGTGTTTCCTGAAAGCCTGCCCCACTTCCACTTTGTTCAGGGCTGAGATCACCCAAAAAGAGAGGAAGAGACAGCCCCAGGAGCTCACGATAAGTCGGCAGAAAGAATATCCAGGCAGCAGAGCAGAAAGCCTGCACTGGCAAGTGTGAACCAGAGCCCTGTGCTGTGTGGCCCTCACAGAGCTCCTGGGGCACAGGGTGGGGTGGGGAGGTGCCGAACAGAGGAGGTTCACATGGCTGAGCAAGTAGTGGGCACACCCTGGAAGTTCAGTAGCAGCCCTTGAACTTCCAGTCTACAGAGCATGCTCTTTACCAAGCAATGCTTCAAATTCAAGACTCTAGAGGAATCTGCAGTTAGCAACCCGTGACCTGGGACCAGGCCTGGTGGCCTGGGGAAGCTCGCTCAACCTCTCCAAGTTGCTCTTTGGAGAGAGGTGTAAGAACCCAAGACCTTGTTCCACACATGAGACATCTGGGGAGGGTTCTGAGACTGGCCCAGAATCCCTTTTGCAAGTCTGAGGCTGTATGTTTTGCTCCGGCCTCTGGGCCAGAGGCACAGGAGGAGAAATACCAAGCTTCTTGAAAGAGGCTGCAGGTGGAGGTGGAAAAGCATCTTGCTGGGAGGTGATTAGATAAGTTAACAACCCAAAAAGTCTAGGAGTTCACTTGGCCCCCAAATTCACATTGTTTGCACCTCAAATGGAGTACCAAAACACTCAACTATCAAGGTAAGGGCAATCTTTTCAAAGATCAAATTTAAGCTATTTTTTTAAAACCTCATGATAATCAAAATTTTAAATCAAGACAGGCTCTGACCTTGCACAGCACAACCTGGCTATTTTATACACACATAGCACTGAGCACAGTGTCCCCTGTCCCCGTTCCACTCACCACTGCTGTCATTAAATATTCATGGGGGTGATGTCTGGATTAATCTCTGACCCCACCAGGGTGAGAGCAGTGTGCTTCAGCAGCCTTTGTGCACCTGGCCCCTAGCGTACGCTGAGCACGTGATAAAGAGGTGCCCAGGAAGCACCAGAATGAGCATCATCCATGGAAAATAGCCCTGAAAGCCATGCTGAGAGCTGCTCTCTACTCAGATGCCACCAAGACTTCTGCTCCCAGCCCTGGGGAACTCTCTACCGGACCCCATCATTATCACCCTACATGTTCCTACCTTTGTCTTCCTTCGGCAGGCAGGAATCAGACCTGGGTTCTGATGACCCCTTTGCTGTCATTTGTGAAAAGATATATTAACCAATTAAGTCCTCTAAGTTTTCAATTGTATATAGGACAATGGGACATAATGGGTTAAGTGCAGAGCTGACAGGAGGCCTTAGAGTCTCACAAAACAATCAGGCAGATCCTGAGACAATGAGTGACAGATTTCCTGTGGTTCTTTGACTTTTCTCCACCTTCTCATAAGGGCCACTACTCAATGGCCCTGGGAGGGTGTGTCCAGCCATTTCTGGCACTTGGGTGTCTGGGCTTCCACCCCCCTCCAGGAACAAAGTTGGATCCATTCCAAGACAGTCGCTCTCTGTCCACTTCTTCACAGAGAACATTTCTATTTTGAGGAAGTTTAATTTGAGGCCAGTCGGAATCACAGCGTACGGGTTTGCCTGAAACATGCTAAGATGCAGGCAGCTGCTAAATAAAAATCCCCAAATAGCCATGCTCTATTTTTGCATTTTTATAAGTTCTTTGAAAGGAAAAAGAGAAAAAGAGAGATTAAGAAATGCAGAATTTCTCCCTTTTCCACCTGACCTCCCAGCAGCAAGAGATATAGGAAGAGAGGTTTTGGGCACAGGGGGAAATCCCACATCGATAGCCTGCTCCAGCCAGCAGCTTCTGCCCAGTGTGCCTCCTTTGCAGGTGGCATTATGCCCCCCTGACAAGCACCGGTCTTGTCCTGTTTGGACAGAGGATGAAAAAAGGAAGAATTACCCCAAGATGTCACCATTCTCTCTCCCAGCTTCTGGAAAGATACCCAGCAAGAGAAGTGCCCCTGCACAGCCCCCAGCACACCCAGAAGCGCTGGCTCCTGAGGACCCAGGCCAAGCTGGAGACCAGCAAGGGCTCCTTGTTGGAGTGATATGAATAAGAAAGGAGAAGTGACACACACATAGTCACAGGGTCAGTCTCCCTTCCAGAAAGAACATTAGGTGCCATTTTCCTGCTGGAAGCCCTATAAATCCCTGTGTCTCCTCGATATACAATTCAAAAAAGACCTCCAAATTGCCACTGCTGTCATGCTAAGCACTGGAAAGTTCTGCTTGACCTTTTATTAACATTTTTCTAAACCAATATGTTTGGTGGGCTTTTTTTTTCCTGCTACAAGCACCCTAAGGAATTATGAAAAATACTTTTTTCTGTAGTTTATCCCATATGCACTTAATAGGCTCACAAATATAATACCATTATAAAAAAGAAAAACTGCCAACTCTGCTAAAAAAATTGTCATAACACTAAATTATTATATAAATATAAAAGGAGTGTGTCTGTAAAATATTCACTCAATGAACATCCCAAGGTGATGGTTTTGCTATGTTGTTTTTATTCCTGAGAGATCCATAACGCATTTGGATATGCCACATGTCACCACATGAATCAGGCAGTTAATGCATGTGCTTTTTAGAAGCAGGGATGTCTTCCCCATAGAATGTGCTATAAAAAAATGTAGAGATCTGGCTGCTTTGTCTGATAGGCATAATTTAATGTCTTGCTTATAATACTGCATCTTAAGGAAAAATACACACTGTCCTATGTAGTTATTTACAATATATTGCTAAGTCTATGCAAATATGTTTCCCCGAGCCCAGGATTATATAACAAAGGTCAACAATGTTTGAAATATTTTGAAGCATATTCCCAATATGCTTAGTGTATGGTGCTAATGTCCAATATATGCACATATATCTTAATATATTTCCAGATATTTCTGTTCATTGTTCTCTCCATAGCTTCCCACGGAATACTATTAGGGGCATGTTTTCTTGTGGAGAAAACCAAACACTGCCTATCCATCTTTGAAAAAATTTATTAAGGTGGCTAATTATGTGGTCCTTAATATTGCATTAGTATGGAGGTTTCTCAACGCTACTGCAGAAGAAAAAAAGACAGAGCCAGTTCAATAATACGGAAACCAGAGATTCAACATATGCAAAAGCGAACGCACACCTATGTGATCTTATTTTTCTGTCACAGATTTCCAAATCAGGCAATTATGCTCGGGCGTCGCATGTGTGTGGGTGCATGCCCACATGCACAGGCGCGCACGCGCATGCGTGCACACACACACAAACACGTGCTTGTGATGTGATGTATGCAAAACCAAGATTAGAAGCCACACATTCTACTTCTACTTTACAAATACTGAAAATTTCATCCTTATTGTTCTGGGCAATTTTTTTTTCCATCACGTGCAAGTTCCATTCGGATTACTAAGGAAAAAAATTTGACGAACGGCACAGGGTGAGGGAAGGGCTGTAAAAAACAGACCTCCAATACCTAAGCCATGTCCAGGACAGAATGTATAAGAGAGGTTTGTTTGTATTAAAGGTATCTGAAATTTGAGTCCTCAATGCTGTCCCCCCTCCCAAATCATGCTGTTAACTTGTCATTCTCCAATCACTGGGTTGGACCAAATTAAAGAAAACAACACCATCACTCAGACTCAAAACAAGCAGCTGTCTCGTAGCACATGCCTGTCATCCCTGAAACTCAGGAGGCTGAGGCAGGGGGATCATAAGTTTAAAGCAAGCCTCAAAATATAGCAAGGCCCTAAGCAACTTAGTAATACCCTGTCTTAAAATAAAGGGCTGGGAATGTAGCTCAGTGGTTAAGCACCCCTGAGTTCAATCCCTGGTCCAAGAAAAAAAAAAAGCTGAGCTCACTAAATAGAGGCCAATTCCAGGAAAAGATACCCACTCCTGGTGTGAAGACCAGACTGGCCTGGTCAGCTGGCCTTTCAATTTTTATGCCGCTGTGACACTGCATAGCTGTCACAAACTCTGAACCACAATGTCACTCCAGAGGTTCACTCTGCCAGCTTCAAACTGCCCCAGATTTTAGGGTTCTCAAAATTCCAAGGCAAAATCCTGCCAACCCATCCATTTTTTAAGACACCGCCAAAATCACCCATTTTCAAGGACTAGGAAGTGCATCTGGACATGGCTACAAAACTGGCACCTTTAATTAGAATCCTGTCCATATTATCAATCCAGCCAAACACACAGCCTGCCTGATGAGACCTTTGGAAAGGGCAAAAGCTGTGAAATCAGCTCTTCTCCAACTGATGCTTTGCAGCCCCATCACTGCAGGAATGAGTTACCCAGAGTCTTCTGGAACAGGGTTCTCCCAGGAGAGCAATCACAGACAGAGCATGCAGGTCTCCTCCTAGGGACGCCAGCTCCCCTCTCTCTCCAAAAGGAAGGTTATTACCAGACACTATTTCAGAAGCCTTTCTTCCTCTTCTGGAGTGGGGTTCCCTGAGCCCCAGGAAAGACTTCACAAGTAAGGGAGAGATGAGAAGATGGCACAGTACACATGCCTACTAAATACAGCCCCTATTTCTTCCCCAACCACAGACTGCTTCATATGGAGCATTCCAGGGGTTTTGAGAAAGGGTTTTCACCAGGGCCAAGAGAGCTATGAGCATCTTTGTTCTCCCACTGGAAACTCAACTGTATATAAGAGAGAACAAACGTTAAATCATTTAAAGAGAGCTATTTTTCATAGTTTCCAGTACATAAATGTGTTTCAGTACATGTTATTGTAAAATAGTGTTTCTACTTACGTTCTTATACATCTGTTGTTGTGTTTACTCATCTCTAGTTCTGACTTTTAGAAATAGCAATAAATCTATTTTTTAATCCCCTCTCCTGATGACTGATTATTCATCGCTAAAAGGGATGGAGGGAAGGCCATGTGAGGAGTGATCCACCCTCCCAAACAAGCTCCACTTTTACAAGATAAACAGGGTCCAGGGAGATTCCTCTCCTGTCCTGGGTAGTTTATGCAAACTAAATAAGGAGTAGGTGGCAGCTCAAATAAATATAAATTACCCTCTGGTGGAAACTCCAACCACTTGTTACAGTCAATTTCAGCAAGGAGGAGCCAATGGTGACATCTAAATAAACAATACAATTCATTTTTATACTGCATCCCTAATACAAAGATCACAAATGGCTTCATGAAGAGTCAGTCATCACTAAGCTAAACCAAAAAAGATGAGAAGACAAAAAGGTAGAAAAAGGAGGGAGAAGAGTCACCACTTCTGGACCTTAGGAAGAATAAAGGAGTTGACAAAATAAGTGCTTAGAGAAGTACATAAGTCAGAAAAGGTTAGTCTTATGCTGCTGTAACAAACAAACCCCGACTCTTAGTAGTTTAACAGAGCAAATGTTAATTTCTTGCTTTTGTGAAACCTGCGGAGAGACTGAGAAATTCCCAAGGACAGCTGTCCTACATGTCTCTCAGCGATCGGGCTGTATTGATCCTGTGGCTCCTGGATCTCAACACATGATTGCCTGGGCAGAGGAAGCAAGAGGGAAACATAGTTAACTACACACTTGCTCTTCTAAGCTTTAGCCTGGAAGCAGCCCTTTGACCAGAATAAGACACCCCCTCCTGTTTGCAAGGAAGTTCGGAAATTTGAGAGAATGTAAAGGATGTTTAGTAAACACATTATCTGTACCACCAGGAATAGATCATTTCACAGAGTCAGTAACAGCGTGGCCAACATGAAAAAGAATACAATCCCCAAGCAGAACACACAATGAAGAAACTTCTAAGCACTTTTCCTAAATGCCTACAGCTACGCTGCATTTTCACCAGACTCCTCAATCTAAGCGATCAAGAAAGCAATTTCCTCATCTGTACAATGGCGGTATCAATTCCAATCAAACATGTTACCATAAAGATCTAAGACTTCATGCATTTGAAAAGGCACATTGTTAGTGCAAACATAGGAGTTGGTGGAAATAACAGTCATCGCTATTTGGCCAGCATTTCAGTATGCCGGCACAGGGCTGCCCTTGGTCCAATGACTAGAACTGTAGCATCCATAGTAGCTACCAAACGGTGACACCCGTCTGGTTCTATCTCATATCTAGCCAGTTGCTTTGGAATCACTTCTGCTTTTAGTGCCTTTAAAATGTACATTTGCTTTAACATCTCTGCTGGTAATATGAAGTTCCCTATTTTATCTCTACTGGTTCATACTCTAAACTATTGGCTAGAATTTTACTTTTAATGAGTTCCAACTCTATCCCAAGATACTTTACAGCTGGAATTCCCTAGCAGATACTTAGATTTGCACAGAGTACATGATTAATCCTGTTCCTTTTCCTATACTGAAAAGTGAATTATAATAGATCTATGAGAGAGCCACAGGGTCAAGCTATTTTTCCAACAGTATAGCCCTAATTTTCTTGTTTTTTTGGTTAGCCATGTATTGCAAACTGTTTTTTTGTTTTGTTTTGTTTTTCGTTTCATTTTGTTTTGTTTTGTTTTGGTACCAGGGATTAAACCCAGGGGCGCTTAGCCACTGAACCACAACCCCAGCCCTTTTTTTTATATTTTACTTAGAGACAGGGTCTTGCTAAGTTGCTGAGGCTGGTTTTGAACTTGTAGTCCTCCTGTCTTAGCCTCCTGAGTCACTGGGTTTACAGGGTGTGCCTTATGCCCCAGTTGCAGACTGTTCTTCCCAAAAGTTTCTCAACTCCTTACCGTTTCTGGTCCTATGAGAAACGATCAATTGCAAACAAAACTATGTTGAGTCTTGGCAAAAGGAAAAGAATGAGATGGAACCTTCTCACTGTGTTCACTTAGAGATGGCATGGCAGAGTAGAAGAATTCTGGCTTTGAATCTGAACTCCAATCTCAAGTCTGCCATTTGCATCCTTGGCCTTGAGCAGATGGCAGGAGAGGAGGGCAATACAGGAAGGGTTCCATAAGAAGACATGCCAAGGACTGTGGCTTGGTTAGTCATAGGTGTATCAGTGAATTCTAGTTCTCTTAAGCTTCTGGTTAACACACTCATCAGTGGACACACAAAGCATAATGGGACTGTGTCCACATAGGTGTCATGGGAAAGTTGGTGCAGGGTATGCATGTAAATAGGCTCCACTTTATAAATTTTTGTCAATAAAATGGAGCCATCTCCAGAAATGAGTCCTTGAGACTCTCTTCAGGGCTTGAACTATGACCTCCAGAAACATCCTACAACAAAGCCATCCACTCTTGTAGGCTTTCCTGTCCAACACTCCCAAGTTCAAGTCTGGACTTGGCCATTGCTGCCTCCACCTACACTATGGAAGGTGACCCTGGCAGCAGGATTGGAATTATTCCTGAAATTAATGCTTTGTTCTCTACTGTACCAGCCAGGGCCCAGTTCAGCTTTCTTAACCAAGCAACTGGCTATTTCAACCAAATTACAAAAACAGAAATATAAAATAATTAGAAATGCAAATTTGTCACTGAAAATCCAGCAAGCTGGGCCCATATTTTGTGAGCAGTTTTAATATTATACTTTTGTGCTTTCCTAAACTAATTTAGCCTACTAATTTTCTATAATTACCTGAATGCTCTTAGCTTCCCCTGGTCAGATGAGTTCTGAGACACTTATATAACCAGCATTAAAAAGATGCATTTAGCGGCTTAGATTGTTAAAGTAACAAAGCCTATAGAATCCGGAGGTTATTGTATTCTCCCAAAAGTACTTAAATAATAGCCTAAAATCTGAAGAATTACTTTAATACTTCAATAAAAATAACCCAATTCAAAACATTTTCAAGGAAACATAGTTCTTTGCTCTAGGCTACCAAGTAATGGCTGAGAGAAAGTATATGGCCTGTCACTTCTGATTAGAGGACTGTGCCTCTGTGCTTTGAATGAGGGGCATGTCTGGTAATAGGAAGTGCAGATATTAAAGTTAATAAAATAATGTGGAATACGATATATATGAAACTTGACCAAGTATAGCACAGAATATAACATACATTACCCTGTTCAGTCAACTCCTGTGGCCCAGCATCTAATGACAAGCTTAATTCCTGTTTCCAATGAGAGTACAGCTAAAAATACAATTTCCAGATTAGACAAATATTTTATCCGACTCCCTAACAAATGTAACCAAGAATGGCTGACATGTCTACACAGATGCCCAGCGACCATGAGAGAGAATTACCAGGATTGCAAACTGCTCAGCCTGAAAAGTCCATGAAACCCCATCATCTTTGAGGTCATTATAAATAATTAGTTGCAAACACAGTGATGTTGAGACTTCACAACTGGAAAAGGACAAGGGCGGATCCATTTCTCTCCTGCCCTGAGAGCCTTTCAGCTCCCTCTCAGCACAATTAGATCTCCCCAAACAACTCGGCACCAAGGCCCCTGCACGCCCATTATTGCATCTTTAATCCAAAACCCCAACACCAAACATAATGGTTTTGTTTTTTGATACATTAACCTTCAACTTGTATTTTCACTATTAAATACCCAGCTTTGAGAACCTCCTAGAATTTTTTTCTTTCCCAGTCACCTACAGGAAACCATGCCGTCCTCATGATGTGACCCTCTTAAGGGATTTAAAAGCAATTCAATGAGCTAATCTCGGTAAACCTAGAATTAAAGTTCTTGTTTCCATATTTCACTTTCAAAATATTTAGAACTTTGACAGATATGACATTATGTTTTCATTAAAACAGCTGATTTCAAAATGCTGCTCTGTGCAGAAACGCCATAAACAGTTTATGATGAACTGCCACGCTCTTAATTAAAACAATAAATCCAGCGCACAATATTTGCGCAGCCTCCGGTCTGACCTTTGCCTCTTGCTATCCACCACCGAGCCGCGGCTGCGTTCCCAACGCCAGACGTGGAAGGTTTTAAAACATGATCTGAAAGGCACTAAAGATAAAATAAGAGAAAACGTACCATTAGTCTTCGCAGTTATGATTAATTCAGTTCATATTTTACAATCTGGTTATGGAGTAAAACTGCAGACTTTACATCAAGTATTTGCCATTCACTATACCTAATGTATAAAAATGCTTGATATTTTAGAAAATGGCACCGAGCTAATTCACCACAACCCCATGAAGGACAGGAATTGAAATAATAAAAACAGAGAGTGATTCGCTATCCATCTGATGTGACGAACAGAGCTCACTCGTTGGATGGTCAGCCTCGGATAATAAATATGTCGATTACAGCCCAGCTTTTACCACGCCACTCATAGCTCTGTGTTGCTGGATTTCAGATTCAAATATTCCCTAAATTTCTTGCATCTGCTCCCGGAGCAGGCAGCAAGAATGTTAATTACCAAGCGGTAATGACAGTAAATTTGTTGCACTGGCCCAGAGTCAACAAGCTAACCTTGGTCCTGCCAGATCCCTGGACAAACACTACGCTGAACTGGGTCTTGCACGCGCCCATCAGACAGAGGGCAGTGGGGCGGCAGGGGGAGCTGATGCTGCAGCCTCTCACTAGATGGAGGGACAGATAGACAGTATCTGGGCTCCAGGAAAAAATGACCCTGGAGCACTTCTATCAGGAAGGGGAGGGAGTGTCCAGTCTCCTTGGTGGGTATAGAGACTAAGTCCATGATACCTGCAGCAGGCTGTTTCCCAGGCACCTCCGCATCACACCTGACTTGAGTTCATGTTCCTGGGCTCTTCCTTTGGGCTTTGCCCCACCTCCATTCCTCGGTCTTCTCAATTCTCCATCACCAATAAAACCCATTCCACGTTCATATGACAAATACATACATGCATGCGGCATGTATTCACGTACAGAGTTAGGTACTACAAATCCTTTGAGGCTGGGAACAGGGGCAACAGTGAGCTCGAGCACTCTCTGTTGGTCTTTGTCCAAGTAATGGGTAGAGCCCATCAGGGTTCTAGAAAGAGGGAAGTAGTGCTGGTCACAGGAAGCCACACAAGCTCTCAGTCCAGGACCTGCATCAGTTCTGCCCAGATTGGAGAGGGTGTTGTCTTCCACTACAAGGCAAGACCCCCATCTTGGTTTACCTGGCCCTGGTCTTCACCATTTCTGAAGCCTTATCGTACCTACCTTCTCCCCCAGTCCAGGCACCTCACTTCCCTCCAACAGCCCCTCTTAAACCACATAGCATTGAAGACTTAGCAGCCCTCACCACTACCAAGCCCTGGAGGGAACCAATGCTACTTACCACTGCCCATGGGGCCTCCAAAGGTGGTCCCAGAGAACAGATGCCAAGCAGAACTTCCAAAGTCTTTTCCCCACTAAACACATGTATCACCCTTTGTCTGGTTGGGAAATTCTGCCCCAAGCATCCCCCAAAGGAAGGGTCCTGCAGAAAGGCTGGGCACTGGGAGTTGCTGAGCAACAGCTAGCGTTCTTGTCCCCACCCAACTCTGCCCCAGGCCCAGCATGGTCCTCTGCAGAGAACATCAAGGATCAGAGTTAGAATGGGGCACATCCTCCTCTTCATCTTCAGAAAAGAGGGTTCTCAGCAGGAGTCAAACCCCCTGCCCTCTGCCAGCTTTCCCAGTATGTGGGCCAGGAGGAGCAGCCCCAGACACTGGGCACCTGCCACACCCCCACACACCTGCCAGGCACCGCACCTTCCAGTTGTACAGCCTATCTGGCAGACCAAGTTCACACTATGTGTATCCTTGTGGTCATATTGCCCCTCCCCCACTGTCTTGCAAAGACCACCATTTCATTATTAGAGCATTATAGTTATACACAGGAGTTGAGTTCATTTTGGCAAAATCTTACATGGAATTTGATTTACTCCATTCAGTCCCCATGTCCCCACTTGCCCGCCCCTCCTACCTTCACCAATTCTCCTTCCTCTACTGATCTTCCTTTTGCTTATTTACTTATTTTTGATTGGTGCTTTCTACATATACATAAAGGTGGAATTCCCTGTGGTATATTTATATATGCACATGGAGTGCATCCTCATTTCCACCCCTTTCCTGTCCCTCCTCCTTCTCTCAATCTCCTTCCACACCTCTGATCTTCCCTATATCTTTATGATATCCAATGCACCCACTTTTTCCTCCTTATGTTGCTCTAGCTTTTGCATATGACAGAAAACATTTGACCTTTGATTTTTCTGAGTCTGGCTTATTTCTCTTAGCATGATGTTCTCCATTTCCATCCATTTACTGGCAAATGCCATTATTTCATTTCTCTTTACAGTTGAGTAAAACTCCATTTTCTTAACCCATTTATTTATCGATGGGCATCTGGGCTGGTTCCATAATTTGACTATTGTGAATTGTGCTGCTATAAACATTGATGAGGATCATTGCATGCTTATTTTAGTTCTTTGGGTTAAGTACCAAGGAGTGGGATAGCTGGGGGCATGTAGAAAACACCATTTTTTTAGAAAAAATTGGTGGCCCAGAAAAATAAAGTCTCCACCCTGATGTCACCCAGGTTGTTAGAGGCACCACAGAATGAAAATCACACCCTCTGTCTTTGGTGCCCTTTAGTGGTCATGCCCTGCCATCATCTCCCTTGGGCACATTGGAGGCTCTCAAATGAAGACCCACAGATATATTCTCAGGGATCCACAACACCTTTTGGTAATTTTTAACCTTTAGAGTGTCTTTTTTTTCACATCGTGGAAATCCACTTAAAAGACATGATGAGCCAGATGTGGTGGTGCAAGCCTGTAGTCCCAGCTACTTAGGAAGATAGTCAGAACAGCTTGAGCCCAGTGGAGTGAAGGAGTGGGAGGCTAGCCTGGGCAACACAGCAAGACTCTGTCTCAAATAAAAATTAGTTAGAAAGATATAATGAACATGAACAAATTTTGTATCACCTAGGTGATTTTCATCACATGATTTTCATACCAAGTTTGTTTTTTCCATTATGGGGTAACAAAATACACTCTTCTGACCATCTGGGACTAAAGTGGGCAGAATTGATGTGCAACTTATGTACTGGGCCAGAGAAAGCCAAATGGACCTAAAGAATTCTGTTCATGGAAGTGTAAGCCCTGAGTTGCTTCATCCTCAGCATGGAGAAAGGTAGGCATGTACCCTAAAGACTGATCTCAGGTATATAACACATCTGTGCTTTTTTTCAATTTTTCCATTGAGCGAACTTTCCATAAACGCAGAATCCATCTAGGAGGACAACTGGAACCTTCTCTCTCTGGTGTTTCTCCCTCTTCTCTCCTATAATTCTTGACATCTGCATGTTCTTCCTCTGCATCCATCCCCTAGGCTGGAGGATCAGGGTCACATCATTCAACACTATATTGAGATTTTTAGACACCTCAGATTCTTCAGACTATATAAATGACTTTTTGCTCATCTTGACAGCTCTCAGACTATAACTTCATGTGCTGGTATACCAATAAATTATCTTCTCTTTATTGGTTCTTTAGCAAGGAATGAGAGAGGTTAAAAAAGGAGGAGGGGAAGAAAAAAGGAACCTCAATCCTGTCGCCAATGGCAGTTCCAAGAGAAGAAAAATGGTGGGAGAATTGAGTCAGCCCTTCCCTATCCCAACATATGTAATCTCACCAATCTGGAAAGCACCTGGGACGTATTTGTCAGTTCCAGATTCATGTTGTATATCGTGGCTTAGTTTCAGCAAAACAGCATCATCCTTTCCATTAAATGAATGTTGCTATTTTAAATTGTATTGGTTTTATAATTTTGTTTGTGTTTAATTTGCAAATGTGACTTGGTTTTATAGTTGTGTAAAAGCTATAAAAAGCAGTTTAAATCTACTTTTGTAAAATCTGTAGTCAGGAACATTACTATCTTCTCTATATAAGGATTAAATGAAATAATGCAGGAAAATGTGCTTAACACAGGGCCAGGCACATGGGAAGAACTCATTATGGAATTTAGATGTCATTTTATGCTAATATATATGACCACAAAAATAACTCAAGTTATCATTGAAGGTCTGTAATATGTTCTTAATAAGTTATCTTAATCAAGCTTCTGGAATATGGGGCTAAGGCACTGGATCATGAGGGGGCCCAGTGAGGGAACAAGTCCATGACTATCTCCAACAGAGAAGCAGCCATTAACTCATGAACACCCATTACACTTTGGGAGGAGGAAGGAAGTGTAAGAAGGTAGAGAAGGAAAAGCAAGAGAGAGCATTAAGATCAGAGAAGGAGATTTTTACTTCTCTCCATTGCTCAGGCATGGATGATGAAACCTCATTTCTAAGAGCCAGCCAAAACTCCTCCCTCAAAACTAGACCTACAGCTGAAATTCTCTCATCCTGGTGATATTGTTAGAGCACGTTGCCTGGAGCATCGTGGTAGGATAGGAAGATTCGCATCTCTAAGACTTTCCACCTGCCAGGATCTCTACCTCTACTCCCCTCACTCACATGCCTGATGACCTTCTGTTCATCCTCCCAGACTCTCAGCACAGAGTACAGGCAAGTGGGCTTGGAGCTGGTGTGAAAATCTCCACAAGCAGGCAACATTGGGGGATTGAATTTACCATTTCTCTTCCTGGTTAATAAGACAAATGGCAACTTGGAGGGCTATTACCCTGGAAGGTAGAAACTTCTGGGTACAGTACCAATACCCCAGACAGCAGGATCTTCAGGATGAAGAGCCAATGATCTGGAGAGTAAAATGTGGCTCCATGAAGAGCTCAACATGTTCAGCCACGAACTTTCCCTGCACCTGCTTTGAAAGAAGGGGAGGAAGGAAGGAGGAATGGAATGAAGAAAGTGGGATAGAGGGGTAAAGGATAGAAAGGTAGAAGACCCCTAAGGGTGTCTAAGCTCTCTTCACTTTCCCCTGGCTCTCCCTCCCACATCTCCTCCTGCCAGGGGAATCTCTGAATTCAGAGTGAAGATTGGAGATCTCTTCTCTTACTCTATATTTCTTCTAAATCTTCTATTTATGTCCCCCCAAATTCATATGTTGAAATTGTAACCTCCATGACTGTTTTTGGATACAGGGTCTTTAAAGAAGTAATTAAGTTAAAATGAGGTCACTGGGGTGAAACTTAATCCAATATGACTGGAGTCCTTAAAAGAGATTAGGACACAGATACACAGAGGGAAGACACATGAAGAAACAGGGAGTAGATAATCATTTACACCCTGAGGAGAGAGGTCTCAAAAGCAACCACTTTCATCTCAGACTTCCAGCCCCCAGAACTGTGAGAAAATTAATTTCTGTTGTTTAAATTGCCCTGATTATGGTATGGGTTATGGTAACTCTAGTAAAACAACACATCTTTGAACCCCCAAAATCAAAACCTGATTTGCATTTCCCTGTGTTCAACTACGCCATCCCCTCTACCAGGGAAGTACTGCCTGGTCGATGTGAGAAAGTTAATATTTTAATTTGAATATAGGTGTCCCCCCAAAGATCCTGTGTTAATGCAGGAGGAAAAGTGATTAGATTATGAGATCCATAACCTAGTGGTGGATCAATCTATTTGATGAATTAATAATTTGAATGAATTACTGAGTGGTAACTGTAGGCGGGTGGGGGGGGGTGGCTGGAGGAAGTGGGTCATAGGGGGCACACCTTGGGGATTATATATTTTGTCCCTGGCTCTTCATACTCTGTATACTCCCTGTCTGTCATGAGCTGAGCAGCCTTCCTCCACCAAGCCCTCTGCCATGATGTTCTGCCTCACCTTAGTCCTAAAGCAATGCATCTAGCTGATCATGGGCTGAACCTCTGAAACCATTAACCCAAATAAACTTTTCCTCCTTTAAGTTTTTCTGGTCAGGTATTTTGGTCATAGCCATGAAAGCTCATTAATACAGGTGGAAAAAACTATGAACAGGAGATCTGCAGCCCATCATCCAGCCACTGTTCCCTGCCTCAGGCTAAGCCACCAGACCCCTGGGCTGAGCCATATCTTGCCCTCTTGGGCATTTCCCTCAGTGTCAGAGTCAGCAGGAGGCATGTGGGGCAATCCCCACACATCTGCACCAAGTTGGGCACTTTGTGGCATCTTCTCACTGTGGTTGTGCCTCCTAGGCTGGCCCCTGAGTGGGTGTGAACTTGAGCTGGGTGGTTAGCCCAGCTGACCAGAACCCCCAGAGCACCCTATCATGCCCCTACCACTGCCCATCCATTTGGGGCACCTGCCTCCACATCTGCCACTGCCCCGCTGTGCCCAGCCTTCTGCAGGGCTCAGCTCAGTTTTACAAGGGGACAAATGGACCATTTCATTTCCCAAAATAGCTTTCCAGGAGCACTCCCAATACAGGGCCATAAAGGAAGGTTTAGAACCAAGAACTTTTAGAGGGGTTTTTATCTCCGTGAGTGTCTATTGGATTTTATACCTCTTCAGGGCATCCATCAGCTGTGGGCAGGGTGAAGAAAGGCCTTTCATTAAATGCAGGAAAAATGAACCAGCCAGAAATGAGTTGGACTTTTCGCCTTCTGGTTTTAAGGCAATAGTTAAGGAGTTTTAAAACTGTTCCTAGTGTAAAACAGATAATTGACTGAATGACAGCGCCCTCTGGTGGCTGATGGTGTTCTGAGTTCTAGCTGAGGTCCAGGCAGAAGCCTGAAGCCCCAGGACCCTGCCCAAGGCCTTCTAAGGGACACAAGAGGCAGGGATGATGCCCTGCTGCGTGAGTCATGTCCAGGTACCTATGTGCACCTGGCATGCAAATCACACAGACACGTGTGCACACTGCACACATCCATGCATGGGGCGTGCCTATAGTCATCCTGAGGAGCAAATCACCCACAGGAACCCAAAAAGCACAAAATCCTCCCTTTCCTTGGACTACCTCCCCTGTTCCCAGGAATGGTGGCCGATTACACCAGTGGTCCCTTGCTCGCTCTTGAACTTCACTCTCATTCTTCCCTCCTATTGACCAGGTGGCTCTTTCAGAAAAGATGCTCAGTGGGAGGGAGGCAGGGTGACTCCTGGCACACTCAAGGCACAAATCCACTGAGCACATCCAAGGATAAACGCTCTTGACTCACAGAATGCCAGTATTCTCTGAGGCGGGTCCTGATGCTACTGGGCATGTGCAGCTTGCTGGGCCTCAGAGAAAAGGGCAATCCAGAGCCAATTCACACCTCCTTCCCCAAGGCACAGTCAGCCATGCCCCACAGCTCAGTGTGGAGATGGGCACTGGGCTCTGGGGCAGTGGCAGAAGCTACTCAGTGTGCTCAGGAATGCCCCCAGATGTCCCCTCTGCTTCCATCTGCAAAGTGAAGCCAAACTGTGGGCTCCAAAGCCCTAGATATAGAAGAAGCAAGGCAGGACTTAAAAAGAGGCAGAGCCAGGCCCTGGGGTCCTGCGTGGTTGGCAAGCCACACAGCCACACCTGTGAGAGCAAGGTAGAGCAAGTGCTACTGGGAACCCAGGCTTGAGAGTTCAGACTCCAGCTCCTATGTTACTGGCATACTGAATCCAAGCCTTGGTTTCCTCATCTGTACAATGGGAGACAATCAGAGAGATCCGTGTTTCACAGGAACTGTATAGAAAGTTCTGGGCACCATGCCCAGCTTGTGATAGGATTCTAAACATAAACCATTGTCTTTTTTTTTTTTTTTTTGGTACAAGGAATTGAACTGAGGGGTGCTTTACCACTAAGCTACATCTCCATCTCTTTTTATTTTTTATTTTGAGATAGGGTCTGGCTAAGTTGCTTAGGGCCTCACTAAATTGCTAAAGCCGGCTTTGAACTTGAGATTCTCCTGCCTCAG
Source organism: Geosciurus inauris (assembly GCA_004024805.1). Classification (NCBI taxonomy): domain Eukaryota; kingdom Metazoa; phylum Chordata; class Mammalia; order Rodentia; family Sciuridae; genus Geosciurus; species Geosciurus inauris. Next base: position 262,450 of record PVHX01000189.1, on the reverse strand, counting down.
CCTCCTGAGTTGCTGGGATTGCAGGCATGTGCCACCACACCTGGCAAACCAATTGTCTTTTCTCTCATCCTGTCCATTCCTTACTTACTGACACTATATAACCTACCCAATGTAAACAACATTCCAGTGGCCCAAAAAGGGCCTAAACTTCTCCAAGAGCCAAATAATTTACAATTTCTCACCAACCTGTGGGAAGAGGTGACAGAAGCACTGGCCTAAGATGGCCTCTACATTCCCTAATCACAGGGCTCAGGCAGCATCAGATCCTGGGTCTGCCAGTCTTACCACGTTCTTTCTCTTATTCCACGGGCCTTGTTATTGGGCTTCCCTGTCAGCTAATGGTGGCGGCCAAGACAGCTAGCGCTGAGCTCAAGGAACAGTTCCACGGGGGGACTAGGAAGGACATTGGCGTCCCCAAGTCTATTTCTATCTCGCGATGCAAAAATCTGTAAAGACACCCTTCACTCTGCCGTGAAGACAGGTCCCTGCCAGAACAACACCCACATCCACCGTTCCCCCAACCCCACAGCCAGAGCACCCAGCAAACACAGGTTGTAACTTTAAAAGTATGAAAATCAGGAAACGGAACATTGCTAATTCCCACGGCAGCATTAACTCATTCACTTGCACATATGGGGTATTTGGATCCCAGTAGGTCTTCTATATATATAACTTATTATACAGTAGGTGCAACTTGGGAGAATTAATGTTGCTATAGGAACATTCAGATCAAGGCTGGCTTCCAGAGTGAAGAGAGAAAAAATAAGTTTTCCTCCTCAGTGTACTTCTCTGTTTTGAGTTTCCAAGAGGAAGAAGCAATGTAATCGAGTCAAATGAGGCAAGGAGGGGCTTTCCCTGGTGGCTTGGGGAAGGTGAGGATTCCTGGAAGCTGCTCCCTGGGAAGAGAAGAGCCTGAGCCAGATGCCTAAGATTGCCTGAACATCTCCCACCCACAGGACTCATGTGGCATCAGACCTCGGGCCTGGCCAGGAGCAAGGCTCCAGGTGCCAAAGCACTGCCTCAGGCAATCTTCCCCCTCCCGGCCCCAGGACAAGCTGAAAGCACCCTAAACTCTGGAATATGGTGTGCCCACTTCCCTAGTCTCACACCTTCAGTCTTATTCCTCCAATAGTCCATCCTTCTCAGGGATAAGAACAAGGTCAAGGGAAACCAAGGGTGAGTTAGTGGTCTGCACTGGTTCATGGTTAGACACGCTCCAGGGCCTCACCTCTGGCTGAAGAGCCAGTCCAGGTAATGGGTCTGAATCAAACCTGCTATGCATGACAGTTCTCCTGTCAGGAGCAGTAACCTGTTCCACCTGTGAAGCCCCAACCTAAACCAAATTCTGTTAAAAATCTGAGCATTTGGGCCAGGCGCGGTTGTGCACACCTGTAATCCAGAGGCTCAGGAGGCTGAGGCAGGAGGATCTTGAGTTCAAAGCCAGGCTCAGCAATAGCGAGGCACTAAGCAACTTGGTGAGACCCTGTCTCTAAATAAAATACAAAATAGGGCTGAGGATGTGGTTCAGTGGTCAAGTGCCCCTGAGTTCAATCCCTGGTACAAAAAAAAAAAAAAAAAAATCTGAGCAGTTGGCTCACCCATTCATTCCCCCAAGTAATAAATCTGGATGTGTACTGAATCTCCCAGATGCTCAGAAATGCAGAAGCTTACTGACTTCTTTGGTGAAGGTAGGGGTCCTATATCTCCCACCCTACTCCCTTCCTTGGCACATCTGGGGATCTTAACAGGCCACAGAGGCTGAGATGGTCACAGCACAGTCAAATATCCTACCCACAGCAAAGGCATCCCCACAAGAGTCAACACACACCCTTGGTGGACCAAATCACCCAGGCAGCTGAGTTGGTTCCTCCTAGTGGTCTTAAAATTTAGCAATGTACCAGGCACACAGAAATGCCTCAGAACAAGTCAGTTGAAGGAGTGGATGTTAAGCCCAAAATGGCACAAAGCAAAGCACTTAAGAGAAAAGAAGAAAGATGAGCATTCCTAACACCATTTTCCAACTCAACATTCAATAGATGCCTATTTTGTGCCAGGTGCTGTATTATGCCCAAGGAGATACGCAGAAAAATAAGACATTACCTCTACCCTTAAGATGCTCACGGTCCACCTAGAAGAGGAGGAAGAAGAGGCCACGGGAATAAATTACCAAGGACCATGTCTTAGTCTGGTTTCCCCAGGAACCAACCCTAGGTAGATCCAGTCTAGATATCTGCAGATCCCATGGAATGAACGTCAGGATGCCAGAAGGGCAGGGACCTGCCCAAGGAGAAGTGGGAAATGTCAGCAGGATCACAGAGTGGGTGGGTATTAACTCTGCACAAGGAGGCACCATCCCACACACCCACCTAGCTGATAAAAGGAGACTCTCCAAGGCTGCCTGATGACTAAAGTCTCCCTGGCCATTAGGTATTTCAGACACATTCCAAACGCTGCGACAGGGAAAGGGGCCGCCGCTACCCAGAGCTGCTGTTTTGCATTTCATTTGAAGCTATGTCTACTTTTAAAAACATATATAATAGTAAAGTGGAAAATCTAAACGCTTCCTAGGCCACTCTGCCTGGTGCTGCATGCTGAACATCCTAACCACTTGGAGGGCTGAGTCCTAGATTCAAGAGGCAGGCAAGGAGGGCATTAGCATTCTTCCCCTTCCTGCCTCTCAGATCTCCCACACAGTTAAAATAAAGGTGGATTTACAGCATCCTTGAGCCAACAATTTGCCAAATTTCACATGAGAGACCAGCAAGGGAGAAGACGAGTCTAATAAACTCACAGATATTGGTTATTCTCAGATGAGGGCAGGCAGGTGGTTAGAGGTTATCTGTTTGTTTAATCATCAAAAGCCCAATGGGCCTCCTGGGCATGGCCGAGGGAGACCCTCTTTTAGAGCTTCCAGGTCCCTCTGAGCATCCAACACATTATCTTTCTGCTCTGTGGCAGGAATTTTTCTCTTTGTTCCTTTCTCTCACTTTAACTCAAGTGTGGTGTTTTTAATTCTGTCTGTGGCATGATTTTGAAATTAAGCAGTTTGTGCACAGACAGCTGGTGTTACAACTGGCCTATTCCCTTCCGCCCCCACAAACAGCTAACTCGATGGGTGCCCAGCCTGGGAGGCACTCACTCACGTTCCCAACAGCCACCTTCCTCCACTCTGACATGCTTTGTAGAGGGGGATGCTGCCAAAGCATGTCAGGGTACTGTGCAGCTGAGATGGAAAGAGCCCTGGGAACATCCTGGGATGGGACAAGAAACACCCATTAAACATGACCTTCCATTTTCCAAGGCATTTTTTCTGGAACCTGGTCCAGGACCAGACACACCTTCATGCCACTCATAGGATGGGCCCCAGGCTCCAGCTAAGTGCTGACATCACTACAGTGCCTGCGTGTCCCATGGTACAAATGAGAATTCTGAGCACCTTGTATGCTTGGAAAGCCCTATTTCTCTTATTCTCTTTTCCTTTTGTTTCCCTACACCCCAAAGACTGCTACTAGCCTGAAAATCCCAGAGCAGGATTTTCCAAAGAATGGGTATTTCCATAATTTTGCTCAGTCCAAGGTGTGAAGAAATAGTTCTTAGACACAGAAGCAAATTTGGAAAGGCAACCCCACAAAACTTTGCTTTATGGCACATGAAAATAACCACATGCATTTTGGGGTCACATTCATGCCCATTTGCCATCTGTAAGCAGTCACCTCTCACTCCCCACATCCCCAGCCCATGCCATGATGAAACTCCTGTGTGCAAATCCTGCCAGCATTAATGAGTAACAGAAGTCGCCCCCATCCCTGACACCTCTACCCCTATACCTCAGGCATCTGGCAGTCCTTCATATTATCTAACTTATCATATCTGGTGGTTCCATAGTTGTTTTTTTCCTTGAGGCATTGTATCTCCCTAATTTAGACCCTTTTTTTAACTAAACACATTTTACATATCCTAGATGTGAAGTTTTGGAAATGATGTATTTTTTTTTAAGGAAAGAATATTGTAGACCTCAATCTGCAAATAAATCAGCTACTAATCTACGTATATAACTTCTTTATTCACATGAATGAAGAGTTGAAATTCCTGTGGAACAATAAGTATGACATTATTCATTGTAAAGTTCAATAAATTGTTCATGAGGCCCTTCATCCAATGTAGTTTTTGTTGGCTCCTGTTAATCTCAGGATAATGCTTCGACTCCCAACAAAACTTCCAGAGCATTCCTGCTTGGTCTGTACCTCCTATCAGCCCTGTCTGCCCATGTCCCCCAAACGTGGCTTTCCCACTCCTCAATCATGCCAAGTTGTTTTCCCTCTCTAGGTGGCCTTTGTACCCATTCCCCTTTCTCTGTTTAGCCAACTCTTCTTCATTATTCTCACTCAGCATGAATGATGCTCCAGGTAAGCAGGTCTTTTCAGACTCTGCTACAGTTTGGATCTTATATGTCCCCAAAAGGCCCAGATGTTAAAGGTTTGGTCTCTAGGTTGGTGCTATTGAGAGACGGTGGAACATTTAAGAGGTGAGGCCTAGCAGAAGGAAGTTAGTTCACTGCGGGCATGTTCTTGAAAGGGGTATTGGAACCCCATCCTCTTCTCTCTTTCTCATCCCAGTATGAAGCATATGGCTCTGCCATGTGCATCTCCTGTGTAGTGCTTTACCATAGGCCCATAAGCAACACAGCCAACCAGTCATGGACTGAAACCTCCAAATCCATAGGCCAAAATAAACTCTTTTCTCTTTATAAGCTGATTATTGTGGGTATTTGCTACAGTAACAGAAATTTGATTAACACAGACTGTTACGCCCTCAAAAACCCTATGCTCTTTACCAAGAGAGCATTTTTCACCAATTATGTAATTAATTGTGAAATTATACTTTTGCTACTTGTGAAACTCCTCAGGAGCAAGAACTATACATTTTTCTCACCATATTCTCTCTCACCTTAAACAACTCTTTGGCACTTAGTAGTTCCTCAAGAAATACATATTTTTAATGGAGTTTTGATTCTCATTATTAAGTCATGCACACAATTAGGCTTAGAAGTCAAGTGAAGGAAACTGACAAATTGGACACCATCAGAATGAAAATATTTTGCTCTGCAAAAGAACCTATGAAGATTAAAAAAAAAAAAGGCAAGCTATGAATTAGGAGAAAATAGTTGCAAACCACATAGCTAACAAAAGGCTAACATCTTGAATATATTTTAAAATTCTCAAATTCAACAGTTAAAAGAAAACAAACCAATTTAAAAATAAGCATTAAAAAACCCCACAGATTCTTCATGGACAAGGATATACAAATGACAAATAATTACATTAAGAGCAGAGTAGATGTGCAATAGGCTTTGAAAAGTCCATATCTTTAAACCCAGAAATTCTACTTCCACTGATTTCTCTGAAGGAAATAGAAATGTGCAGAAAGATTTCAGGATCCTGAAAGTCAACTGCAGCGTTATTTACTTACAATATTGAACCCTCTGAATCTCCAACGGGAAGACATTGGGTGAGTAAATTGTGTTTCATCCAAAAATACCTAGAAGTTAAAATCCTCAGGACAAGGATTTTTGTTTGGGCACCAGTGGATCCCAAATGCCCAGAATGAGCTTCAATAAATATTATCAGATTGATTTGAACTGAATGATCCAACACTGGTCACCACGGAAAATTGTGACTTGGAAAATGTTTGTTCACAGTTCAGTAGGTGGGGAGGGAGGAGGAATAGAGTGTAAAACTATACACACATTATAACCAGATTTTTAAAAGAAGAAGAAACCATTGCCTATTAAAGACAAGCAAAATAAACCAAGACATTAGCAATGGCTATCTGTAGGAAATGGATTCTTAGGGGATTTCATTTCCTTCTTCACTTCCTCTGGGTGTGTGTATGTGTGTGTGTGTGTGTGTGTGTGTGTGTGTGTGTGTGTGTTCTATGTACTTCAAATTTCATATATAAAAAAATTTATTCCTTTTCAAAAAGAAAATAAGACAGTGGTGTTTTTTAATTGGCATGTAATAACAGGTCACAAATATGGGAAACAATGTGATATCTCAATGAATGTATATATTATGTAATGATCAAATCAAGATAATTAGCATAGTCATCACATCAACATTTATCATTTCTTTGGTTTTTGTTTAGGAGGGTTATTTATTTTTTAAATTGAACCATAAGAATTATAACAGTGATATTCTTAAAGTAGCTTGGAATCCAAGCAGAGTTATAATGATTTCTGAAGCCTAAAAGGATTTCCAGGGAGAAGCACCCTGCCCTCTGGCCACCAGCCCCTTGCAGTAATTGGGCAGAGTCCCAAGCTCCAGTCATTCCCACAGCACCTTCAGGGTCTCTCGCATAAACCCACACCACTTTTACTATTGTTTACCCGATATTTTTCTTTAAGTTGAGTCTTTTTATTTAAAGAAATTTATTTAGAGGGAATCTTTATCATGACCATAAAGGGAAATCAGAATCACTTGTCATAAATAAAATGAAACTATACAGTAAATTCCATTTTCTTAAAGTGGCATTATTTAGCTCTAGCTGAATATGGTCGCCGGCAGAAAGTTCTGAATCTGAGGCTTATTTTAATAAAAAGAGGTTGCAAATGCAAGGAGACAGCTGTTAAAGACCTCTGTGCACCAAATAAGCCTTTCCTCTGACATAATCGGAAGGCTTGCGAGTGGACTGAAAGAGGAATGACATTTAACTCAATGCCACTTATTGCCATGTCCCAGGAGCACTCACCCACAAGCATTTCTTGGATCATCTGTGGGAAGCATCCCACACTCGCTCTGGTTTCACTGGATCTTATCCAGGATAAGCATAAATGAAGCCCAGGTGCAGGACTGTCCAGAGGTGGGCAGTGGGAGGCCAGAGGCTGAGAAGGAACCCTGACCTTCATCAAGCCCTGACAACTCCACAGGTCACTATTAGATCTTGGAGAGCATCTTCCCCTACCCCAGGGAGGAGCCGTAAGTGGGGAAAGTGGGAGAGCTCTCATCATTCTCTAGCCCAGGAAAAGTGTGAGATGTACAATCCTAGAGTGCTGGACAGGAAGATCTGGGGTGAATGATTTGCAATCATGTTTGCTAGTTACAGAACTAGGAAAAATGATCCTCTTCTGCCTAGAGCATTATCAAGCAAACGGCACTGGCTCCATTAGCACTGGAAGCATCCATATGAAATTATGGAACTTGTGATAGCTTTGTCTGGGAAAGTGTTCATTTCTGATCGGAAGTTCTATTACACATGAATTTAATTCTAAACAGTGTTACCAACAGACCCAAATGATTTACATTTTAAGCAATCTTCTTTCATTATCTCATACCTTGTTGAGTAGCAAAAGATGGATTTTTATGGGCTTCAATGATGAGAAATGATTAATGCCTCTAAATGGGTCTTCCCCTACTCTAGTCACTCTGGCATGGGGTCCCATCCCTCAGCCTTGCTTCAGTGGGCACATGTAAGAGCTGACATCAGAGAAAGGGCATGCAAACAGAACAGTCCAAAATTTTCTTAACTTGGACCTAACCAGGGTAAATGTTTCCAGTTGGGTCACTGAACACCATTTGGTACTAATATTCTCTTTCATTCAGGGAGAGAAAGAGATGGGGAGGAAATTGGGGGGAGAAAAAGAGAGCAGTTATCCAACTTTGACATAATAATATCAAAGATTGTTACAAACACTTGAAAATGTGTAAGAGAAACAATTTGCTTTTAACTTTCTAGGATGGAGCAGAGGTAGGGATAGGGACAGAGACATTGATCCCCAGACAGAAGCAAATCTGGGATTTTGTATCCTTATGGTGCTTTAAGGAACCATCTCAAAGATGGCATAGGTAAGGCAAGTTACATCTCTCATTTGCTTTGTATTGCCTCATTCTTTCCAGAGGGTCAACCAGTTTAGAAATACCACGAAGATAAGGCTGTCAAATGGCCTGCCAGGAGCATTCTTTTCTGGAAACCTGTCCACACAGAAGAATCAGAGGAGATATTCCTCAAGAGGCAGGTGATCTTCTCCCATTTCCAGTAGTTAGTCCTTCTCCGCCTATGGTCAAAGATGGCACTTCTGTTTGAGAGCCATGACTTAAATGAGTCCTTTCCATTGAATGGCTAGGTTAGAGCTAGGCCTGGGGCATCTCCGTGGACAGCCTCCACTCAAATGGTAGCACAAGTTCCCAACCCAAAGGTTAAAGAAGTAAACAAAATAAAATGTAAGTAACTCAAGAACCTAGGTATGAAAAATTGAGAAAAGACACAAAGAGCCCCAGACAAATCATCTTTGCAGTATCGAGTGTTCTGCTGTCTTTTAGGACCTTGCCGCTAGGGCAGCCTTGGAGGCACTACCCGGAAATAACCGTCAACAAGTCCAGGAGCCAAACAGCAAATTGAGCTGCAAAAAGGGAACTGGCCCCCACCCAGGAAAGGGGGGTCATGCCCTTGAAGCAGGGCTCAGGGTTATCTTGAGGCCCCTTCAAATGCTTTCCCCTCCCCCTCTGGCTCATGGTATCTTTAGAATCAAGGCTACAAACTGCATGAATAGCGAGTAATTCAATTAACTCTACAGTCTGTGATGAAAAAAGGGCCATTTTGCTAGCTCTAGTGGAGCACTAGTTTAACCCTGATGCTCAGGAAATTCCCAGGCCAGACAGCATATTAAACCAGCTCTTCAACTTAAGAACAATTACTGTCATTTATCAGCCTGAATAGCAATAATGCACAAATCGACAGCTTTCAGGAGGCAAAAAGCTAGCTAGGTGTAATGATATGCAAAGCCACAGCACTCCACATTTTGAACTGTCTTCACCCCATCAATACATCTCCCACTACCTACAATTTATCAATACAAATGTGGTGCCCAATGAAGGCAAGACCAAGAAGATAAATATGAACGGAGTGAGGGGAAAAAAGGCTCAGGAATGTTTGAATTTTAAAATGATGAAGTACAGATCACATTCTTAAAGCATTTTACATGCAATGACCCGATCGCATCAAGTTCTCTTCGGAAAGAGGAAACAGAATAAGGGGATTTTTCTACCCCAAGGTTGCAGGCAGACACAGTTCTTATTTCTTTTCCTGTTCCCAGACCATGTCTTCAGCAAGAGTGTATGATCATTAACAGCTTTAATAAAAGCAATAATGATCATGCTAATCATAGTAAGGGATTTGCATAGAGCCTTTTTCCTAATTACTTTCCCATCATTTCATTTTAATTTCATCATATCTGCAAGAGATAAGAAGACAAATATTATTATACCCATTTTGAATGGAGAAACTGAGGCATGCTGTGATTGAGATACCCTCCACATCAGTGGGCCACTGCAAGACTAAATGCTAGACTCTTACATCCAGACTCCTACTATGTCCCTCCAAAGTCATAAAACAAAGGCTGCCTGGAAGTGCTCAAGATGGAAACCAGAGGCATACAGGTACAAAAGAGATTAGGAGAGGTGGAGGAGGGGTAAGGCAGGGACAGACAGAATTTCACACTTCACAACTAGAGGGGTAGAATTTTGAGTGTGCAGCACACATTGATGGCACCCCTACTGTGTGCCAAATGCTAAGAGAGGTGAAGACAAGGTTAGCCCAGACCCAGGAGTGGCTCACAGTCCTGGTCCTTACTCCCCTGCCCTCCCCGTCGCACACTAACATGTTACTGAGCAGCAGCACTTGGCCTGATAGAATAAATTTACTTTATGAGGAGAGAAGCTAGGGAGGGTGGTATCCAAGGTGGAAAACATCCCTGCAAAGACAACAGGGATGGGGTCTCACGGGAGCTCTTGATACAAGTCAGGCAAACAAGGACTTCGCTGCCTAGGAGAGTTCTGGGGATTGTTTAACCACTGTAGTCATTTTTATTCTTCACCTTCCAACTGTTTCAGCAGATCTATTCAGGTCCTCCCCTGGAGCTTCATCCCTGGTGCTCATCATCTCAGCCCCAGAATTCTGCAATGGTCTCCCAGTCTGGCTGACTCTGGCAGAATGCAAACTCAAGCCCTCCCTAGAAGTCATATTTATAACCAAATTGAAAGGGAAAATAAAATAGTGATGGGTCTAAAATTGAAGGGATTCATCTGCTTGTCCATTTGTTTGAAAGACTAGGGTTTTTTTTTTTTTCCCCCATTCTTCTTCTCTTAATTTTTTTTAAAGTAATACCTATCCAATGTCAAAAATCACACACAAAAAAATAAGATGCACATATCTTACAAAAGCCCTGAGATAATCATTTGGTGAGATGACATTCTGTCTTAATTTGTAAATGGGTGGAGGAAAGCCCTGAAAAGATTCTCATTTTCTGACATCAAATAAGAATGTGGGTGCATTTCCCTCCATTTATAAGAAATTACACCTTGCTTTTACTATTAAATTAGAATATCCTATCCTCTTCTCTGAAATTGGCTGCTTTACAATAAATACAGAAATCAAAGAGGCATGGAATCCAGACGCCAATTGGCAGACAAAGCTACAAAATCAGCACCGGGACACAGGCGTGCGGAAGTGTTACAACCTGTTCCAATCTGCTCCCTGTTCTCCCCCATAACAAAAGAGGAAGAGAGTCCAAACCCTCCTACACATGCACGCCTGCGTACACACACACACACACACACACACACACACACACGCACACTGCAAAGTTTTGGAGGTTTAAATAGAGCTAAAGCTGCTAAGAGCCACCCAACTGATCAGGACATGGGTTTCTCACTCTTACCGCTGAGCCGCAATATTTGCCACATCTTGCCAACAGAACATGGTGTGAACTTGCCACGCAACTGCTGAGAAGTTTGGAAAAGCCTGGGGGTTTGCCAGTATTGTTATCATCTTCGTCACCATCATTAACATCAAGCCAAAGAAATTTTCCAAGCACTTGAGCTATTAGGATATTTTCTCAACAGCTACAGGAAGGTGGCCTTTAGAATTAACTCCATCATTCACGGAATGGAATAGATCTGGAGATACAGGTGAGGCACAGAGCAGGTGGATATAGCAATTAGGGCACCTTGGATTGCAAACAACAGAAAATCCAACCTAAAAAGGCTTGAAGCAAAAGAGGATGTATTGACTCACAGAAGTGAAAGGTTCAAAGGGTCAGCTGGATTTGGGTAGGAATCAATCAGAAACCTCCCACACCTAATCACCTACTCTACTTCCACTGAAAACCTTCCTCCCCAACACAACACTCAGACCAGCAGAACCCGAGTCCAAATCAAAGTTCAGAACGGATACTGATTGGCCCAGTCTGCATCGACTTGAGTCCTGTGCACATGCCTGAACCAATCACTGCAATCAGAGGCATGGAGTGCATTGATTGGCTGAGACTGGGTCACATGCACCTCCCTGAACTAAGAGCTCAAAGGCTTTATCAAGGCATGTGGGCAGAGACAAGTAATGTGTGATCTCCACCCAGGAAAACTTGGAACAGCAGATTTGGGGAGGTAAAATGTGACAAATATCCACTCCAGAATGTTACGAGACCCAATATTGAATTGAACCAAAAGTCTTCTATTCCATTGACCAAGATACTATGTTCAGAGTTCACTTATAGTTTGCGTAGAGAATATAGCCACTTCCTGTGTTGAATGTACTATACCTTTCCATTCTAGACTTCATATCACCCTGGTGTCATCAGAATCTGATGGATTCACAAAAATGATTCCCAGAGATGAGTTTTCCATCTACTAGTATCCAGAATTTTAATAGCTGCCACTCTTGAGTTATAAAGCACAGTCCAGAAGATAAGCACTCCCCTAGCCATTAGAGCAATGAGATGAACTGCAGGACCACATCACATGTACTTTATATAATTTTTAAACTTTTAATTAAGATCACAAAGTAGATAAGGTAATTTGCTTTCTATAAGACACAGAGCTACACCAAGATTTTTTAAGAAAACAGTTTTTTATTATGTTCTTTCTTGTCTTCATCAAACTATTATTCTGTTAAATCATACATATGGGCAAATATGCAAGTCATAACTGTATATACCTCAATTCCTTGTCTCAAAGTAAATACATTCAAGAACTACTATTAAGGTCAAGAAATAGAACATTTCATTAACTCCCCCTATATCCCCTGCCAATGGGTACCCTCACCCTTCCACCCAAACATAACTACTGTCCTGACTCCTGACAACATAGTTCAACCTTTCCTATTTGGGGGACATTTTATATAAATGGAGTTATACGGTATGTACTCTTGTTCCTGGATCCCTTGTTTGAAAAGTTGCTACATGCAGTATAGTTCATTCATTTTTATTGCTGTTTGATAATCCCTTATGTGAATATTCTGCAATCTATGTATCCAATCTCTTCATGATGATCATTTGGATTATTGTTAAAAACATTCTGGGGGCTGGAATTGTAGCTCATCGGTAGAGAGCTTACCTTGCATGCATGAGGTACTGGGTTCAATCCTCAGCATCACATAAAAATAAATAATAAAGATATTTGTGTCCATCTACAACTAAAAAAATATTTTAAAAAAAGAATATTCTGGTACAAAGGCAGACATTCTACTGGGTTTATATATCTAGGAAATGAACTGTTGGTCTCATGTCACAGCAGTCTTCCAAAAGGATACACTCATTTATGCTCCCAGAAGCAGTAACACCTTCCTGAACACTGTTAACCACTAGTTAATACTGCCTTGATCAGTTCTGTTTCGTTGTGACTCGACTAAAGGAGACCACGTGCAGCCAGAAGTCAGTTTAAATCCTGGCTTCACCCTTAGTAACTGTGAGTGTTTCTTTGGAGAATTTCACTTAGCCGCAGATCCCTGACCTGTGAAGGGCCCATAACCAGGATGTTTCTAAGAAGTGGAATTGAAATTGGATTTTACATACAAGAACTATATGCCCATGTTAGGGATTAGAAAAAGAGAGGGTCCCTTTGGCCAAAATTACAATCACTTATTGTTAAGTTGGGATTCTCCCAGCAGCATTAGAAGTACAAATAGTAACAAGTTAGAAACACCTGGACTACTATATTACTTTTGAGGAGTCCCTTAATCTTTTGGATCCTCATTTTTTTCCGTCTGTGAAATGAGGATAATGAGACTCCCCAGAGAGAGTACAAGGATAAAAGGACATAAGGGTTCAAGGTGGCGGGGGGAGGGGTGACAGCCATACTGAGAGACAGAGTGTGTTAAGTGTCCATTCCAATTTCAGGAATGCAAGTGCCCAGACAATGATGGCCATCATTAGTAAACATCTAGAAAATGTGATAAGACATCTGCTGTGAATTTGCTTCATTGATATTCTTTTATAATGAAGTTTGGTTAAATGCAAAATTATCAATTAATAAAATTTGGCTTTTATGCCTCAAGATCACCTTCTTTTGTTTTCTTTTGCCTATTCCAGTCATTTGGGGGTTTGGTATACCCAGAATCTCTCTTATTCATTTCATTAAGAAAAGTTTGCAGCCAGGCATGGTGGCACATATCAGTAATCCCAGCAGCTTGGGAGGCTGAGGCAGGAGGATCACGAGTTCAAAGCCAACCTCAGCAAAAGTAAGGCTCTAAGCAACTCAGTGAGACCCTGTGTCAAATAAAATACAAAATAGGGCTGGGGATATGGCTCAGTGGTCATGTATCCCTGAGTTCAATCCCTATCCCTCCCCACTCACCCGTGTACTGTTAGGAAATATTAAGTGTCATTATTTGATATGACAGTCCCAGAACATCAGAGTTAGAAGGGACCTCAGGGAAGATAACTCATTCAATTCACTTTACAAGTAGAGAAACTGAGGTCAGAAATCTAAAGTACCATGGCTGGTTGGTGGCACAGCCAGGGCTGGGGCTCAGCTCACTTGATATTCAGCCCAGTGTTCATTCTTAGTAGCTCAGTATAAATGTTAATCTGCATCTCCATTTGTAGGTAAAAGAGTTGGTTCTTTATTAAAGGACTTTCAAGTATCTGAGAAAGAGTTAAATCACATCTAATCCATCCATAAATTAAGTCCTTCTAAAATTTAAAGCACAGACATAGAAAACATCAGCATTTACATTTTAAATAATATCTTCTCTTAAAAATCAGAGAACTTCTGCTTCCAGCCATGACAGAATAACTGATATGAGACTTGCCCTCCTGCCAAAAACAACTATAAAACTAGAAAAATATATGAGGCAACTGTTTTCCGACATGGAACAACAGAGAGAGTACAGGATTGTAATTTTGAGAAGAAGCATACACATGAGGTGAAACCCATTATTTCTCCGGCTTTCTGCCTCAGGGGACACCTTTCTGAATATGAAGTTGGTAGTGATGATGCATACCTGTAATCCCAGCCACTTGGGAGGCTGAGGCAGGAGGATCACAAGTTCAAGGCCAATCTCAGCAATTTAGCAAGGCCCTAAGCAACATAGCAAGACTTTGTCTCAAAATTTTTAAAAAGGAGGAGGAGGAGGAAAAGGAAGAGGAAAAGGATTGGGGACATAGCTCAGTTGTAAAGCACTTCTGGGTTCAATCTCAAATATCTAAGTAAATAAATAAGAAAAAATGGGAAGTCCAAATGGATCAGGAGTTACAGTAAACTAAGAAGGTAAAGATTAGAATAAGAAACATCACCAAGAGAGATCCTTGAAATCTAGTTGAGGACTCACCATGGGACTTTGGCTGAGGGCCAGGATGTACATGCTCATACACAAGGAAATTCTAGCAAGCCTACAGATATCTTTTGCTATGGAATTGCAAATGGTACGGTCAATCAAAGGTTATGTAGTGATGGAAAACATTGAAGTTTTGGCAAAGCCAAGGTAGAGAAATTTCACTGAGTAACCCAAGCTTCCAGGTGAGATCTTAACAAATCCATGTGTTTGGGTTTTTAAAAAATTAATCCACAGGGAAGGCAACACTATAAAAGCTAAGATAAAAATTAAAATAGGTCCTTGGGGAAAATGGCGCACACTTACATTGCTGGTGGGACTGCAAATTGTTGCAACCAATCTGGAAAGCAGTATGGAGATTCCTTAGAAAACTTGGAATGGAACCACCATTTGACCCAGCTATCCCACTCCTCGGTTTAGACCCAAAGGACTTAAAAACAGCATACTACAGTGATGCAGCCACATCAATGCTAATAGCAACACAATTCACAATAGCTAAATTGTGGAATCAACATAAATGCCCTTCAATAGATAAGTAGATAAAGAAACTGTGGTATATATACACAATGGAATACTACTCAGTATTAAAAGAGAATAAAATCATGACATTTACTATAAAAGGATGGAGTTGGAGAATATTATGCTAAGTGAAGTAAGCCAATCCCAAAAAACCAAAGGCCAAATGTTTTCTCTGATTAATGGATGCTGATCCATAATGGGGGTTGGGAAGGGCATGGGAGAAATAGAGGAACTTT
Source organism: Geosciurus inauris (assembly GCA_004024805.1). Lineage (NCBI taxonomy): Eukaryota > Metazoa > Chordata > Mammalia > Rodentia > Sciuridae > Geosciurus > Geosciurus inauris. The sequence continues at coordinate 247,094 of PVHX01000189.1, read as the reverse complement.
GGATAGGAGGGGAATGAAGGAGGCATGGGAGTAGAAAAGATGGTGGAATGAGATAGACCTCATTACCTTAGGTACATGTATGAAGACAAAAATGGTGTGACTACTCTGCGTGCAACAAGAAATGAAAAATTGTGCTCCATATGTGTACTATGAATTGAAATGCATTCTGCTGTTTAAAAAAAAGTAAAATTTTTTTTAAAAATTAAAATAGGTCTTAACACCATAACAGAACAGAAAGGATCCACCAATAATGTTACTGCCTGATAGAATAAACATTAAAACTCTCTAAAGAAGATGACATAATTTGGAATCCACACAATTTCTCATTCATGCTGTCCACTGTATTCTCAGAAAGTATTGGACATGAAAAGACACATCAAAATATGACCCATAATAATTTTTTAAGAAACACTCAATATAAACTGATCCCAAGATTATGCATATATACTAGGTGTGGAACCCCCCGCCCAGAACCTAGCACATGCTAGGTAAAGACTCTTCCACTCAGCTATATCCCCAATCCTAATATTTCACTTGCCTAAACAACTGATAGAAAAACTCAACATGAAATCAATAAATATGTAGAATATTTGGAGACCATTATCAATGAATGTCCTAATTGATATTTTTAAAATGTTGTACCCAACCACTATAGAATGAACTTTGTTTTCTAATGCAACTGGAATATTATTCATCAAGATAAATCATATTTTTGCATCAAATTCAAGTCTCAATAAATTCAAAACACTGGAATTTTAAAAAGTATGTCTTTGACCACAATAAAAGATCTACAATATGTAGAAAATCACAATATACTTCTAAATAATGCATGCATCAAAGATGGAATTACAAAGGAAATTGCAAAATATTGGAATTGAATGATTATGTAAAAAAACTATATCTCACTTTATGGAATGCTGCTAGCTTAATAATTAGGAGAGAATTTATAGCTTTTTATGGGTATGATAAACAAATAAATTTTAAGAGCAATGATCAAAGTTTGCATCTCAAGAAACAAGAGAAAGTGCTGAGGTTGTGGCTCAGTGGTAGCACTTGGCATGTGTGAGGCACTGGGTTCTATCCTCAGCACCACATAAAAATAATAAATTAAATAAATAAATTATATAAATATTGTGTCCATCTACAAGTAAAAAAAAGAAACAAGAAAAATTAATTCAAGTTTAACCCAATGTAAGTTTAAGGAAGGCAATAATAAGAGGAAATGCCAATGAAATAAAAAAATAATTAGAGTATTAATAAAATCAATATTTCCTTTTTAAAAAATTTCAACAAAGTAATGAACCCCTAGGAAAAAACCATGAAAGTAAACAAATTATCAATATCAGAAACAATGTGTCTGGGTATTTAGCTCAGTGGTAGAAGGCTTGCCTAGCATGGATTCTATCCCCAGCACCACCAAAATATGAAGAAGGAGAAGGAGAAGGAGGAAGAGAGGGAGGGAAAGAGATCATTACAGATTCTATAGATACTCAGAAACAAAGAAAGGTAGGAAGGAAAGAAGGAAGGGAGGGAGGGAGAGAGGGAAAGAGTATCACTACAGATTCTATAGACACTAACAACACCATATCATGAACAACTTTATTACCATTGTACCTGACAACTTATATGAAATTGATGAATTCTTGGAAGTTTTCAGTTTGCCAATATTGATAATTTTTTTAAAAAACACACAATCTGTAAAAGTTGACTAAAGAAACTGAACATATAACCCAAAATGAATTTGAGACCCAAATGGATTCTATTGGTAAATTCTATCTGATATTTAATAAAAAGATAATCTCAGCCTTATATAAACTCTCTCAGAAATTATAGGTGACAGAATATTCCTCAACAAGTTTTATAAGGCAGGAGAACACTGACTCCAAACTGACAACTTACAACTAAAGAAAATTGGGAACCAATATCCCTTATAAACATAGGCACAAAAATTGCTCACAAAATATTATCAAATAAAATCCAGCAATATATAAAAATAATAATACATTATGCCAAAAAAACTTTTTACAGAATGTAGGATGATTCAACAGTTTTAAATAAATCATTACAATGCACTATATAAAAAGAAAATCAAACTGTGTACAAAAACAAAACAATTTATCAAGATTAAACACCTTTTTTAGAAAAAAAAACTAGAAATCAAAGTTCATCACTTTGTTAATTTTTTAAAGCCAATCTTGGTTTTATTAATACTCTCAATTAACTCTTATTTTAATTTCATTAACATTTTCTTTTATCACTGCCTTCCTTAAACTTATACTGGGTTAAATTTGAAAACAAGACAAAGAAATTTTCTCACCATGTCTATTCAACATTGTTCTGGAGATCCTAGTCAGTGCAATATAAAAGGAAATTAAAAATTTAAATAGAAAAAGAAGTAAAATTTCATTTATTCACAGATAATATGGCAGTTTATATAGAAAATCCTATGGAAGCTACAGAAAAAATTGTTAAAATTTAACAAGATTTCAAGACAAGCCAGCATACAAAAAATAAATATTTCTATATATACTAGCAACAGCAATGAAATAAAATTCTAAAGCAATGTCATTCATATGAAAAATATAAAATACTCAGAAATACATGAACAAAGTATGTGCAAAATATTTTAATTGAAAACATTGATAAGATAAATTAAAGAGACATAAGTAAATGGAACATGGTACACCTGTACCATGTTCATGAATTGGAAGACTCAATATTGATTGATTTCTAATATTGGAAGACTCAATATTGAAGACTCAATAATGATCTATAGTTTTGATTCAATTCCAATCAAAATCCATAGGCATTTTTTAGCACTTGGTAAGTAAATTCTAAAATGTTATGGATGTGAAAATAATTTATAGTGGCCAAAACAACATTGGAAAGGAAAAGCAACTTTAGAAGGCTTGTATTGGTTAATTAATTAATGAACAGAGCAACTAAGATCATATAGTATTAGCATTTGAATGACTAATAGGTGAATGGGACAAAATAGGGTCCAAAAATAGATTCATATACATTGATTTCCAACCATACCACCAAGGCAACTCGGTAAGAAAAATAAGAGCTTTTCCAACAAATAATGCTGAAAGAATGGAATAAGCATAGGTGGATAAATGAACCTCCACTACTACCTCACTCTATGCACAAAAAGTTAACCTGAGAAAGAATATAGACCAAAACATAAAAGATAATACAATAAATGTTCTAGAATAAAATATAATATCTTCATTACCTGTGGGAGGTAAAGGTTTTTCAGAAAAGATACAAAAGAAGTTGAGCATGTTGGCATGAGGCTGGAATTCGGGATATTGAGGCAGGAGGATCACTTGTGTCCAGGAGTTTGAGGCCAGCCTGGGCAACATAGTATGATCCTGTATCAAGAAAAAAGAAAAGATAGAAAAAGCATTCACTTTAACAGAAAAATGACTGACAGCCTGCACTTCCTCCAAGGAAAAAAATTCTACTCATCAAAAATCACTGTTAAGAAAATGAAAAGACAAGCCACAGACTGGGAGAAAATATTCACAATTCACATATATGTCAAAGTACTTGTATCCAAAGTAGATCACTCATTTAAATCAATAATGAAATGTTGAGCAATCCAATAAAAATGAAGAAAAGCCAACCAAGAGGGAACATGCCTTTAAGCCCAGTGACTCTGAAAGCAGAGGTAGAAGGATCACAAATTTGAGGCCAGCCTCAACCACTTAGAGAAGCTCTGTTTCACAATTAAAAGGGGGGAGTGGGAGGTGGGTCAGTGGTAAAGTACCCCTTGGGTTCAATCTCCAGTACAAAGGAAAAGGAAGAGAAGAGGAAGAGGAAGACAAGGAGGGAAAAGAGAAGAACAAAGAAATGACAGACATTTTTTCAAAAAAGATATATGAATAGCCAATAAACACATAAAAGATGTTCATCAGTATTAGTCACTTGGCGAATACAAGTTACAATCACCTTGAGACACTACTTTATAACCACTAGAATGACCGAAACTAATAAGACTTAGAACATTAAACCTTCGCCAGAATGTGAAATAACTGGACCTCTCATACATTGCCAGTGGGGGTTGTGCCAAAAGAATGGAATAAACATAGGTAGATAAATAAACTTAGGTGAAACAGTACAACCGGTTCAGAAAACCAGTAGTTCCTAGAAATTTAAACCTACATTTACTTATATGGCCCAGCAATTCCACTGGCAGATTTCACCCAAGAGAAATAAAAATGTACGTCCACAGAAAACTTGTCCACCACTGCTCATAGCAGCTTTATTCAAAATATCTGTAAAACTTGATTCAACCCTAAATGTCCATTGAGAAAAGAATGGATAAACAAACCATGATGTATTCATGCAATGGAATACTGCTCAGCTGATACATGCAATAACACAGATGAATTCTCAAAAACGTGTTGAATTAAAGATGCCAGACACAAAAGAGTACATGCTTTATTTCATTTACCTGAAATTCAAGACAGAACAAATTATTCTCTCATGACAGACATCAAATCAGGAGTTGGCTATGAGTCGGGGACACTTATTGGAACGAGCATAGGGAACTTTCCAGGGTGATATTGTACATCTTAATTGTGGCATTAATTCTAAGCTTATACTCTTGTTAAAACTTATGGAATAGTATACTTAAGATATAGATATACATATATACATACATATATATGTACACATATGTATATACACACACATATTATTCAGCTGCATACAAATTTTACCTCTATTTTTTAAAACGTAAATACACATTCCACTCTCACTGAATCTTGCTAACGTGGGACACAAGAACCTACTTTCTCTCCAGTGTTTCCTGAGGTTCCTTCAGAGTGTATCACGTGTGGCCACAAGCAATCCCTTTCGCTTCCTTGCAACCCTGCTAACTGGGGTTGTGACTTATGCAAACTCCTGGGGCTTCTCAAGCATCCTTGCCCTTCCTGGCCTTGCTGCTCTCTTCATCCCACCATGTACTGGATCTGGCCCCTGGCAGTCTGAAGTTGATAACTATTTATCTGAGATGATGAGCTCCTATCAGGTAACTCCCAATCCCTATGTAGAAGGTTTCAGAACAGAGTTTCTGTAGGAGCCCTGGCACAATGTCTTATCAGGTTTCTTTGCTGTTGGCCCCCAATGTTTTATTGTCAGACAGGCTTTGCTGTTAGTGAATTTTTTCTGGAAACTACTCTTTCAGCTTTTCCTTAAATATCCTTTCCTCCCTAGGACATGGAGGGTCTAGACTAGGACTGGAGCAGACCTCCTATCCTCAGGAGCACATCTCATCCAAGGTCTTTCAAAGCTGAGTAGGATCCTGCTCTCAGCTTTCCAAGGCCTTCTTTTGCCATGACATTCATGCCCTGCCCCATCTTCTGAGAAGACAGGCAATCCCAGGCCCTTGCCTTCTCCCATGTTCCAGGGAGAGCTGACGTTCTTGCCCTTCCCACTGGACCCCGCTCTTGGGGGCCTAAGAAAATCTGACACTACCTCTTATTACTTCTCAGTTTTCAGTAATGGCTTTCAAGCTTTTGGTAAAGTTTGTTAAATAAATTCATGTTAGTGAGACTTCAGGAAATGCGAGGAAGCCTGGAGTCACCTCATTTCCTGTCCACTTTGGCCCATGTGTGGACTCCAGCCCTCCCTCCATGTCCCACAACCCTCCTATTATGCACTGGGTGTTAAATTTTACTAAAGCCTAGGGGTAACAAGAGGGAATACAAGGCAAAAGAGGAAAAAACTGACATTAAACACTAGACCTGATTTCTTCAGCCAGGAATTGCTTTTCCCAGGAATCGCTTGACTCCCAGCCTGATGCACATTATTAGGACACTCTGCAATCCTCTCTCCCTTGTCTCAGGTCCTGTCAGAGGGATCTGAACTTAGTCAAGACAATTTTTTAAAAACTCAGCTAATGACACAGTAATTCCAGTGAGAGAAGACCCTGTGGAAGCTGTCTAAGGACTGTGCGTCTCAGTAACACCCAAGGCTTAGGGGCTCAGGGCCACTTCCAGGACAGATCTTCACCTCTGAATTGCAATCACAAGCTGTTTGGAGTTCTGAATGAATACACTGAGTTTCCTCTCTGCATTCCTAACTTCTTACTTTCAGCCCTGAGTGAGAAATAAATAAATAAATAAATAAATTCATGTTAGTTATTCCTGGGAAAATCCAGGGACCTCTCAAATCCACCCCCAACCCTACCAGAGTTTTCACACCCTCTTGACTCACATTGAATCCTCTCTTGGAGACTTTTGTGGTGCCACGAATGTCTGCAGAACACACTCTGCTTAAACTTAACCTTGAACACCCAGGGCCCTTTGCAATAACTCTTCTGTTGTTCTTTGCATTGCTGTGGCTTTTCTCTTTTGCCCCACAACCCATTTAAGATGCTTGCAGAACCAAAGCAAATGATTTGCACACAATTAGGGTTCAGACGCTTAGTTTAGGTTTGGGAACTATAATCAGCAGTCGGACTTTCTCTTACAAGGTGTGTAACCTTGGGCAAGTTAAAGTTACCTTGAAGTTGCTTGGGAATATCACTTCATTTGCCTAATCTGTAAAATGAGTGTAATAAAATAATCTACCTTGTTTATAGTTGTGAGGATTAAATGAGCCAATACAAGAGAAGGTCTGAGAATAGCACCTGGAACAGAGCAAGTGCTATTTAAAAATTTGTTCAATAAATTATAGACATGACATTCGCTGTCTTCAAGGACTTCAAAAGGCAGATGCTACCTAGAGGGAGAAAATTGGTTGAAAAAGCCAAAACTCATACATATTCCTTTAAATACATCACTCATGTGAATGTTTGTAATTCGCCTAAGAGCAAAATCACATACATATATACTCAAGTTGCTTTTAGCTTCGTCAACATAAACACAATCTCCAACGTGGCAACATAAAGTAACATCAAAGACAACGTTGCAAGAAGGTGAATGATGAAATTGAGGTCAAGCAGTCTTTAAATTGAGGGCACGGTCTTGACTCCACTTCTCCTCACAGTAAGAAATACAGTGGAAGACATTCATATAAAGGATGTGGGTCCAGAAGCCATCTTCTGGGCCAGAGCAGAGAGACCATAGAGGCTGGCTTCTGAGCCATAGCTCCACATCTGGGAAGAGCAGGGCAGGGGAGGGACCTTCCTCAGTGTCCTCTTACGAGGCAGCAGGGACTAGACTATGCATCACAGAATCATAATGCTTAAGTGGCATGCAGTCGTAAAGCCCCCAGTGAGGCAGGTACGCTCCAATGCCAGCCAATTCACCCTTTCTCTCCTCTTTTCCACTTCCCCCAACCCCTCCCGACTTAATAGTGGAAGTCACTGGCAGGAGGGACTTCCAGAGGATGGACTCTCTAACCTGCCTGGCAAGGCTACAAGGTCCAGGAGAAAGCAGCACTCTTCACTCCTTGATTCAATAAGTATTTATCAAGTGTTTACCATGCGCCCAGCCCTGCCTTAGGCACTAGAAACATCAGAGGATCAAACCAAGAAGGATCCCATTATAACCATGGCAGTGCCAACTTTCCAGTGAAAGAAGCCAGACCATAGCAATAAACATAATAAGGATATTATATAGCCTGCTGAAAGGCCCCGTGTGCTTTGGAAAACACAGACCAGGGGGTGGGATTGTGGCTCAGTGGTAGAGCACTTGCTTAGCATCTGTGAGGCACTGGGTTCAATTCTGAGCACTGCATATAAATAAATGAATAAATTAAAGGTCCATCAACATCTAAACAAATAAACAAACAGAGCAGAGGAAAAGATGTGGGATTATTGGGTGGGTGATACAATGGGCTACAGAATTTAAGAGGGTGTCAGTGGGGCTGGGAAGGGACTAGGATGAGAAGAGCAAGGGCTTGAGGTGACCAGGACCCAAGATTTAAGGAGGTGCTCAGTCTCAGGGCCATATAAGTGCAAGGTCAACAATTGAGACAACCCCCCCTTAAGAAATGTAAGTGCCTCCTTAAATTTTATGATGTTTTACTCAAAACAACCTTGAAACAGAACCAAATTGAAGGATTCACACTTCCAGATTTGAAAACTTGTAATAAAATTATGTTACCAAAACAGTATGGTCCTAATATAAACATATAGGCCAATGGAATAGAAGATAGAGTCCAGAAATAAACCTTCTTATATGTAGTAAATGATTTTTCAACAAGAGTACCAAGACCATTCTATGGGGGAAAAGACAATCTTCAACCCAATGGCACTAAAAAAAATTGTATAGCCACATGCAAAAGAATGAAGTTAGATACTTACTTTATACAACACATAAAATTAACTCAAAGTGGATCAAAGACCTGAAACTATACATCTCTTAGAAAAGGGGTTTAGCAATGACTTCTTGAATATAATACCAAAACCACAGGCAAAAAAGGAAAAAACTGATAAATTGGGCTGGATTAAACTTTCCTCCATGTTTCTATTGGTGCATTATAGTTATACATAATGGTGGGATTTGTTGTTACATATTCATACATGGACTGCATTAAATTTTAAACTTTTGTGCATCAAAGGCCATAATCAACAGAACGAAAGACAAACCAGGCAGTAGGAGAAAATATGAGCAAAACATAAACCTATTAAGGGGTTAATATCTAGAACATTAAAAAAACTCCAACCAACAACAACAAAATAATGCAAAAATAGACAAAGGACTTGAATAGACCCTTCTCCAAATAAGATATAGAATGGCAAATAAGCACATGAAAAGGTGTTCAATGTCACTAATCACTAGGGAAATGTAAATCAAGACCATAATGAGCTACAACTTCCTGCCCATTAAGATGCACTGCAGGTGGGAATGTAAAAAGGTCCAGCCACAAGGGAAAACAGGATGGAGGTTCCTGTTGAAAACAGGATGGAGGTTCCTGTTAAAAACAGAATTACTGCCAGGTGTGGCGCACACCTGTAATCTCAGCGACTTGGAGACTGAGGCAAGAAGATCCCAATTCAAAGCCAGCCTCAGTAACTTAGTGAGGCCCTAAGCAACTTAGTGAGACCCTATGTAAAATAAAAAATACAAAGGGCTGGGGATGTGACTCAGCGGTTATGCACCCCTGGGTTCAATTCCTATGACAAAACATAATTCCATATATATATTTACTATCTGTGTATATATTAATATATATATAATTACTATATGATACAGCCATTCCACTTCTGTATTCTAAAAGAATAGAAATCAGGATCTCAAAGAAATATTTGTACACCCACAAGTTCACAGAAGCTTTATTACCATAGCCAAAATTTAAAAGCAACTGATGTCTTAAATCTTATTCCTTTAGGCAGGCCTTAATTTATTGTTAAGCTCCTGCTTAACTAGTTAGGTTTTGGGCACTCATTGACAGAAGAATGGATAAGTAAAATGTGGTGTATCCATGCAATGGAATGTTATTCTGCTGAAAAAAGGAAAGAAATTCTAACACATGCTGTAACATGGATGAACCTTTGGGACATTATGCTAAATGAAATAAGCCTATCACCAAAAAAAAAAAAAAAAAAAAGCTTATATGAGATTTCTAGACTAGTTAAATTCATATAGAAAGAAAGTAGAAAAAAAGAAAATAGAACAACCGTTGCCAGAGGCTGTAGGGAGAGAGGAATGCTGAGTTATTATTTAATGAGTACAGAGTCTGTTTTGCAAGATGGAAAGTTCTGGAGATGATAGTGGTGATAGTTGCAATATTGCATAATCTAATACTGAAGTATACACTTGAAAAGGATTAAGATGGTAAATTTATGTTATGTGTATTTGACCGAAATTTAGCTTTAATTATTTTAGCTTTTTTCCTGCTGTGACCAGAAGACCCAATAAGAACAATTTTAGAGGAGGTAGAGTTCACTGGGCACCCATGGTTTCAGAGGTCTCAGTCCATAGGCAGCAGGTTCGGTTGCTCTGGACCTGAGGTGAGGCAGAGCATCATGGCAAAAAAGTGTGAAGGAAAGCAAGTCAAGACATGGCAACAGGAAGCAGAGTAAGAGAGAGAGAGATGGCAGGGGGTGGGGGGTGCCAGAGACAAAATATATACCTCAAAGTCATGCCCCCAATGACCCACTGCTCCAGTCAAACACTACATGCCTATCAGGGAACTGATGTACTGATTAGGTTAAGAATCTCATAACCCAATTGTTTCACCTCTGAAGTCTCTTGCATCATCTCACACATAAGCTTGGGGGGGGGCACCTCATAGCTAAACCATAATAATGGCGATGAAAAAGAGGGAGGTGAGGTTTTGGTAAGCATTTGAAGGAGGTCAGGAAGTTGCCAAGTAGACATCAGGGTGGAGTGCAGGCCAAGCAGAAAGTAGCAAAAAGACAGAAGTCCTGGAGTGACAGTGTGCTTGGTGTGGTAGAACCACAACCTCCCTGTGACTTTATGCCATGCTGGTGACATTGCATGTCTTCAACTTGAGTTCCTCAGGACAGTCTTGAGTTCATTGTCTCCTTCTTGAAGCTCTTGTTAGCATGTCAGGTTTTTAGATGAAGCATTGCATAAAATGTGTCTAGGTAGCACATCCTTTCGGCTGACACATGGACCACAAGCCCCATGAGGCAGACTTCATTTTCCCCCAAGTCCAGAGACAGTGCTGGGCCCAGCTTGAGGCACCCACAGCTGCTCACAAATAAGCAATGTGCTCAAGACAAGAGCACAAAAAGTTGGAGAGAGAATGGCATTTCAAGCTCCACAAAGGAATAAGGTCCTTGAGATAGAAGCCCCAGAGGCTTAATGGACTATGTTGATTGACCAGCTTGGGTGATAAATAAGCTCCATCTTTCCCTAGTCTGCCAATAATGAGGTCTCAGACAAATCAGTGATCAAACTTTAAAAGATGGTCTGTGAACTGCTAATCTCACAGAAGAACAATTGCACAAAAGTTTACTGTAGCCATATGAAGGGAATTTTTATGAACCTTTTAAATCTGCTGATATACTTTGGGAGCAAGCGCATCAGTGGTGCATTTAAAAGTCTATGTGGAAGTAAATATTTTACTGCATGTTTGGGAAGAAGGGAAAAGTTAGCCAAGATTCATATTTTTCTAGAGCAAATGAGGTCATGCTCTGGTTTGCGGCTGGTTTTCCCTCCCCCGGGGTCTTGTAAAGAATCGTGACGGCCCCAAACACTGTTGCTTTGCAACTCCTAGAGATTTATGGGATTTGGGCTAAATGCAATAGTAAGCATTCTCTCCAAGACAACAGCTGGTGTCTAGGAGGTAACAGCTGGAAAATGGTATCTTAGCTGCCCGAGGCAAGACAGCAGTGCCCACACATGCCCTCCCACAGCCTGAGCACTGAGGACCCAGGAATGAAGGCAGATGCATCCAGGATTAGGCCAGGCCTTACTGTATGTATGACCTGGGTGTACAAAGAGAGCAGAGGAGGACCCTGCTTCCTACTCCTAATCCTCAAGTCTGTATGGAACTTCCACCAGGGGCCTAATGGTTTACCAGGGTCACTCTGTGCTGTCACGTGGTCTCAACAGGCAAGGAGCCCTCCTTCAAGTGGACATTTGCTATTTTGGTGGCTTAACATTCATTTCTAATTCTTCTAGTCCCCAGTTTTCTTTAATGGATATCTACCCCCTTGAAGAGGTTGCTCCTTGTCTAGGCTTACCAATCCAGCTCCTTAACCCAGGCCCCAGAATCTTGAAGGAACTGATCCAAGGACAGAGCCCTTTTATTCCAGCACTGGGACCCGAACTTGCAGAAGCAACCAGATGTCTATGATACAACCCAGATGTCTTAGGCCACACTTCTTCCTCTCCTTTTCTCAAGCTCTGTTCTCTAACCTTCCCCCTCCTCTCTTGAACCATCTGGAAGCCTTCCAGTAAATTCCTGACATGCTGGAATTAGTTTCAGTTGCCTGTCAGCAAAGAAACCTGGTGGGTACAGATGGGCATAGCACCAGAACATGTTAGCAAAAAGCACCAAAAGTGCTACATCTCTAGGCAAACACTCACTTTGCATCCAGAGGCTCTCTGTTAGTAAGACCAGTATGCCCCTCTAGGGGTTCAAATAAAGTCCTGAGGAGCTATGCATTCATCATTTCGGCAACCAGAAATAGGCCTTAGAATTCATGGTCTTCATAGAGGTGAAAGACATACCCCAAACTCTTTAAGGACTCCTTCCCCAGCAGGATTCTCAGGTTAGAAGGATCAGGAGCCAGCATAAGCCAGATGCACAATTGTGGTTAAATACACACGACGTATAATTTACTATTTTGACCATTGTAAAGTCTATGATTCAGTGCTATTAAGTACATTCACACTGTGCTCAATCAACACCACCATCAATCTCCAGAACTCTTTTTCATTTGCCTGCTAAAACTCTGCATCCATGAATAACCACTCTCCACCCCCCACTACCTTCTGCAGTCCCTGGCAACCACCATTCTACCTTTTGTCTCTATGCATTTCACTTCTCTAAGAATCTCATATATATGGATTCATATAGTATTTGCCCTTTTGCGACTGGCTTATTTCACTTAGCATAAGATTCTCAAGGTTCATCCATGTGGTACCATTTGTCAAAATGCCCTTCCTTTTTAAGGCTGAATAATATTCCATTGTATGGATATGCCATATTTTACTTATCCACTCATCTGTCAATAGACACTTGGGTTGTTTCCATCTTTTGACTACTACAGACCATCCTGCTATGAACATAGGTGTACAAATATCTACTCCAGTCTCTATTATTAGGGGTTTTTGTTTTGGATGAATTTTATTTTGAAAACACAAATATGTGCTGTGCAGTTTTGCCTTTTATACATATGATCTATCCAAATAATGTCTTTTTGAGCACTTGTGATGACCAGGATAGTATGCTAGGTTCAAGGGACACAAAGATGGATACACTGGGTCCCTTCCTCAGGAAGAAAAGTGACTCCAGCACAGCAGGTCAGGAATGATGCCAATGTCCCTTCCATAAGGTCCCAGACACAAGTGCCAATAACTCCTCTAGGAGTGCTAAGGAGGGCAAGACCAGCGTGGGCCATGAAGGATGCCAGGATATAGAGTGGATGCAGGAACCACCCTTGCTGGGCCCACCTGTCTTATGGGAAGAAACTGTTTGTTTTCCTATTAGATAACATCCAAGATGGGCTTTTCAAACCTCACCTGGGATGTCAAATGAGACCCCTACCCTGCACCTACACAGGCAAGAATTCATATGAATTCTCAACGTCAGCAGCAAATTTCCTAGTCAGTGGATGTGATCTTGGGTAAGTTTCCTTCAAATTTTAATCTATAAAGAAAAACAAGACAGGGGCTGGGGCTGTAGCTCAGTGGTAGAGAACTTGTGTAGCATGCGTGAGGCATTGGGTTCGATCCTCAGCACCACATATAAATAATAAATGAATGAAACAAAGATCCATCAACAACTAAAAAATATTTAAAAAAAAAAAGAAAGAAAAACAAGACAGGCATAAATTAATGAGCAGGATAGTGTATGCTATATCTCAGCCGAAAGTCACTCTTCTGTGTGTGCCACTCTAGTGCTTCGATTAGATGCTTACAAGCTATATTTTCCACATTATTTTGTGAGTTACCTGACTTCAGCTAGTTTCCATTAATAGGAAGTCATGAAACAGAAGGCATGAGGAAAGGAAAAGCCATTTCTCCCAGTTTCTCCAGTAGAAGCACCACAAGTAGCAATGGAGAGGGACCAGCAGGTGAGAAGACAACAGTTAAAATAATAACAATTAACAACGGTGGGAGCAGCAGACCAGAAAATGCAGGCTCAGGTTCCTGCACAGGCAACTTGTTCTTAACAGCAGTAGTCTCAGTGGCACCAAACCATGGATACTGGCAACTCCTCCTTTACAGATTGTTCCTTAAGCCCTGGGGTTGTAGCCACTTCCAGTAGCCGTTAATCACTGGATAACCTTATTACACTTATTTTCCCCTCTTACTTTCCTAATATATTTGCAACCAATTGCCTCTATTAAATTCTCTATTTTGAAATACCTGGGAGTGTTTTATTTTATTGGACTCTAACTGATGCAGTTAATTTATTCATTTTTTAATTTTTTTTTAGTTGTAGATGGACACAATACCTTTATTTTATTTATTTATTTTTATGTGGTGCTGAGGACCGAACCCAGTGCCCCACATATGCCCAACAAGTGCTCTACCACTGAGCCACAACCCCGATTAACTTATTCTTAAAGCAAGTATCCAAAGAGTTCAGAGTGGGCCTCCCTAGATATGAAGCCACCTCTTCATCTCTGCACAGCAAAGGCTGTTGTTATGAGGAAGCCCCATGGTCTTTCCAGCCCCATTTGAGACACAGTTCGCTTCATACGGTTGTGGTGGCTGTTCACTGCACAAAAGTGCCCCGCTCAGTTCACACATGCAGCTGGGATCTGCTCTGCAAACCCTGTACCCAAATTGCTGCACTCAGCCAGGGGACGCCTTTTCCTAAGGCAGCTGATGACCCTGCTAAGATGCCTCCAAGCCCATGCCTTAGGTGGAAACCTCATTCCCAAAAAGTTCAAAGACCCTAACCTCCTCCCAAAGTTGCTTCCAGGGCTATTTTCTAGGCTGACTCTCAGACATTTCAGAGGAAAAGACTTTGAGTCAGAACGATGGGTATTTCCACACAGGTGGAGGCCAGGCCAGACCCAGACAGACTCAGGACCCAGCAGAGCTTCTGAGGCCTTACATTTCACAAAGCATCCTACCGCCTCCATCCCATTTTGTGTGGAAGAGCTGGGAGTCTGAATTCCTGCTCTCATTAAACTCCTGGGCGTTGGGACCCCAACAGCCATTAGTCTTTCCCCATGGCTTCTTTGATTACACAAGGAATCCAGAAGGCTACTCCAGACCCTTCCCTGATCACGAGCACCCTGGGCCCAGCTTGTTGCCACCGATTGTTCATGGGCACATGTGTCACGCGACATTTTTTGAAGGATTTCTGGTACCTCCAACTAAATGCAATAAAATGAAGAGAGCCATCCATCTCTGGGCTCCCTATGCCTTGCAGAGCTCAATACTCCTTTCCCTATGCTAAAAAGAAGCCATGCCACCCCCTGAGTTCACTTAAATCGAGGCATCCATATTCCTGCAGGAGAGTGCACGTATGCTTGAAACCCTTAAACAACCCCTCGCCATATGTGTCGATTTAAATGGAAACCAAACGAGGAAGGATTCTGGCGACAGTCTGTCACCGACTGGAGCGCGTTGCTTCCTCCAGTTAATTTATGTCTTCCGTGATCAAGTGGCTGCTTTTTAAAAGGCTCCACCTGTGATGGAACTTTTTTTCTCCCCCCCCCCCCCCATACATTCACATTCAAAGGTCCCCGGCCCGTGCATTAATAGTCATTTTAAGACCTCCCACTCTTGGTAGCACTTTATCTTCCTAGCTCTTTACCTGTATTAATTAATTAGTGCTATAAATACAACCAGCACATGACTATTCTGGACCTAATCAGTCACTGACGAGACTCAGGACCTGGAGGGAAATAAGGAAAATTGAATCTTTCAAAAATCGAGCCTATACAAGGTAATGTAGTCAATTCTGTCCCGAAGGTCAATGGGGAGTGACCGATTTAGGTTCCAACCAAAGAGAAAAGAAATTTCTTGAACAGCACTGCAGCAACCCCAGTCAAGGTGATTCTGATCTATTATAAATAAGCCATAAATTATGTTTGCTTGCTGGTTGAGTGTACTAGGTTTTATTGAAGGTCTACTAAATGCCTCATCCTGGGTTATATGATAAATGTTAGGAGATGGCATTTCTGAGCCTGTCTCACTCAATTGTTATGGCAGAGGTAAGCAGAACCCAGATATCACTGAAAGTTGGAAACCCTAACTCAAAAAAATCATGCAAAGGAAATCAGGGGACTTTAGATTGATGTCAAATATTATAGATTCATTAAGTCATTCAAAAACTATTTGTTAGGGTTGGAGGTGCGTCTCAGGGGGAGAGCGCATGCTTAGCCTGTGCAAGGCCCCAGCTTCAATCCTCACACCAAAAAAAAATTTAGAAATAAAAAATAGATATATATGAAAATTACCCAGGATTCCATGACCCTAGAATCCAAGGTGTGGGCTAGGGGAGCATCCAATACAAGGATATTCTAAACTGCCCAATTCACCTGGTTGTTGGCTTATCCAGAAAGAAGCCTACAAGAAGAAAGTTCTGTTGATTCAACCACAGGTCTCCAGAACTGTTCTTAGTGCTCATCCAGAACTCCCTCTGTTTAGTTTGGACCTTAACTCTTTCTAGGCCCTAGTTTGTAGGTCCAAATTTACTTCTGATTCTGAGTTGGACCCTCGTGCAATCCCTCCAAGCTGGATTTTGGTCTACCTTCCGGCTTTTGTCCTGGGTCTGGCCTTTTCCTGGGTCACAGGCAAACAGAATCAAACACGGTGAGATGAGGAAAGGGCATACAGAATCTCACTAGCCAACCCAGGAATGTCATTTCTCTAAGCTTGTTTTTTCTAATTTCTCACCTACTGCAAAATAAAGAACTCATCCCACCCAGTCTTTGCATGAGTCAGGAGCTGTGGGCTGGAATTTAGATCTGTGAGTGAAGAAATTGCTGTGGTCACCTCTAATTTGCTTTTGTTCTTTGCCCACCTTGCTGATTATGTATAGCAATGCTGTTAGACACATGGGGTTCTGGGCAAGGCACTTGCAGATTGGGGAGGAAAAGTTTTAGACACCAGCCTAACAATGAGGAAAGGCTGTCAGGGGCTCTGGCTAGGAACTTGGGCCTTGTGAAGGATGCATGAATAAATAACAACACCAAGTTCATAGGCAGCCCTAGATGCACAGGGTAGGAGGGCTGGATTCTGTTGCTTAAGGCGGAGAACGGAGTAAGCATATTAGAAGAGGACCCCTTCTAATAGAGGAGAAGGAAGGTATCTCAGGGCAAGGGAAGTTTGTGGGCAAGGACAGGAATGTGCAGAGCATGTTGAGGAGCAAAAGCTAGAAGCTCACTTTAAACACCATCCTGAAAACCCTCTTGGACCTCCCTGTTTCACAGATTTCATTTCCTCCTTCAGAGTCTTTCCTCACTTGGTCAATCATTTTCTGACAGCAACAGAAGCAGGAACAGCTTCCCCCTTGCATCCAGACTGCAGGGAAATGATCCCTCTGGGTCTCCTGTACCATCCCATCCCTTCTGCAAGGGGTGATACTGCTCTTCTCAGAGGCAGGCTCTCTGGGTAGGAAGGGGTGTGATTTCATTTTTCTTCTTGGTGCAACAAACCACCCCCAGATATTTTCCTTCCACTCCTCATGAAAGAGTCCAAAAGGTCCAAAGACAGATGCTTCACCCACCCACGTAAAAAGGAAGAAGTCCTACAATTGAATAGTCATTCTGAGTGGCTACAAATTGAAGGTTGTGAAACTGATGAGGGAAAATACCAATGCCCATTTTTTTAAAGGTTTTCATGCAAACACAACAATGAACTCTTAAGCTAAGAGGGGACCCTAGACACCTGCACAGGAGTCCAGAGTAGACTCACACTGAGGCTGTCCAGGGACAGATGCTGCAATTTGCCTGTGAACACTTTCTTAAATCTTATGTTTTTGGAAGAGACTCAATTCTGTTGGTGCCCGGCCAATGCCATCACTGCTTTTAGGAAGATGGCTCTCCTATTAAGGATCTTTAAAAACATCAAGGAGCTGCGCTGTGCCAGGCACACAGAAATCCTGCCACCTACTAGCCACTGTTTTTCCCAACTTTACTGAGGTATGATTGGCAAATAAAAATGTGCATATATTTAAGGTATGCAACACAGTGATTTAATATGCATATATACAGTGGCATAGTATTTGCAGACAACCTAGGCACATGCTCTTGTATACTTTAAACCATCTCTCATAATACCTAATACATAGGAAATAGTTGCTTTACTGTATATAGGAAATGACAAGAAAAAATTCTATACATGTTTGGTACAAATACATTTATTTTCTCCCCATAGTTGGTTGAATCCAAGGACATAGAAACCACAATTACAGGGGGCTGATTGTATATCATAAAATGATGATCACAAGCAAGTTCATTAATATACCTGTTACCTTACCTAGTATAGTTACCCGTGTGTGTGTGTGTGTGTGTGTGTGTGTGTGTGTGTGGTAAGAACACTTAAGATCTTAGCAAATTTCAATTCTATGAGACATTATTATTGACTATAATCACAATGTCATACATCAGACCTCCTTCTGCATAAAGTAAAACTTTGTACCCTTTGGCCAACATCTCTCTGTTATTCCCATCACCCAGCACTTAATAGCATTAATCTACTCTTTGTTTCTATGTGATTAAGGTTTTAAATGCCACATGTAAGTGAGGTCATGCAGTGTTTGTCTTTCTGTGACTGGCTTATTTCAGTTAGCATATTGTCCTCCAGATTCATCCATATTGTGGCAAATGGAAGGATCTCCTTTTTTAAGGCTGAATAATATTCTTCTGTGTGTGTGTGTGTGTGTGTGTGTGTGTGTGTGTGTGTATGTGTAGAGAGAGGCTTCAGTTTATTTATCCTTTTGACTGTTTGAAGGGCATGTCAGTTGTTCTCATATCTTGGCTAATGTATATACTCGGTAATGAACTTGAGAATACAGATATCTCTCTGAAGTGGCCATTTCATTGCCTTTGAGTATACAGGTAGAAGAGAAATTTCTGGGTCATGTGATTTTTGTATTTTTAATTTCTCTTGGAAACTCCATGCTGTCCTCCATAATGGCTATACTAAATCTACATTCCATTGACAATGTACAAGGTTTCCCTTTCTGCACACTCTTGCTGACATTTGTTATCTTTTGTCTTTTTTGATAATAGCCTTCTTAACAGATGTGAGGTGATACCTCGTTTGTACTTTTGATTTGCATTTCCCTGATGATTAGTGGTGTTGAGCACCTTCTCATATGACTAGTAGCCATTTTTTATTCTTCTTTGGAGAAATGTTTACTCAGGTCCTTTGCCCATTTTTCAAACAGGTTATGTGCTTTTCTACTATTGAGTTGTGTGAGTTCTTCATATATTTTGGATATTAACTCCTTATCAGATATATGGTTTGCCAATATTTTCTCCCAATGCATAGACTACTTTTTCATGTTGTCATTTCCTTTACTGTGCACAACTTTTTAGTTTGATTTGGTCCCAGTTATTTTGTCATATCCTAAAAAAATAAATGCCAAGATCAACATCTAAGAGATTTTCCCCTATATTTTCTTCCAGGAGATTTATGGTTTCAGTCTTATGTTTAGGTTTTTCGTACATTTTTCACTTTTGCTTATGGAGTAAAGCAAGAGTTCATTATCATTCTTTTGCATGTGGATATCCAGTTTTCCTGGACCATTTATTGAGGAGACTATCCTATTGTGTATTCTTGTCACCTTTGTCAAAGATTAATTCAACAGAACTTTTACTTCTATACTCTCTGTTCTATTCCATTGGTTTGTGTGTCTGTTTTTATGCCACTCTCATACTATTTTGTTTTTAATATAATCTGAAATCAGAAAGTGTGATGCTTACAACTGTGCTCTTCTCTTTCAAGATTGCTTTAACTGTCTGGGGTCTTTTGGGATTCCTACAAATTTTAGGATTACTTTTCTATTTCTATAAAAAATGCCATTTGAATTTTGATAGGGATTGCATTGAAACTGTATATTACTTTGAGTAGTATGAAGACTTTAACAGTATTAATTCTTCCAATCCATGAATATGAGTTAACTTTCCATTTGTTAGAATCTTCAGTTTCTTTCATCAGGGCTTTATCATTTTCAGGGTATAAACCTTTGGCCTCAATGGTTAAATTTATTTTTAAGTATTTTATTCACCCCGATGCTACTGAAAATGGGATTGTTCTCATAATTTTTTTATTTTTTGGATAATTTGTTGATAGTGCATAGAAATACAACTGATATTTGTATGTTGATTTTTTATCCTTCATCTGTACTGAATGTATTAGTTCTAATATTTTGTAGGTGGAGTTCTTAGGCTTATCTATTTTTAAAAAATCATGTCATCTGCAAACAGAGACAATTTTACCTCTCCCTTTCTGATTTGTATATTCTTTTATATCTTTTCATTGCTTAATTTTTCTATGCAGGACTTTCAGTACTGTGTTGAATAGAAGTGGCTAGAGTGATCACTTTGTCTTGCACCTTATCTTAGAGTAAAGCTTCATTCCTTGTTGTTAAATATGATATTAGCTTTGGGTTTGTCATATATGACCTTTATGGCATTCCTTCTATATTTAATTTGTTGAGAGTTTTATCAAAAAACGATGTTGAATTTTGTCAACTACTCTTTTTTCATCTATTGAGATGACCATGTGGTTTTTATTCTTTGTTCTGTTAAAGTGGTATATCACTTTTTTATTTTTTTGCCTATATTGAGCCATTCTTGAATTCCAGGGATAACTCTCATTATTTTAACATGCAGTTGAATTCAGTTTGCTAGTATTTTGTGGAGAATTTTGGCATCTATGTTCATCATGGATATTGGCCAGCAATTTTTTTTTATAGTGTCCTTGTCTGGTTTTCATATCACTCTCTGGCTTTGATATCAGAGTAATGCTAGCCTTATAAAATGAATTTGGGCAAGTGTTCCCTCCTCTTCCATTTTTTTTCTAAAAATTTGAGAATAATTGATATAATTTTTCTTTAAATGTTTGGTGGAGTTCACCAGTGAAACCATATGGTCCTGAGCTTTTCCTTTTTGAAAGATTTTTGATGACTGATTCAATTAATTCATTCATTTTTGGTCAGTTCAGATTCTCTCTTCTCAGTCTTGGTACATTGTATATCTTAGGGAATTATCTACTTCTAGATTATCCAATATTTTGCACATAATTGTTCGTAGTCTATCATGATCCTTTGTATTTCTATACTATTAGTTCTAATGTCTCATTTGTCATCTCTGTTTTTTGAGTCCTCTCTCTTTTTTCCCCATCTAGGTAAAGGTTGTCTCTTTAGTTTACCTTTTCAAAAAAATACTTCTCAGTTTCATTGATCTTTTCTAGTCACTACTTTGTTTATTTCTGCTCTGATCTTTATTGTTTCCGTCCTTCTGCTTACTTTGAGCTTCTGTTCTTCTTTTGTCTAGTTCTTTGAGATGAAAAGTTAAGTTGCTTGAGATCTCTCTTTTTTCTTAATGTAAGTATATCTATATAAATTTTCCTGTTAAGCTGCTTCTTCTATATCCCATAAGTTTTGATATAGTTTCTACTTTTATATGTTTCAGGTATTTTTTAAATTTCCCTTTTGATTTCTTCTGTGTCACATTGGTTGTTGCTACGGTCTGAATGTTTGTGAGCCCCCTTGAAATCCTAAGCTCTTAAATCCTAACATGTTAATACCTAGGATGATGCTATTAGGAGACAAGACCTTTGGAAGGTGATTAGCTCATGAGGGCAGAACCACATGATTGGGACTAAGGCCCCTA
The DNA here is from genome assembly GCA_004024805.1 of Geosciurus inauris. Classification (NCBI taxonomy): domain Eukaryota; kingdom Metazoa; phylum Chordata; class Mammalia; order Rodentia; family Sciuridae; genus Geosciurus; species Geosciurus inauris. The sequence goes on along the minus strand of PVHX01000189.1, from coordinate 225,685 downwards.
TAAGAATACAGAGCAAGCTATTTCCTTCCTCCATGTGAGGTTACAGTGAGAAGAAACGAAGGCCCTCACCAGACACCAAAACTGTCAATGCCTTGATCTTGAACTTCTCAGCCTCCAGAACTCTGAGAAATAAATATTTATTGTTTATAAGCTACCCAGTTTATGCTATTTTGCTATAAAAGCCTGAAGAACCTGAGTCTAAGTTATTCAGGAATGTGCTGTTTCCTTCCAACATATTTGCAATTTTTCCAGTTTTCCTTCTGTTATTGATTTCTAGTTTCATACCATTGCTGCCAGAAAATATACTTGATATGATTTTTATTTTTTAAATATATTAAGATTTGTTTTGTGGCCTAATTAATCCTGGGGAATGTCCAACATATGCTTGAGAAGAATGTATATTCAGTTGCTATTAAATGGAATGTCCTGCGTACGTCTGTTAGATCCATTTGGTCAAAAGTATGGTTTAAATCCAGTTGCTTTTATTGATCCTCTACCTGGATAATCTATCAATTGTTGAAAATGGGGTACTAAAGTTACCTACTGATATCATGTTAATGTCTATTTCTCCCTTCAAATTTGTTAATATCTGCTTGTATATATTTAGGTGCTCCAACATTGCGTGCATATATGTTTACAACTGTTATATCTTCTTGATAAATTGACTCCTTATTATTATATATATTTTTTTGTCCCTTGTGACAGTTTTGACTTAAATTCTATTTGATTTGATACAAGTGTAGGCTCTTGCTCTCTTATGGTTACCATTTTCCTGGAATATCTTTTTCCATCCTTTAACTTTCAGTCTGTTTGTTCTTTAAGCAAAAGTGACTCTCTTAAAGGCAACATATATCAGGTATTGTTTTTCTTTGTTTCATATTCAATACACATTAAGCCACTGGATGTCTTTTGATTGGAGAATTTGATCCATTTACATTTAAACCAGTTACTGATAAATAAGTACTTACTATTGCCATTTTGTTCATTGTTTTATGATTTTGACGTTCTTCTGTTCCTTTCTTCTGTGCTTTTTAGTTCTTTGCAATATGGTGATTTTCCATAGTGTTATGCCCTGATTCTTTTCTCCTTATTGTTTGTGAATTTACTATAGGTTTTTACTTTGCAGTTGCCATGGGGCTTGCATAAAACATCTTACAGTTATAACCATCTATTTTAAGCTGGTAACAACTTAACTTTGATCACATACAGATTTCACGCTTTTACTTCTCCTCCCACCATATTTTATGCTTTTGATGTCACAATTTATTTATTTTTGTATTGTGTATCCACTAACAAATAATTGTAGTTATTGTTATTTTTAATGCTTCTTACTTTTAACCTATATACTAAAGTTAAAATTAATTTACATACACTGTTACAGAAGTAGAATATTCTGAATTGGGCTATATACTTATTTTACCATCATGTTTCATTCTTTCATATAGTATAACTGGATATCATATATTTCCCAATATTTGGGAAGTTTTCAATCATTACATTTTAGATATGTTTTCATTCCTTTCCTCTTCTCTGAGATTCCCAGGATGTGTACAATATTTCTGTTTGTGATGTTTCATAAATCCTGTGATCTTTTTCATGCCTTTTTATTCCCTTTCTCTCTTTTTTTTTCTCCTCTAATTTCAAAATACCTGCCTTCAAGTTCACAGATTCATCTGCTTGATCAAGTCTGTTGTTGAAACTCTTTACTGCATTTTTCATTTTATTCATTGTTTTATTCAGCTTCAGAATCTCTATTTGTTTCTGTTTCATGATTTCTGTCTGCACTGAACTTTCCATTTTGTTCATACATTCTTTCCTGATATCAATGAGTTGTCACTCTGAAATCTCTTGAAGCTAGCTGAACTTCCTTAAAACAATTATTTTGAATACTTTGTCAAGAAATTTTCATACTTCTAGACTTTTTTTAGATCAATTTCTGGAAAATAGTTATGTTCTTTTGGAGATTTTTTTTCCTATTCAAGACTTGAAGTCTTGCATTACTATCTTCACATTTGAAGAAATAGTCAGTTCCTCCAGCCTTCACTGATTAGCTTTAGTAGAGAAAAACTTTTACTAGCCAATCCTGGTTTGGGATTCTGAGGATCTCTCAGAGCACTTCTTTAGAAGGACCTATTCTACCCCCTCTTGTTCCATTTTAAGGGGAAATTTTTAAGTCTACATGCCTTCTCTGAATTCTACAAAGCCAGACCTCATGATGAGAACCTCCCTTTTGTTTTCCCTAGGGGGGTATCCTGACATGATCAAGTTTATGTGCCCTTTCCCTTTACTAGCTGACTAAGCATGCTTTCTAGCCATCTGAAAAGGTTCACACTCACTGTCCAGAATACACATAGGGAACTGGCCATGAGGAAGGAGAGGTAAGGTGCATGGAACATTGAGATACCCATAAATCAGTTGAGGGTGTCCCAAAGATGAAGCATCCCAAGCCTCTTATGGGAATGCCCCCTGATGGAGTCCAAAAACACAGTTAGTAGGATTGCAGCAATTTATTGAGTTCTGAGCCCTCATTCCTTTGAGTCTTCAGCTCTCCTCCATGGTTCTAGCCTCTCCTAACTACTCAACTGTGCTGATACCCTCAGGTGTGCAAGGAAGAGGTGGGCCTCTTGGGTAGCATCCCACACAGCTGCAGAAGCCAGGCACCCTCACTTTCCCCCATGGGAAGAATGGCAGGCTGAAGGAGTCTCTACTGGCATTGAGCTGTGACACATCAAGGAAGGAGGATGTGAGTAAAAAAAAATGTTTTTACCCTCTACAATGAGTCTATTCTCAGGTTTTATGATTCTAGCCTGTGCTGGAACTTCATTAGACTCCTTAATGCCCAGAGTTACTCTGATCCAAGGGTATAAAAATCAGTGTGCTGTGGGGAGATGGTCATAGAAAGGTCTTATTCTGCCATCTTGTTGACATAACTCTCCTCCATTTCCTTTTCTGTTTAAACTTTTCTATGCCCTCCAAGGTGACTCTCAAGGTCACCTACCCCATGCCATCAGTGCCATTTCTGAACTTTCCACAATTAACGGGTTTCCCTGGGTTCACCCATAGAATAACATTGTAACTCAGCCCTCTAAATGAACAAATAAATGAACTATCACATGAGATTCTTTTGTTTCCCTAGGATAGTGTTTGTGCACTCAGAACAGGAAACCTACATGAATATTAGAAATATAAGATTTAAGCCCGGGATTCAGGACCTCTTCTGTAGCTTGCAGATCTTCCAGTTTAAGAAAGCTAATTATTCACACCCACTCTTCCATGAAACAGCAAAAAAAAAAAAAAAGAAGTGTTGCTGCTCAAAAAGAAGTGAGCAGCTCATCTCCAAAGATGTGTAAGCAGAAGCATAGGAACTATCTGTGTAGAACCAGGGATATTCCAGTTTTGTGCTACTACCAATATGGCCCATGGACCATATGCCCCTGCCTCACCTGGATCGTATTAGAATTGCAGAATCTTGTTAGAAATGTTTCACCCCAGAGCTACTGAATTATAGTCTGTACTTTATCAAGATCCCTAAATAATTTATGCCCAACATTAAAGTTTGAGAAGTGTTGATTTCCAGTCTAGTCGCATATGGAATCACCTGGGCAATTTTAGCTTTTAAACACTAATTCCAAAAAAATACTAATCCCCAGGCCCTATACACAGTCAAGTGAATCAGAACCTCTGCTAGTAAGACCCCGACATCTATATTTTAAATGTTTCCAGAAACTATAATGCTGTATAAATGAGAACTTCCCTTGAAGGTGCCTATATTTTATATCCAGCTAGATTTGAGAAATTTTCCTTCTTTTCCTTATTATTGTTTTTTCCCATAGTTAATTGTATGATTCAGCTTTTCAGAACTGTGACTAAATACCTGGGAAAATCAACTTAAAGAAGGAAAGATTTATTTCAGCTCACAATCCATGGTCACTTGGCTCTGTTGCTTTGGGCCTAAGGCAAGAAACATCATGGCAGGGAGTACCTCATGGAGAAAAGCTGCTCAACTCATGGAGACAGAGGGAGAGAGAATGAGACCAGAGACAAGACAGAGCCTTCAAGGGCACACTGCTAAGGACCTACTTCATCAAACTAGACCTTATCACCTGTTACAGTTTAGATGTGTAGTGTCCCCCCAAAAGTTCCTGTGTGAGACAATGCTAGACAGTTTAGAGGTGAAAATGATTGGGTTATGAGAGCCTTAATCTAATCAGTGCATTAATCCTATGATAGGAATTAATGAATGGTAACTGTAGGTAAGTGGGATGTGGCTGGAAGAGGTGAGTCCCTGGGGGTGTATCTTTGGGTATGTATTTTGTGAACTGAGCTTAGTCTCTTTCTGCTTCCTGATGCCAAGTCCTGAGCTGCTTTCCTTTGCCACATACTTCTGCCAAGATGTTCTGCTTCACCTCAGGCCCCAAGGAATGGAGTTGGCTGACTATGGACTGAGATCTCTGAAACCATGAGCCCCACATAAAGTCTTCCTCCTTAAAATTGTTTTTGTCAGGTTTTTGGTGATAGTGGCAAAAAAAGCTAACTAAAACATCTCGTAAGTTTTCACCATCAGCCCCTTAAATTATGAAACTATCAGTGGATTAATTCATCAGTGAGGTTAGAACCCTCATGATCCAATCACCTTCCAAAGACCTATCTCTGAATACTGCTACATTGGGAACCAAGTTTTCAACACCTAAGCTTTGGGGAAACAGATCCAAACCATAACAGGAATGCATGAACATCACTTTTAAAAGTCAAAGAATATAAACTAAAGCACATTAAAAAAGCAAGTTTCTCTCATCCCTAATCTTCAATATCCCAAAATCCCTCTACGAAGGCAAGAAATGTTAACCATTGTTGTATCTTTCCAGAGTTTTTGTATGCATGGTCAAACACATCCATGTATATACACCATTCTTCCTTATATTTGCCTATACATGCTATTCTTCATCTTGCTATTTTCACTTAACAGTGTATTTTGGACATTGTTCCATTATAGCAAACATGACTCTGCCTCATTCTTTTTGACAGCTATATACTCTTATTCTATTGTACAAATGGAACATAATTGATGAACCAGTTTCCAACTGATGAACATTTAGGTTGTTTCTAATTTTTTGCTCCTACAAACTATCCACAATGGTTGATACATAAAATAGCGGACACTTCAGTCATTCTTTCCCTCTTTTCCTATGTCTTTTTTTCATAGCATTTATTACCAATTCCAGGTGACTGCATTGTTATCATGCAAACTAGGATATTTCTAAGAACAGAAGGGGGCACTAAGAGTTATATGAGGACATCAATGTGACTACCTCAGGCAACTGGGATACATGGCCTTCCTACCTGATTTATTGTGTATTCCTTGTGTGTTTATCATCTACCTCCCTACCATGTAATCTCCTGGAAAGTAATAACCACTCTGTTTTGTTCACTACTGTTTCTCCAGTTCCCTGAATGATAGCTGGAATATGACAGAAGCTCATTAAATATTTGATGAATGAATAACTGAATTAAAATGAATATATCTGAATATCGTCACTAGCACATATGTGAGACTATCTTTAGGATAAATTCCTAAAAGTCAAAGGGCATCAAATGGTATATACATCTTATAATTTGGTATATATGGCTATGTGGTATTCCTTGGAATGTGTACTAATTAACATTCCCACCAACAAGAAGAGTGGGACTTCTGCTCCCTTGATCTTCATTGCTTGTGTGTGTGCATGTGTGCACAAATATGCATGTGTGCACAAACATTCGTATTCAATATGTTCCCTACAGAGACCTGCTGCCACAGCACTACCCAGACTAAGCAATGAAGTTTATGACTTCCAGAGGCACACATTTTGGTACTGGGGTAGGTGAGGAGAGAACGTCCCTATACCCACTGATGAAGGTGTTTGATGCATCCTTTTTCTCCTAGTATTCTTTGTGGGCAGAATCAACATTTGCAAATTACCTTCTAGGGCCCTTACTGTCAGACACAGCATGGCAGCACCTAGAGCAGGCCTGGCTCAATAAATGTTTAATTAATTAATCAATCAAGTCAAATCAAAGATTAGGTTGATTATCTAGATATTTTTATCTATTCAGCACTAGGCAACTTGTTAATTGCTTTTTCTTTTCTTTCAAAGTTTGGTACTGAAATGATAATATGTTTTGGATTTATGTAGATATAGACTCAGAGGTCAAAAATCTGATAAGTATGAAATATTCCCAGGGTGTCCTCCAGAGCAGATTGCTGCAAAAGCAATAGTCATTATCCTAGAAGTCAATGGTTTAATGTTACCATAATGCTGAGGTATAAAATACTCTGGCTTATGATGAGATAACTGAAATCCACAAATATGGTTCTGCAAAAATATAAAGCAAATTCAGAGAACCTCCATCAGCACTATTTTCCTCACTGTGGATGTCCACACTTAGGCTGATCCTAAGGACAAAGGAATGTGTTTTTGCATAACATTTTTAACTATACCCCTCCCAGTGGGATCCCATTGGAATCTAGGTGTGCCATAGCTGTTTAAGAAAATATTATGTTGGGTAAAATGTAGGAAAGCAAAAACCTGATAATCAAATGATCATAGTGAGGAGAAATGCTATGTGATTCCTGTGCTTAATAAACTTCTCATGGATAATGGAGATTTCTAGGAATCCCCATCCAATAGCCTCATGGAGCACCATGTTGGTTTTATAAGTGAATAGCACTTAAGTGTCATGAATTATCTGCCTTAGTTTCATTTACAGATCACAACATGCCAAGATTTTTGTGCTGTTTATTCTTAGCTACACATACTAGACTTGGCCTTTCTGGATATTAATCTGGTTGTAATTGTGCTCTTGGTAGATTTGGGACAGTAATGGCATCCCCAGGACCTTCTCTGAGCAACCCACAAGCAGGCCCTCAGAGTAGACACATCCAGAACCTGCCACAGAGACTGGCAGCAGCTCCGCCCAAATAGGCCCTGGACCTCAGGAAGTTGCAGTATACAGAGGAGGAAACCCTAACAGGTTCAATCCAGTTGGAAATTTCCAGTAGCTTCCAGAAGCTGGAAAAAAAAATCACAAAAGCATTTTTCCCTTACTGTCTAAAGATTTGCCTTTGATTTTTAAAAAGCTCTTTTGGGTTGAGTTAGAGCACTCACTCACACATTCGTCTGGGAGGCGGTGATCTGGCAGCAGCCCATGCCTCAAAGACTGCCAGGAGGACTCCGGCAACTAGATGAGGCCTCAGATTCCTCGCAGTCTGAGCCTGAGCACAGAGACGCGTGATCCCGACCATAAGCGCTGCCTTCACAGGCTGTCGGGGAGTGTGAACCCGGGACAGCAGAGCTGGCTGGCAGCCGTGCACTAGCCACTTCCTCCTCTACCCACAGCGATGCAAACACTCAGAAAGATCAATGCTGTTGCTTCAGAACTTCCCTCTTTCCAACATTGTCAACACACGTTCAGCCACACATAGTGTATATATAAGTCCACAAATACACATGCCAACACACACATTTATCACATGTCGATCTTCTTGGTCAACTCGATACCTTTAAGTGGTGCAACACCCCCCCCCCCAAAGGAGTGGCCAACTCAGGCCTGGCTGAGGACTGCCTCCCACTGGCTCTCAAAGGAACGGAAGTCTAATCAAGGTCACAGAGGCCTTGGAGACTGTACTCTGGGGACCTTGCAACCATACAGGGACATTTGTGTCTTCTTCAAGCCTGGACATGCCTACAGGACCTGAAAAATACATCATTTATCAGAAATCACAGAAGTAATGTCCCAGAGGGGCAGTAACTTGAAACATGGACCCAGAGCTGGCATGCCTCCTCCTGAGAGACCTGCATTTTCACCCATGATTCCTCTTAAAAGATGGCAGCTCTGGAACAACTAGGGTCCAAATCACCTGTGCCTGTTTTAAAAACAAGAGATGACACTGTCTTTTCCAGGGGCTCTAATCAAAGCCACCCATGCTATGGAAAACACACAATTTTGGCAATAGGTAGACTTGAGTTCAACTCTGGATCTGTCATAAATAGCTGAGTGACCTTGAACAGCTTTCAGAAGCTTTCAGAACTTTGATTTCTTAATCTTTAAAATGGGAGCAATAGTATTCACTCCCTCAGTTTGTTGTGTGAGGCTTAAAGATAATGTGTCTTAAACAATACCCCATAGAAGTGTGGCACATGGAGAAACAGAAAAAGATCAGTAGTTAACCCACTGAGGAAAAAAAAACCTCAATCTTCCTATGGTCTTTCTTCCAAGAGTAGGACAACCCTGCCCAGGACCCGTGGAAGCAGAGATCAGACCAATGTGCTTCTGTAAAAGATCAGAGCTTTGGAACTGATCAAGAAAAGGGGAATGAGTTGGGGACACTTGGAATGAGGCTATGGGATAGAGTGGTGTGTGGAGAGGAAGCAGAGAAGGCGTAGATTGAGAAGAACTAGACAAAAACCCTGTACTTACTGTGCCCTTCCCACATTCCCACGTAGAAGAGAGAGAAATTGATGGGTGAGTAGCTTGAGGGAAGTTACTGAGGCACCTAGAAGCCTCACAAGTCAGTGTTCTCACCAGAAGATCTCCACATCTCTGATCTTCATGTCCACTTTGTAGACCTTCAGCAACAGATTGCTCTACACACACACATACACCCCAAACCACTAGGAAGGTGAGGACTGGCCCTGTGCAGGCTCCCAGCTAGCTCCCCTGAAATAACTCCCTACAGTATCTTCTAAGGCTACAGTCAAACAAATGGGGACCCCTGGAGACCTAGTAAGGTCATGGTGAAGAGCTTCATCCATGCATAGAGATGAACCAAGAAGATTTGGCACCCCTAGCTGGAGTGTCTACATCCCATCACATAGGCAGTTGAGAATGTCACCTATATTATCACTGCTCTGGTCCAACAGGTCAGATTTGAACACACAAGAGGGAAGAAGTCAGGCAGGTTCCCAAAGAAGAAAAGCAGAGATTGAAAAAAACCCCTGGGAAGCCAATTTAGGGATCTACATAATGTGATAGGAATGGGGCAAGAGGGAGAAATTTCATTTCTGACTTCTTCCTGGAGAAAAACTATGTCTGTTTAGAGGAAATGTTTCCATAAGCTGGATGGAGTATGGGGAACAGGAGCATGTTCAAGTAATAAAGATGGCAAAGAAATTGCATACTTCATTTCATGTGTTTGGCTTTGTGAGTTTGAAGGTAGAACTAAAGAGGCACTGAAAGTTTGGCATCGAGAAGAGAAAACTTTTGTGTCCTGACATGATGAAGAGCCAGGTGGCTGGCTGGGCAGCTTCTGGAAGACAGCTGGGAATGACCAACAGTGGTCCTTGGTAGCCAGCAATTTCTGTTGAGGATGCTATGAGGTCTTTGAGCTATGATCCTAAAAGGAAATTCTTCCCTATTCTCACACATCTGACACCAATGTGTGGGTTTTCCACACCACACAATTTTCCCTGGTGACACCAACTGGGCATCCAATGCTTCAACTCCTTTCTGACAGTAGCCATCCAGAGACTGCAGCAGACAACACTTCAGACACCAATTGCAAATAGTGAAACCCAAGGTTACCCCTAAAACTAGGGGTTCTCGGGTTCAATAATTTTCTACATTGTCTCACAGAACTCAGGGAGATGCTTTGCTTACTATTATTGGCTTAATTAATAGTACCAATGAGCAATTAATGGTACCAATGAGCAGCCAAATGACAAAGTACATAAGATGAGGTCTGGAATGGCCAGGAGTTCTGCAGGAGCCTCTGTCTTCATGGAGTTGGGGTGTGCCACCCTTTTGGCATGTGGTTGTGTTCACTAACCCAGCAACTGATCAAATCTCGTTGCTTGAGATTTTAGAGCTTAATCTCCAGTTCCTCTCATCTTCCAGAGGTCATTGCATGCACTTGAAAGTTCCAAACCTCTAATCACTTGCTCCTCTAGTGACCAGCATTCTAAGAGCCTCAACGTAAGTCACTCATTAGTATAAACTCAGGTATGACTAAAAGGGGCTGATTATGAATAACATGGGATGCTCCTCTCATTCAGGAAATTCAAAGTGTTTTTAAAGTTCCATGCCAGGAACTGGGGACTAAGACTGAATATATTTCTTATTATATCACAGATCTCTATCAGTGATCAATAATGGTTCTGCAGATAAGGACTTTAGAGGGTACCAGAGCAACATCTAAGTTGACATGTGAGCACATACATCATGCCTAGACACAGGAGTCAGGGAATGAAAGCGGAGATGATACATGCACTGGAGAAAGAACACAAAGTAGCCGATACAGGCTTGGGTACAGTCCCACTCTGGCTAATGATTGAGTCCAGAAAAACTCCTTCTCCTGGCTGGGTTTTATTACTTAACCCTAAAGTAGACTCATGCCCTCAGATTCCAGGACTCTGATTGTAGTACAACACTCTCCACTCTGCAGCATGATGTGGTGGTGGTAATTAGTAGAGCATTTGTGCATTTATATGGACTAGGCTTGCTGCCCCAATATAATGAATTTTCTCATAAATTGCACGTGCAAAGAACTGCTCAGATTGAACTTTAAGATCAACTTCAGATGCACTTTTTATTCTCATTATTTTAGTTTTCTCCATCCCTGAGTTCTTTGCAACAATCCCCCAATTTGATTTTATCCAGCAGAACAATCTCTGCCTTCTCCTTCTGGTCATCAGTACATAAAATCTCAGAACTCAGAAGTCTATGGCAATAGGTTGGTTTGGATAGAATGTTTTTTGGGTTTTTTTGGGGGGTACTGGGGATTGAACTCAGGGGCACTCGACCCCTGAGCCACATCCCCAGCCCTATTTTGTGTTTTATGTAGAGACAGGGTCTCACTGAGTTGCTTAGTGCCTCACCATTGCTGAGGCTGGCTTTGAACTCGCGATTCTCCTGTCTCAGCCTCCCTAAGTGCTGGTATTACAAGCGTGAGCCACCGCGCCCGGCTGAATGTTTATTCTTTTAAAGGGATGATAGTTCCTGACCTTCTGAAATCAGTAGAGATTTCTCTGGTGTCCTTTAATGGCAATGTGGAAAATCAGTCATGCATGTGTACACTCTTCTTACACAATAAAGCAAGCGACTTTTGTAATAAATAATATCCTTCCAATGTAAAATTTCTTTATGCTCCTACTGTGGCTGCCCATTAGAGAACACTGAGCAGCTCTTCTGCGTGGGGGCTGTTCCATGTCCCCACCTATATTGCCCTTCTCACCCTGTTTCCTTGCGGTGCTGGGCCATACAGCTTCCAGGCAGAACCAGTTCCCCAAAAGGAAAAGTAAGCCCTTTCCTACCCTCTTCAGATAAGGGTAGAGAAAGGATGCTTACACTCATGCCAACATTTGCTTCTAACCTTTGCTTGACATTTGTTTTCCTGGAGAAGTAGGTTAAAAACCATCATATACAAACAAAAGCTAAAATATTTCTCATGTTATAGAATTAGGCACTAACCATCACTTACATTTCTTAAGAACTGGCTCCTAAGTGCCTAAAAAAGGGTGGAGTGGTGATTGGGGATCCAGACTTCTAACTTAACCCAGTGGATTTTGAAGCTAACTCATTAGGGAACAGAATGTCCTTGATAAGGATTCGAGCGTATTTGGTGGAGGCAAGTGTCAAAAAGCAAACTGAGGGATGAGATTTTTCAAGAGAAGAATATTGCAGAAGAGAAACTACAAACAGATTAGTGAGGATCAATTGATTGCCTAACAGCAAATATCACTGTATGCTTCCTATAAAGGAATCACACAACTATTTCCAAGTGTATTTGATTGCTGTATGGATGGTCTCTAAAAAGAACCCTCCCAGCAGAAGCCATTTGCCCATGGTCATTCTCTCTCTGGTCCAAATGAACTTAAAACTTTGGGTAGAGCCAAGAATTGAATTCTTGAGCATGCTCACTGGAGCTCCAATACAGCCTATCATGTACCTGGAAAAATCTACAGTCACCCTCCCCATGTTCCTACGACCTCTTTTCAGAAAAAGAAAGCAGCACATTAGCTTTGATACTAGGAAGCATTCGATACTGTGTGTGAGTGCTCCTTCCACAATGGGACACTTGCTGGGTACAATGGCTCACTTTCAAACCTCCTTCCCACAAAGGCAAGGCAAGGCACAGGGGATCCATCTCTATGGATGGTGAATCCTGGTTTCCTGCGTTTTAGCTATAACTTCTACTTCAATGAGAGCTGCACAGAGCTCATCAGTATCAATGGGTTGCTGAAATAAGGTGACGAAAGCCATGTTCCATCAACATATAAAACTTCAATGACAATAATAAAGGGTTTGGGTGGCAATAATAACAAATACCTTTGACTTACAATGAAAACAGAAAGGCCTCTTAGCTTAGAGAAGTCAAGAACAAATGTGTTTGTAGGTGTTGTGTGCATAAATGTACATGAGTGAATGTGTGTCTTTCAAAGTACCAGAAGCCAAACTGTCCATTGATTTTCTGACAAGTTGCATGGTGGCCCTTTCAAATACCAAAAACAGAAAAATGACCATGAGCAGATAAATACTGTCAGGAAATTCAGGAAGGGAACACAAGAAAGTCTTGAACACTTGATACCACTCAGCATTGGCAATTGATCCCAGTGGAGCATCTGCTCCTAGCATGGTCTTGACAGTCCTAGAGGCACTGTAGGCCAAGCCCAGAAATTTCACAGCTCACTGGGTTTACACCAACATGTGCTGATTGAAAAGTGATACCCTGGAGAACTATGAATTGTTTTATGTATTTTGTCATCTAACACTCTTCAAATTTCAGGCAAATATAATCAATTTCCAAAAGAGGATATTTCCCCCTATGCCTTTCTCAAGGAATCCAGTATTAGCAAGTCACTTGGGTCTTATTTTTTTGTTTAGTGATGCCTCTATGAGATAGTTCTAGAACTCAGAAAATAAACTTTATCAAGGCAACATGTGGCTTTGAGAAAATAAACAGACAAATAAGAGCTGCTCAAGAGTTCAATACAGTCAGAGAACTGGGTCATGGCCAGACTCCAAGCTCCAAGAAGGTGACATAATCAGCACACCAAGGAGAAGCCAGAAGGCAGGTCAGTTCTGAAATATATAAATACATGCTGCTGTTGGTACAATCCAAAGAGCCTGTCTTGTTAGACCATTTTACACAGATATTTCCAAACACATTCAATCAGCTCCATAAATTGACACTGTCACCAAAACTAAATCAATACTTTTTGAGAGAGGAAGTATTTTAGAAGTATTATAAGTATTTTATCTAATAATCAATTTATTTGAGATTTGCAATCCTGATTGCTATTAGCAAAGGCACTTCTCAATTATTCACATTTAACTCTACATTACTTTGATCTTTGTATCCATTGCCTTCAGATAAAATGTGAGTTTCTAATTTAATTTTGTTTTTGATTTCCCATGACATATCTATGCCAATTGTCCAGGAAGAGAAGGCCATCAGTAATAATGAGAGTTATGGAAAAACTTATCAAGCACTTTTAACATGCCAGACTCTGGGCTTGAGCCATTGTTGGGCAAGTATATGAGGAAGACACAGATTGGTGTCCCCTTCTATGGATGATGAACAGGGGATGGGATGTTATCTTATCCCTGAGATTTATCCCAAGCAGTCTGACTCTCAAACTCTGCTCCCAACCACTGCATAGTTCCATTTCTCAGTGGCATCAAGTAATGACCAAATGAAATTTTTGTAAGATTACTTCCCACTGTTGAATCAGCAAATAACTAAAAACCATGGGAATTAGTTCTAGAATGGACCTAACAGGTGGCCCCATTCAAATAAGGTCTGAGTCACTTCTGTTTACTGTTCTCTGTACTTTTTTAAAATATTGTTTTAGTTGTCAATGGATCTTCATTTTATTTATTTATATGCAGTACTGAGAATCAACCCCAAGACCTCATATATGCTAGGCAAGTGCTGTACCACTGAGCCACACCCCAGCCCATCTCTGTGCTTTCTTTGGTTTCTTTCTAAGATGTTTTCCCCTTCACTAGAAGCATCATAAAAGAGATGGAGCAGCAGTCAATTACATCCTTCAGCAAGGATTGTTTTGTTTTCTTTTGTTTTCTTTTGTTTTTGCAGAACTGGGGATCAAACCCGGAGTCTCATGCATGCTCAGCAGGCATTTTATCACTGAGCTATATCCCCAGCCCTGGCAAGGGGTATTTTCTTCATAAGAATAAAAGAAACGATCAAACTATGGTATATACATTTATGATTATGTCAAAATGAACCCCACTATTATATATAATTATAACACACTAATAAAACATGTTTTTTAAAAGGAATAAAAGAGAAGGAGAGGAACATATGGATACAGTACTGCATGAGACAAAGAATATCTGTGGAAAAATCTCAGCTTGTCATCTATTAACTTTGTGTTCCTGAGTAAGGATGAATTCTCTGTACCTCAGTTTCTTCCTCTGTATTATGAGGATGCAACATGGGGTCAGGGAGAGGACTGTAAGAAACAACACCTGGAAAGCTCTCACCAAGTGCCTGGTATAGGGAAAATGCTCAGTGCTCAGTTATATGAGTCCTGATCACCCACTGGGATCTCTCCAGCACCATACCCTGCATGATGCCTGCTATGGGGCGTTGTTTCTACATCTTCCTTCCTCACCCTACTGACAATTGCTCATAGGCCTGGGTTCTGCCTCATTCATCTCAGGATCTTCAGCCCCCAACATAGTTCGTAACCCATAGCTGATTGAGTGAATGATTGCACACATCATTCAAGATTATAGATCAAAAGTAATTCTACATAAAGATTATATCAAGGCTGCATACTTCCATCCCAGATTACTGTGCAGATGAGGTAACTGAAGCTAAAAGAGACCAAGACTTTAACCAAGGCCACAGAACTATATGGTAGCAGAACTGGAAGAGATAACCAAGCCACTGACTTCCAGTCCAATGTCTGCACATCACAGCAGAATGCCTCAAGTTTGCATTTTCTTTAAAACATTTTGTCAAAGACCAAGAGTGATAACCAGAACATCATTAATACCATCAAACTAGGACACATTCAGAATCTATTTTTCCAACTTCCCATAACTTACATGTCAGCAATCCATCACTTAAAATTAAAAAAAAACTTGCAAAAACACAGGCCTAAACAATTTTAGTGTCTTGCATCTTAAGTAATTACACAGTAATACCATGATAATCTAATAGCAATTGACAAGATAAAAATGCATAGTAATCATGTATTATACTTGATATAAGCAATATTACATTACCTAATACTCTGCCTTTTACACAACTATTTCATTACTTGGAAGCTCCCTGGTAATGAATATGCTATTAAGCAGGGTTTTTTTAATTTGCATGTTTCTCTTATAGTGATTCTTCAATAAATTTTTCTGACTTCCTTCATAAATAAGTTTCATTATTCCTCATTATTAAAAAAAAAACACATTCTCCTTTCCTGAAAGGATGTCATATATTAGATGACCTTCCTATATGAAATCATAAATGAAAAAGGGCCAGACAATAAGAAAATAAGTAATCAGACAATAGGGTATTAAATACAGTTGGGCAGACATAAGGCATTATGGTATAGTTAAAAGCCTGCAAAAAGAATATTTTACAACAAGAATATTTTGTTATAAAACAAAAGAGAATTTAGTTTTGCCTACAGCGTGAGACAAGTCCCAGCTTTTGCACAATTAATCACTGATTTCTTCATTTTGTTGTTTTAAACATGCTTTTAAGACATACTGGATAACTAGTAAAAATTGTATACAATTCAAATGACATTTCAGATAAGTTTTATTGACTTAATGCTCTGATAATAAAATTATAACAATCAGTATTATTCTGATTTATTGCAATTTTTACTTTCACTTTGTAATGGACTTGGTGCATCACAGAATTGAACGTAATGTTGCTGCCACCTCAAGGTCACTCACTGGAAATGAGATGGCTCACTTCAGTCTAATGCACTAAAGCAAGTAAATAACTGAGGGCTTTATGGATGAAAATACCACTTTGTGGTCACGTCACAGTAAATCTAAACTTTTATTTGCAATGAAACAATGGATTTTATATGCAATTTCCAATGAAAACATTCTCTGGTAATGCTGGGTAAGGCTGGTATGGCACTGTGAGTATTAGGTCTGCAAGAAAAGAGCCTTTTATATCACAGTCCAGGGGAAGAAATGTCAATTCATCAAACCAAAGAACCATCTGTGCATAACTAGAATATTGGCATGGCATAATCCAGATACAGTGGTTCCTTAAATTTAAAAAAGAAATTGTCCTTGAGTTTATTTTTCTTTCATAAAATTTACCTGGCTCTTTTCCTTTCCCTCTTCCAATCTTTCCCAGTTGGTGACCTCCATGAACCTGACCCTCTTCCGCCTGGATTTATCAAAATTACCCTTAATATGAACAAACAGTTCCCAGGAAATACCAATGAGCCGAATCACTCAAGGAGATCGATGTTTTGCCTAACAGATTGTCAAAGATCAACTTTTCATAACACTGGTTTGGCAAGGTAGAACTGTAAATTAGAAAAGAGGGAAATGTATTGATATTTTTCAAATTTTAAAATGTATATACCTTCTGACCAGCAATCTCATTTCTAAAAATTTATTTTTTCAGGTGTATTCACACATGGGCACAAAGACGTGTGTGTGAGGAAATTAATTATAGCAAAAGAATGGACAAACTAAATGTCCATCAACAGAAGACTTGTAAATCATGGCGAATCCATAAAATGGAATACTGTGCAGTTTCTGAAATCAACAAGGCAGCTCTATACGTACCAATATGGCACAATTTCCTCGATCATATGGTTATGTGGGGGAAAAAAAAGCAATGTGCAAAACAGTGTGTATAGTATGCTTAGTGTGTATGTATTTGCATAGAATCTCTTTGGAAAAAATACAATAAACCATTAGCAACAGTTCCTTTGTAGAGGAACTGGGGCCTGAAAACAGCGATGGGGAGGCCTAATATTCACTGTATGGCCATTTTTTCTTAATTTCTATATTGTACAAATGTATTAACTGCTTGCAATGTATAAACAAAAAACATTTTGAATAACCGCTTTGGTTTGTAATGCAGAGAGAAAGTCAATAACTATCCAGACAAAAGACAAAAGAGGACTGGAGGGGAGGAGGGAAGAAGAGAGAAACACTGGGAGGGAGGTAAAGGCCAGGCTGCCACTGGGGGCTTGCTGGAGGCCCTGCCTCCCTCTTGAGGGTTCCTCTGCTCTAATCCAGCCTGAACACACATCTCCTCCCTGGTCTTCCCATTTCCTCTCTTCTCTGACTTTGCCTTCATTCTCCTCTCCATTTCTAGCCATTCTCCTCCTAGTCGTCAATACTCATTTCAATTTCTCTGATCCCTTGTGTTCTGCCTGCCTCTAAGTCCCCTCTATGAAGAGGCCCAGAGCCAGCCCTCCACTTCCTAGTGCCAGTATGTGGCCGGGTGTGCCAGGTACGTGCGTGCTGTGTGCGCCCCGGATGTACAGAGTGTGAGGAAGCAGCACCACGGTTAATAGCCCCATCTGCCATCTGCCCTCTACTAGAACTCAGAGGATTCATCAGATAGTTGTCTGTGTTTTGCTTCTTTTTTAAGCACAAATACCACAATGATGAACAATTATCTGCCCATGGAACAGCACTGGCCAGCATGCAGAAGAAATGAGGTTTAGAAATCTGGAGGTGTGCCTTGAATGAGGAAGAAGGCAATGGGGTGAGGAGTCCACCTGAAGTCTGAAATGGAACCAGGGTCAGGCAAAGAAATTGGATATCTGTGTTGAATGTCGCCCATCAGAGGAGATGAGAAGCGTCAAACATGGAGGAGGAAGCTGGGCATGGTGGGGAACGCCTGTAATCCCAACAGCTCTGGAGGCTGAGGCAGGAGGATCACAGGTTCAATGCCAGCCTCAGCAACTTAGTGAGGCTCTAAAGAACCAGTGAGACCTTGTCTCAAAAGAAAAAATAAAGAAAAGGGCTGAGGAGGTGGCTCAGTGGTTAAGCACCTTTGGATTCAATCCCTGGTAAAAAAAAAAAAAAAAAACACAGAAAAGGCTAGAGAGGCTAAGAAAGGAAGTGAGTACCTCCAACTGCTCAGCTTTAATGTGTTTATTGGATTTAATTTGCCTTTCCCTTTTTTCTTTTTTTTTAAAACAAGTCTCTTGCTATTTGTATAACTCCTTTCAATGACACATCCTTCACAGTGAACCCCAAATTCTATTCGACAATGCTTAATGACTCAAATTCTATCAAACATCCTTCAAAATATTTTTATAAGTCACCAGTATGCATGCACATTTCCCCTCTCCAAACCCTCCCATAGATTGGTTGGTTTTCTCTTGGTATTAATTCAAAATGCTACAGTTCAAAAGATTAGGAGTATTCCTACACCAAGTCAGGGAGTTGTATAAACTTTGTCCACTTTAAAAACAGACACATCGTGCCCTGAGTCCAATCTCCAGTACCAAAAAACAAACAAACAAACCAGACACATCATTTTTATTATATGTGGAGGTTGTTGAAAAAGTTAAAAGTAAACCAATAAACAGTTCTTAAAAGATGCCTTGGCAGATTTCTGGGGTACGGAAATCTTTCTCTACTTTTCTTTTAGAGACTCTCAAAGAAAAGGTAAAACTGCTAAGCCCTGCGACACCCTGTTACAGACATTTCAAGAAAAGAAGGTGGTACAGAAACTGGGCCTCGCATTGCCAAGGTCAGGCCTCTTCTCCGTGCATGGGACCCTAGCCGCACCACCTCACTGCTCTGCCCATCTCTGAGAACCTTCCAGCTCTAAAATCCTCCGACATCAATTCTGAGACAAACAGTGAAAGAATAGGAAAGTAAACATGGAGGACAATGAAACGAAGAGTTTGGAAAGCTTCAGTCAAGCCTGGGGCCCAGTCAGAAGCAGAAAGCAATCATCCCTCCCCTCCCACTTTTCTTAGGGATTTTGCATGGGTAGGAATTAAGAGAGACCTGCCTCCAGGTCTCTTCTTCCACCTTGTGTCCTCCTGTGTTAATCACCTGCAATCATCTCCAACGTATAAACAGACACATTTAAAAATACCCCCACCTCATCAGGTGATTCAAACTCTGTTTTGAGATGGCATTCTGGAAATCTGAGAGCACCTGAGGATACACAGTGTGTCAAGAGATGAGGAGGCAAGGGGATAGATGCGGTCCCTAAATCATGACTGCAGCTGCAGGGAACTGACCCCTGAAGCCAACAACAAGCAATGGTGGCTGAAGAATGATGGCCCATGGGACAGCCAAAAGGTGGAACTAAGAGATAAAAGGGTTCCTTGAAATAGTACTTGTAGGCCAGGGAAGGAATTCTCTAGAAGGGAAGAATTGAAGAAAACAACTCTTTTTTTGGTACCGGAGATTGAACTCAGGGGTACCCAACCACTGAGCTACATCCCCAGCCCTATTTTGTGTTCTATGTAGAGACAGGGCCTCACTGAGTTGCTTAGCGCCTCGCTGAGGCTGGCTTTGAACTCATGATTCTCCTATCTCAGCCTCCCAAAATGCTGGGATTACAGAAAAAACAACTTCTCGATAGAGGCATTGGCCTCCTCAGCCTAGACTCAGAGATGAGGTCTGCTATAATTAACACCAGTAGTCGCCAATCCGATGTGAGTTCCCCCTGTTGACTACATCCCAGCAGGTTACAAAGGTGGGTTGGACCGAATTACTACAACCATAGATGTTACTGGGTTTTCAAAGATTTTTATTCCACACTTAAGAGATTTACAGGAAATCTCTAGGCAGTTAAGCTGAGGGGCTGAGCCTGTCTTTCAGCTGGCTGGAAGCCAATCATGTGGAGGGTAGCTTTAATTCCTGGGATATGGAGTCATATAGTCAGGAAGCAGCCCTGACCCCAGTAAGGTCGGTGTCATGGCCAACTACCCTGGGCTCAATTTAGAGACATAACTATGGCAACGACTGTGCCCAATCGGTTATTAGAGGAGATTTATTGACGGATATGCTTGAATAGCAGAGCCATTAATTGCAATTACCAGACAGGACACTTTGTTCATCTCGGGGAACTGAATGCCAAAATGCCCTAACAACTTTAAAATCCCATTTGCTCTTGGGCTCTCTGCTGGCCTCACTGCACCTGCTTCAGCTTCCCAGTCCTGGGAGGGAGAGGAGAAGGGGCTGAGCTTGACATGGCACCAGCTGGAGAAAACAGCAAGGGTTGGGCACTGGGGCACAAGCTATAGGAACCCCATGCAGCTCCCATTAGACCCCTCACAAAGGCAAAGGAAACACAAGCAGTCTCAATCTCCCCTGCTACCCTTTCCCTGGGTCCCATCAACAGAGTAGCAAAACATCTCCCACCTTCACTCTGCTGATCCACACTGGTCATTTTCTCCAAGACACTCTGGGTCCCCACTTGGCCTTCCTGTATTGGACATTGCTCATTGTAGGTTCTGCTCACTTTGTGATCCCACAAGCCTAGCAAAAGTATCCCTAAATTTCTTCCTCCTGGTCTTTCTCAGGGCAGAATCCTCTGATCACCCCATTTCTTTAAAACAGAAATCCTCATCTCTTCCCTGTACCTTCTGTTCCCCCACTCTGTTCTCATTCCATCCTAGCAGAGGAATTGCACCATGGATGGTCGGTCTGTTTACGTGCTTACTTCTCTCTCCCTCACTAAATTCTAAGGTCCAGAAGAGACAATGTGGCCTGTCCTTTCTCCCACTATATTCCTAGAGCCTGGCATAGCACCCAGCACACAGTAAATATTCAAGAAATATTTGTTGAATGAATGAGTGATTTCAGTTCATTCTGTAGTTCATGCTTACAGGGACCATTTCTACCAAACTGCATCATAACTGTTCCCAAAGCAGGGATTCTTCCAATGCTTGCTTTGATCATCAGTACTGCACACACCTTCTGTGCTTTAAGACTTAAACAAGTAAATGAGAAAGACCGTGAACTACAAACCTATCCAGACTTCAGAATAAGTAAAATGACATGTCCCACCACTTTTCAAGGCATAGTAATACCTAACACTTCAATTATGCTTTCTTTTTTTTTTTTGGTACTGGAGATTGAACTCAGGGGCACTCGATCACTGAGCCACATCCCCAGCCAGGCAGACCCAGAATCTGTGCCTCTGTGCTGTGCTGTTTCTTTTCACTTTGAAAACTAGGATAACCATAAAAACAATTAGAAAAATACCCCCAAAAGAGAGTACTTTGAGTACTATGCTCCCTTGAGTTTACTTTTGATCTTTTCATTTAAAGTAGATACAAATTACAAATCTCTGATCCAAATTAAGATGTCACTTGAGCTGGGTGTGTGGAGCACAATAGTAATCCCAGTTACTCAGGAGGCTGAGGAAGGAAGATCACAAGTTTGAGGTTAGCCTGGGCAATATAGCAAGATCCTATCTCCGAAAAAAAAAATACATACACACACACAATAATTTCAGTGTTAGTAGGCAGGAGAACTTTTGATTAATGACCTGACTCAAGTAACCGGAATTTTTCATACACAACACTAATGCCCACTTGCATAAAGTACGGAACAATTAATTTAAGGAACAATTTCTTCAGTGGGTCCTAAAACCCACATAAATATAACCCATATTGTTTACCATTGGTTCTATAATTTACACAATTAAATGGAGTGATTTGGCCAGGCACATTGGCACGTGCCTATAATTCTGGCGGTTCAGGAAGTAGAGACAAGAAATTCTCAAGTTCAAGACTAGCTTCAGGAATTTAGCGAGGCCCTAAGCAACTTAGTGAGACCCTGTCTCAAAATAAAAAGCAAAAGGGCTGGGGATGTAGCTCAGTGGTAAAGTGCCCTTGAGTTAAATCTCCAGAACCAAAAACAAAGGAGTGATTTTGGCATTGGATTGATTAACCTGAAGCACTACAAGAATCTCAGTCACTTAAGACAAATTTTATTATAGTGTCACTCATTCACTCATTCATTCATTACTGTTTGTTTATTGATTGGCATCTACTTGTGCCAGACACTATGGTGGCAAAATGTAGTGGATGACCTCCCAAAATTCACAGTTGCAGAGCAGGGAGGAGGTTGACCTTGACCCAATAAGAATATAAATAAACTACAAAGGGCAAAGGCATTAGGAGGAGGTAAAGGGATTTAACCTGGCCACAGAGGTCAGGGAAGGCTATCCTGAGAAAACACTTAAGACCTGAAGAAAGATAAAGAAATACCACGTGAAGGAGAGTGGGAAGAGGTGGAGTTTGGCGCGCAGCTGCAAAACCAAAATATACCTTAGGGAAGATGGGCAGGTGTGATGGAGATGAGGCTGGAGCAGTAGGCCAGCACATCAGGATGATCTTGAAGGATGGATAAAGGTGGTCTTTTAGAAGTCATTGGAAGGCTTTGAATCTCCTTCAGAAAGGGAACGCTTCAGGGACTATTGCTATGGTTCAGATAAGTGCCTCACAAAAAGCTCATGTGTTAAGGCTTGGTTACCAGCCTATGACTCTCTGAGGAGGTAGTGGAACCTTTACAAGGTGGGGCTCAGTGGAAGGTAGTCAGGTCACTGGGGCGTGGCCTTGACGATAATATTGAGACCCCAGTCTCCTACTGTCTCTCCCTTCTTCTTGGCTACCATGGAGTGAACAAGCCACCTCCAGCACACCCACAGACACAAAGCAGCAGGGCCAAGCAACAATGGACTGAGCCTCTGAAACACTAAGCCCAGAGGCACCTTTCCTCTTTTCCAAGCTGATCTCATAACAGACAGTAACAGAAAGCATAAAGCAAAGGGGTCTAACACAACTACTTAGCAGGTGAAATTGGCAGCCTCGTGTATTTCAGTTTTGTGGACTCTACTTGTCTTAGGATGAAACTGGAAAAATGCATTAAAAAGAAAGAAAGGAAAGTCAACAGCAGGGGTTGAAATGCAAAGGATTTCCCAGCCCATCTTAACATAATCAGAAATTTAGATGACAAGGGTGTGCATCCTGCAAGTGGTACTCTCAGGCCAGGCTTCACCACCCTCAGCTAACTCTGCACAGTTCTGCAAATGGCCCGGAAACAAACCTCTGAGTTTGATAGCACTGAGGGTCAACTCACAGCCACCCATGGAGATGGGTTCTATTTTGCATTGCCTTTACTAAAACAGGAAAAAAAAAAACCTATAAGGTAGCTATTATTCTTGTGCTTGACACCAACATTATTATGCATCAGTATAGCAGGGTACTAATTTTAATCTGCACAAAAATCACAGAATTTTCATGCTGAGAGGAACCTTAAACATCATTTGAATATTTGTGCATTTTTGCAGTATGTTCATAGATGCTTTCATGAATAGTTTATTTCTCGTTAATATGCATGTTGGGAAAGCTCTAAATAAACCGTGTTTTCCATGGGCTACACCCATGTGCATTATCTTTCAAGTCCTCATTATTCCCACCTAAACCCCAGCAGGATGGACACACACATGCACACACACACACAGAACTGTACCCAGATGATGATCAATCAATGCTATTAGTTGATTGACTTACAGACAGTAGACCAATAGCTGCCTCTGAGTCTAATGGTCAAAACCATAAAGCTGAGAGATTGATTTCATGGAATCTGCTAAAAATATATGGTAAAGATGAAATGTGGTGCCAAAATTTAGTCCACTGAATCCTCAAAAGAATTGTGGGGAATAAAAATCAGAAGGAGCTAGAAGCTATGTAATACCCAGCCCCTCTCCGTGCCAGCAAGGCAGACCTGCCATCCAGGGACCAAATGGACTAGGGTCAAATGGGAAAATCAAGAAGGATGTCACATGGATGGCTAAAAAGTCAAGAGAAAATGAGTGTATTAAGCAAACTGCGAGATGTTGCCATGTTAGAAGGAAAGTAAAAGATGACAGCAGAAGCCACTTCCAGCTTCTTTCTTCCTTTAATCCATCAGTGTTGCCCTTGCCACCCACCAAGTTCACATGGTCCAAACAGACATTTTGGAATGCATCAGCCTGTTAGCACTCTTATTTCTCAAAATGCGGAGGATACATATCTAAGATTAAACCTGTAGAAACCAACCCCTAGATGTCATTGTTGCTGCTGAAATATCAAATCTTGAGTCTTTGAATTTTTAAATCTGAAGAGATAGCAGCGTTCATCTGAATAAGCCATTTAAATAATGCAAATTCGATTCACTTTCAGTGTTTCAAAGCCAAGTCCAAAGTCTTCTGGACTTCTTAACCGAAATGTAACTAAATCTTAGGGTGTTAGCATACATTCAGTTGCCAACGAAATACGCATTTAAGAAAAATAGGCTGAAAACCCACGTAGTCATATGTGACATTGCTAACGAGCTCACATCACATTCCACAACTCCTAAGCTGATTACAGAGTAGCTCCGCGATGCTGTCCCTCTTCTCCTTTCCTGTGTGTCCTCTGATTCCTGTGCTCACCTCTGTCATTGGTGCACTGGTGTCTGGAGCCTTGCAAATGACAGCTTCAGTCAAGGGCATGCTGAATGAGCAGAAATGCTTACTGGCCCTCGACTTCACACCCTATTTCCAATTAGCCATCAAATGCTCTGTATCTTTTGTTCACAGTGTCCCTCATCTCCATCTTTTCCTTCCATTCCACATCACACCTGTCTCAAGCTTTGCAAATGTAACAGTATTATTTATTAATTACATTGTATACTCTGAGTCAGGTAACTCAGTACTTCATGTACATGGTATATATCCTTTAAACTTTCAACAGCCCTATGAGTATCACCATCGCCATTTTACAGATGAAGTGAGGCACAGAGAGGTTAAGTAACTTATCCTACATCACACAGCTAGTGAATGCTACTAGATTTTGAAACACAGAGTAAAAACCAGTCAGCAGGCTGGATTCTTGGGCCCTCTCTTAGGCCAACTCCCAGGTCCTAACTGGCTGTCATTTTTTATTCTCTTTCCCAAGCCCCCAAGCCTCCATGTGATACTTTATCTTTCCAAACGACTGCTTTTGAGTAGGATTTCCAATTAAATACACACCTGGGAGCTTGTCTTCTACAATGAAATCACCTTTCTATTCATTCACCTAGTATTTAGTGAATGTAGCTGCGTTCTAGGCTCTGTTCTAGGCCAAGGGGAACATCAATGAGTAAGACTGACAAGCTCCCTGGGCCTACTGGGAAAATGCTAATGCAGTGATTGCTCTGGTAATTAATGACAGTAGAGCTCAGTGCACCAAGATGCATGAAATAATGCAAGTAGAGCCCCTAGCACAGGGCCCTCCACCAGCACGGCCCTCCATGGAGCTCACTGCCTGTCTCTGCCTGGTCCAGCCCCAACTCCAACATGCCCTTCTGGCTGGAGGCTCTCTCTACTCCCTACCCCAAGCCCTCCAGAGGGGTCTCCACTCTTCAGACAGATGCCCTGTGTTCACTCTGCACTCCACACCCTCATTCTTATTGGTCCATTTGCTTCCAAGCTGACCCATTCTTGAGCTGTTCTCAGGCTTCTTTCCTACTATTGGCTGACCGCAGGCATCTCCCTGCACGTGACCCAAAGGCATGAGCTGAAAGAAAAGGGCAGGTACAAGTGGGGTAGATGACACGGGAGCCAGGTCACCTGCCCATAAAGCTTCCTTGCACCCCACATCTCACCTTCTCTTTCTTTTTCTCATTCATGTCTCTTTCTCAGTAAAAGAAGCATCCCAAGAGGTCAACGACTGTACAATGTTCCCTGTGCTCAGTCTCCCATGGTATCGGAGAAACTCAAAGCTGGAAGACCATAGAAGGTTCTTTACCTTCTAAGACTACTTGCTATCTCTTGTTATCTATCCATTTCCTGATGCCTTTAAAAGCAAGAAGTGGTACTCTAGGTCGACTGAGGATGATTCGAGTGGCTCCTCCTAGTCTATCACCCCAAGACAAGATGTCAAAATAACAAATGACATATTTTTAAGCCACGCAGTTACCCCTTAGGTAGGCTCTCTGGGTTTGATTAGCAGTTACTTCTGCTCTTAGTGTCTTTCTTCATCATCTTCTTCTTCTTTTCATTTTCTTCCTTGGACCTTCTCATCAATAAAGGTCACTGCTTTAAGGAAACCGCTTCTTCTCTGGGGAGAATTTAACAGTATCCTATTACAATCAGATTGTCTTTTTCAGAAGCAGGGGGTATTACCTGTCAACAGGGTTTGGGGCATAGCAAATAGCTACCACCCATCTCGGCGGAGCTACTACCTGAATCCTGGGCAGATAGAGCGGCAAAAGAAGAAAGCCCTTTGGAGGCCTCCGAATCTCATTTTCATTCCCCTCGCAGAGAAGAGACTGGTTTTATTGACAAAGACGACTGAAAATTGCCTGAGCGTTCCAATAACCAGTCTGCGTTGGAGCAGAGAGACAGTCTGGCGGAGGCAAGCTCCTTGCTCCATCGCGCAGCTCCGCTGAGCCACGCTTTGCTGCAGCACCAGTCTGTGGCATATGCAGACTAGACTGAAAGGAGCCTCCTGTCGTCCCCAAAAGCAGCCCTTCTCCACCTCCACTCCCAGCCTGCTGCTGCATTTCCTGGATCTCAACCATAAATCAACATGCATTCAGGGAATCTCTGCCAGAAACCAAACTCAGACGGAGGGACCCTGGGGTCAGGCCTGGGTTAGCTGGACAAGGCAAATGTCCCACTTCCCACTAAAGCGTTTTGCGGTTTGACTGCACGTTCCAGATAGGCCACTAGATGTCACCACCATTGATTCTTGTCCTCATGCCTAGGTCCTTAGCATCAGACAGAGCCCCAAGGCTAGAAGAACTTCAGACTGAATTCCATCATGACCTTGATTGCAGGGCTCCTGTACTTGATATGACTGTCCAAGCTCCTTCATGGGCCTTTTCCAAATTAGTTAGCATCTCAGACCCCAAACAGCAGTGCTGAAATTTACACAAGACTGATATCTGCTGAAGCAAGTCCCAATTCTCACAATCGAGTCTTCTGCTCTTGCTCCTCTTATTCCTTGTCGTAGATGGTTGCTGTGTTGCTACGTATTCTTCTGGTTTATCTGGGCCTTCAAGAAGAAATAAATTTGTATGTGTGCCTTGTAGCACCAGGGATTTTAGATGTTGATATGCTGCTGAAAATTACGTAGGTCTGTGGCTTTTAGCAGAGAATGAATGACAGATGGATAATTTATGATGATTCTTGAGACCTGAACTATAATTAGGAAGTATTTCTAGGTGTATATTCAGGATGCAAAGTGTACAGAACCCAGAGCTAATGTTAATTCACTGCTGACACCTGTACATATAATAATATATCATGTCTTTTAATCTTACATTCCTTCTGACTTACATCAAGAAATCTCTTCATTCATTAATAAAATCAGGTCTTGCTATTATTCTTAATAATGAAGTCCCATTTTGAACCCAGAGAACTCCTATAATTAAACTCTGTACTTCCATATGCAAGATATTGGATGCTTTTTTTAAAAAAAGAAAAAGGATAAATGGAACTTCTTGTTTTACAAGCTAGGTGAAAACATCTGAGAGATGGAACCCACCTGCTCACAGTCCCATGGGAACTAAATAGCAAAGTCTGGAATAATTTTTGAGTTTATCTTCTCAGCTCACACTACTATGTCCTTTTCCCTTTTAGCAGCCCACCTGTCTCCTCTCACCCTTCCTCCATCTTTCCTTTTTTTTTCCTAAGGCAGTATATTTTTTAAAGGTCATGATAAAAATTACTGCTAAAAGAAATACAGGCTACATGTCTCATCCAATTTTCTGTGCTATGCCAAAGACTTATATGATTAATCTCTTCAAAAGAAATCCCATCTAATCTTCTTACACCGAAGACAAGGTGTCCTTCATAAGTATCAGGGCTGGAAACAAGTTTCAACTGGTTTAGTGACCCATTCATTTATGGCCAGTTATCACCTTGCAACTTACTGTGCTGTCCTTCGTGTTCCCAAAATTTAAACAGTGCTCTGGTATAAGCTGTAAAGCACTATGTATTATCAGACTCTCTGGCTACTTTAGGAGATTCAGACCCATGATACTTGTAGAAGTGGTGAAACCTTTAACCTTATCAACTAATTAATGGCCCCAAAGTAGAATAATGAGGTGTGCGGACACAGGGATTCGGTTATCTGGGTCATCTCTCACCTGGAAACAGAATCAGATTCCACTGAATAGGTGCTAGATAACTGAGTAAGCAAGTTTCCTATCTATAACACTAAATCTTACTATGATTGGTTAATTAAATCATGATAAATAACATTCTGTGGCAGGTGGAAGGTGCTGAGAAGAGTTTAGATGAGACGTCCACAAGTTCAATTGAACTACACCTGAATGTTTCTTCATTCCTCTGACTCAACAATGTTTACTGTGATTTTCTAGAGAGTTCTTCTACCAGAAAAAAACACACTGAGGCTTTCTGAAGTTGTCTAGGTTTTTCTATCAGATTCTGCTTCTTATACCTTGTCTCCTAATTCTTCTTTTAACATTCTTTTCTGCCTGTAATGTTTTATTCCCATGGCTCTGCCTTTTCCAATTACTTCCCTAGAGCAGAGAATGCCAGCAATAGCTATGCCATGCTGCAGTAACAAACAGTTCCAAAACCTCAGTGACTTGCTTACCCAAGGAATCTATCATTGACCAGCTGGGGGGTTCAGCTCATCCCATCATTCTAAGACATAGGCTGACAGAGTGACATTGGCAATTTTCAAACGAGATAGAAAAAAGTACACTGATAATTGAAAGCTCCAGTATACGGGTGATGCCCCTTGCTTCCACATACAATTCATTAGCCCATACCAGTCACAGATCACACCTTCAAAACACAAAAGGGCCAGAATATTCATAGTCATGTGCTGGAAGGGAAACAATGGAAAATAGCTGGTGAATACCAGAAATGACCCCTGGAACTTCAGACAAAGAAGTATTTACTTTCTTTCACTTGTGGGTTTCCCAACACACAAATTCAGGTGTATTTTGTTGGGGTATCAGCCAGCCATACACGACACCTCATGCAGCCAGGAAACCCTTTATTCAGGGGATGGGCGTTCGGCCGAAGGAAAGAGGAAAGAGAGAGAGAGAGGACCTGCGGGAGGGATTTTATAGTGCCCACTACAAACCGTGGAGAGCTACAGATTGGTCACTTTAAAATTGGGGGCAGATAAGCAGTAGTGGTCTTCTTCTGATGTGCTAACCTGAGCGGTTAGGCTTTGTTTCCCAGGTGGAAGATTCCGGAGAGGAACCCCCTGGGGCAGGAACTGCCTTAGGCTTTTAGAGAAGGGATGTGAAAATTAATAACAAAGGGGTTGTTTTTTATCTTACATATTTGTATCCTGAGATTCAGTAAGTTAAATTACTGACCTATGTAAACAATGACTATAAATTTAATTATTTTGTGTATTGGGAGGTCTTCCCCCCGGTGTCCTCACTTGACAGCCCACCCTGCTTGTAAAGGCCTCTAACCATATCTGGAAGTATCCAAAAGTTATCTCACCAAACAAGTCCAGTCCATTGCTATGAGCAGAATCTTGTCCGTGGTCCATCTGCTGAATCTAGACCCAAGAATTCAGCTTGTGTAACTCCTAATGTACCAAAACTGCCGGGTATTCTTGGTGAAGTTGGGTAGAATGCTTCACTCCCTTTATTTGTCTCCACGTTAGCAAGGGAACCCAATCAGGGCTGTTTATACCATGGTTTTTCTTGAAACAGATCCAAATGACAAACACTATCACGCTCTCGGAGGGCTAAGGTTGTGTTACCGGGTCAGAGTTAATCAATCCTGATTCTCTGATGCAAATAGATTTCCCAGGGCTAGCTTTGTCCCTCAGCAGGCACACCTGAATTAAAGTCATGGCCTAGCCAGGATGTCTATATTTTAGCCAAGAACACCTCAATAAGTGTAGCCCAACCAGAAGAAATAACACAAATCCACAATCACAGGAGTGAAAAGAATGTCAATGCCCACTGTTGAATGTCAATTATGGGGAGGGTGGGGTGATCAAGTCAGCCCACAGTAGATCTAGGCAACGTGGGAAGGCTCCAAAATGAATACGCGTCGACTTCTAGACCTACAGGGATTCTGACAGAGCAAGGCAGGGGGCACGAGAACCCGACAACGCAGGCGGAACCCGCCGCAGAGCGGGAGGCTGCAGCGAGCCAGAGAGATACCTTCCTCGCGCCCCGCTAGCCTGGTCGGCCCCCTCTGACCGGGATGGCAGGGGGCGGGGCCTGGACGTTGCCCCGCCCCTTCGCCCGCCACTCGGGTCACCTGACCTGCCCGCGGCTCACGTGATCTGGCCCCAGCGCCGCCATCTTGGAGCTCCGGATGAGGAGGGGGAAAGAGGGGGAAAAGAGGGAAAAGAGCCGGGAGAGAAGTGGGCGAGGACACGGGCAAGGGCACGGAAGGGCCCTGGCCGGCCAAAAGAGGGTCGCGGAAGCAGCAGCCGCCGCCCGACCGCAGGTACGGCGCCCCGGGGCTGCCCCTCCGCTCGCTGTTAGCACCGCCGCCGGCCATGTGCATCCTCCCCTCAGGCCTCTACCGGCGTCCGCTTCCTCCTCAGCCGGCTGACACCCTCCCGGTGCTTGCCACATGGCCGAAGTTCCATGTCCCCTTTCTGTTCTCTGTGCCGTCCACAGAAAGGGCTGCGGAGACCCCGGCCTTGCCCCGCACCTTGGGGTGGGGGAACCTGCCGCTTCTCGCATACTGTCTTCAGCTTGGTGCCCCCAGGCAGGCCTGTCTGAGGCGTTGCTTCCTTCCCCTGTGCAAATGTGATATCGCTTGAGTCATCCAGGATGTACCTAACAACTGTTCTTGCTGCATCTCTTGATTACTTTTCTCAACCCCAATCGCCTCAGCCCTTTGGGCACTGCATGGTGTAATTAGAGCTAGTACAGAAACAGCAGTTCTGGCCTTTCGCACTTAATCATCGTTCATTCCAATGGAATGATCTTACGGAGATCATTGGGTGAAGTGTCCGCTTTTTAGCCCTGGGGGCATTCGGAGTGTATGGTTTGTGTGGAAGGCCTGGACGATTAATTAGAATCAACCCTCCCAACCCGTAGACTTTTTTTTTTTTTTTTTTTAAGTTCCTGCAGTGGCCTGTAAATTCACTATTAGTCTGCAACGCTCTTATCAGGCAATTACCTGATTTATCACCTCCTTGAGTTTGTACTTTCTTAAGTACTCTACTCTGATTCAGTGAATGGGTTGTGTCATTGATTAAAGGAGAAAGTCTGGCCCTTCATTTCTTTACCACAGTAAGTCGTTGAAAATTAACTTCAGAGGAGGCCTGAAAACGTGTTTTCTTCCCCAGTAGTGAACAATTTTATTTAACTATAATAAATAAGTTAGTCACTTTCTAGATGAAACCAGTAATCGTTCTTTGACTCTTAGGTTCTTACTAGCTAGCATAAGAAAGAATAGCAAAGAAATGTAGACCAGAGCAGGAAATTACATTAGAAGACCTATGTAGGTCAAGCTGATGTATCATATCTTTTCATGCTGCCATTCTGCCCACTGTGGTTGTAAAACTTGCATAATCATCCTTTAGATTGTATTTTTGGTTAAGGTTAAAACAGCTATGAAATTTATTGTTCTATATTGATGTCAGTAAGACCAACAGTGTATTGAGTCAGTTACAGTCTGAGGTAAAAGGAAATATACAATTAATTTGTATATTAATTTGTTTTTGGGAGGAGTTTCCAGAGCTATTTTTTTCTAACTTTTGAAAAATCCTTAAGTCTACTTGTTGAATTATTTAAATTTGCATCCTGTACTTGGATTGCATGAACATTCTTCCTAAATTTCTTCTTGACATGCAGTATTGGAAAATTTTTCACTGCCCAAATTAATTATTACTCTGTTTCACCAAAAAAGAGAAATGTTTGATACTATATACTTTCATTCTTGGCCACAGCTGGATTTTGAAGATTGATCCAAGGGACTGTATTAATTTCAGAAATTGATTTGAAAGACACTGGCTCTGCCACTTAACAGCCATGTAACCTTGGGTAAGTCACTTAAACCTCACTGAGTTTCCATATTTATAAAATCGTATAACACCAACTAGCCTGTCCCAAAGAGTTATGAGGATCAAATACATTAACATGTTTTATGCAGCCTAGCTGTGAGGGGCTATTACTCTTCAGTATGAATAACTTATATGCATTTATGTTCTCACTGAATGTTGAGAGAAAACTTGTTGTATTAGGAAAGGCATAGTTTTAGAATAAGATTGGCCTGCCTGGGTTCCAGATCTTTCTTTTTTTTTTTTTTTTTTTTGAGGGGCATTGGTACCAGGGATTGAACCCAGAGGTACTTAATCACTGAGCCACATCCCCAGCCCTTTTTGTAAATATATATATATATTATTTTTGAGACAGGATCTCTCTAAGATGCTGAGGCTGGCTTTGAACTTATGATCCTCCTTCCTCAGCCTCCCTTGCTGTTGGAATTACAGGTGTGTACCACCATGCTCAGCTGTATTCCAGTTCTTAAACCGTTTGCTGCTTTATATCTGTGAGGCTCAGATGTAGGATTTTACATCAGTGAAGTTCTTCATCTGCAAAAAAAAAAAGAGAGAGGCTAGTATTACCAGGAATTACATGAGTATTATAGAAAATTTACATAGGCACTGCTCCCTGGACTTGCACTTCAAGGGCAAGGATTTCCTTTTAATCATTTTTATAGTCTCCAGCACTGTGCTTGGCACATTAAAGGTACTCAACAAATTATAGTAAATCTGAATATCGGTTAATGTTAGTTAGACCTTATGTCTTAATTGCAGCTGCCAAATTAAAATATTCTCTCAGGCTAGCCGCCAGCTAAGAAATTCTAGACTATGAAATTCATTTACTTATGATATTTATACTCAGTTTTTTTTTCATAGTGGCAATTAATAATTATATTGTGCTAAGGAATTTTAAGCCCTATAAATTATAGCTGACATTAGTAAGGTAAACCTATAAAGTATAAGCAGTTTCCCAGTAACTCTTTATATGCAGTTTGTAATTTAGGGACTGTAAAGTCTATCCAGCTCCACCCTCTTGTTTTATATCTGAATAATCTAAAACCCACAGAGATAGTGACTTGCCTAAGGTCACACAGCTAACTAAGAGCACTATAGAGGAGGGACACATGAGCTTTTGTCCCCTATTTTCTTTTGGCTGGAGCAAAATAAATGTTTTGTATTTTAAAATTATGAGACTCTGAAAAAAAGTGTGGGGAATTGGCTTTTATTTCTGTTGCACAATATTTTTTTCTGGTTGGAAAAGAACAAATTCTTAGTCTGAAAGAGAAGAGAGTCTGTTTTTATATATACACAGAAAATTACAGCCTTTTCTCCAGGCCCACATGAATTGTTCAACTTGATTTGACTTACGATAAACATGCTACTATAACTAAAAGGAACTAATTAGAAACATAAATAAACCAAATAGCAAATTATAAGAAAATAATTTAGCTCTTAACTTTTCTTGGGTAAGACATTAATTCTAAGGTTCTGCCTGAGAATTACTATTGTCGAAGAAAGATTAAAGGGACTCGGTGGAAAAGGTTATAGAACTTTTCTGTTGTGGGATGCAATTTTTGTTTATTTGCAACAGTTTGATATATTTGATATAATGTCATTTCTAATGATTTCAACGCCTCTAGTATTCTGTCCTCAGAGTGAACCCTCCTATCCAGCCATTTTGATCTTTTTGCTCACCCCTAGATAGCATGTTTATTCTCACTTCTAAAAATATAATGTTATGGCTGCCTTTCTTGTCAATCTTACCCTTGTATCAGCAGTATTCCAAGAGATAAAATGGCAAATTCAAATTAGATTAATGCAAGGAGGGTATATTTACAAAGATACTATTAATAAAAGTGTTGGAGTAGTGTAGGCAGAGCACAGGGATGGAACAGTTACTGGGAGCCTAGCAGCGTCAGGAGAAGGCAGAGGCCCCAGAACCAGAAGCAAAGTATTATAGAGTAGCCTGTGTGGAGAGAAGTGGCTGTGTTGAGGAAGTCAGTCCAAGGCAGCTTAGAGGCAGGGGACTAGGGTAGTGAAGATCCTCTTCTCACTCTGCTATATCCTGTGGATCTGTAATGACTCTCCATTGGCAGAATTCAACCAGAAACCGGAGGTCAGGGGAGCCTAATGATTTAATCCTTCCTGGGACGGAATGCAGATTAGAGAAGAGGGGACAGGGCCCATCCTTTTGGATCCAGTGTACCTTTTACCTCTTCAAAAAGCCTTTAGCTTATCTTCCTAGCCCAAGAGAGCTCTTCAGTCTCCCTTAGGATTTGGCTATTAACTGTTGTCCTCTGTCAGTTTTACCCTATATATTATTACATTGTTCAAAAGCTGTTACTTAATTCTTTTTAGCTTTTCAGTGTTTGTCATATCCATTCAGTTTGGTTTAAAACTATGAGTACTATGAATTTCAAATGTTTCCATTTTTCCTGCTACTTTGCTTTGTGCTTTGCACATAACACACTTTTTTGTTGTTGTTGTTAAGTTTCTATTATGAAAAATGGAGACATTCACCCAAGTGGAAAGAACAGTATAATGAACTTTTGGGTACTCATCACACAACTTCATTCACAGATATTGTCATTTTTACTTTATCCTCACACTCCTCACCCCTTCACTATCCAGGTAGTTTTTTTAGGTTGTGTTTACATCCATCTCTTCGAGTCCAGGAATAATAGTATTCAAATGATCCATATTGTAGTCATTGTTGTCACTGGGATTATAAGTATACTCCTTGTTTTCATCTCTTGTATTCCAATAAACTTTACTTTGTTTGATGTGCTCTACATATAGATGGATGAATATAGATGTGATTGCATGAATGGTCTAAATAAAATTTTTGTCAAAATTTGGAGGGTCAGCTTTAATGTAACGTCCCCTCTGTGTATACTTTATTATGAGCTGTTTAGCCTTTTTTAACAGCTTTTGTCTTGATGAGTTTTAACTTGTGTATTGATTTTGCACATGGGCCTAAACTGGTTTCTCAGGTGTTTCCTGATGTATTTTATGTTGTCATATCTGTTTTATAGCTGCCATTACTGTACTTTTCCCCAAATGTATGCAGCATCTAAAATGAGATACTTACATAAATGTTCAGGGAAAATTGGAGCATCTGCTGCAAATTTCCATTAGCTCCTAATGCCTGAGCAGGCATAGCTTTAAAAATGTAAGTGTTTTGTCAGATTCTTTTGTGTTAGTCTTTTTCTTGTGATTAGAGGAACTCCTCCTTCTCTTCATTTTCCTTTTGTTTTTTTTCCCAAGGATCACACTGAAATATCCATGGAGAGCAATTTGCATTGCTCTGTCTCCCTCCTATTATGTCATTAAGTAGAAAAGAGATAACATGAGTCACCTTTATAACCCTGTGGGTGTGCCAAGGCTATTGAACAAACATTCACTTTTAACCTCCAGATTATCAATCAGCCTATGTGGATGTTACACTTCAAGGATGGAGACCTTTGGTCTATAGTGGAGAGCTATATCTTGTCCAAGATACTGAATGTTTGGGGATTCCTGTTATTAAACATATTATGTAACTAATCTACATGAAACAATTGAACTGAAAGAAAGCCTTGAGTTAATGACCCAAAAAGTAAATTAGTGGTCATATGAAGAGCCAAAATTCCCCTTGGCCTAAAAATGTGCAATTCTAAGGCAGTAAAGTGATTTAGGAAGTGACAAAGGGTTTTTCCAAAGAAACTGTTGTTCCCCCATTGGTCTCCTCTTCCGTGACTTAAGGTTGAATGTAGAAATCTAAAAAGACTTGTTCTTTCTACCTGAGAAAGATGAAAAGAAGCTAATTCTTTGAGAGGTGGTCTGGGGAGAGAGCAGCTGAAGGCCCATTGGCCTTTGGGAACAGGAATCACTGTCAGTGCTGTAATGATGGTGGCGTGCATTCCCTGCTGTGGGGTAGATTGAAAGTAGTCACTGAAAAGAAGAAAGCTGATTTCATAGGGCAGAGTATTAGCAAAGAGGGAAGAAGGAATACTAAAGAAGCCAAGAGTAAAATGTTTGCATTTTTGCCTGGTGTGGACCTAGATATAGAAAGCTAGTGTGCCAGAAAGAACGGAAAAGAAGAGGAAAAGCTGTAACTGCTGCCAAAGTTGATACGGGCAAAACTAGCACTGAAGCTGGTTAGAGCACTGGTGGACGTCTAGAAGAATGGGTTAGGTATGATCTTGGCAAGGGGCTAAAGGGCCTTTATCTGTTGTTTTATCCATGTGGGGAAGAAGAGCCATGATTCATTACCTAAAATAAGAACTCAGAATCTGTACTAAAGTTAAGAATAGCATGGTCTTTGGTCTATAGCTAGTGCCACTAAAAATTTTGCTGGCATTTATTGTATGTTGTGAGTAAGATTCCAGAATGCACCTAAATGTGGAAAAACAAAACTTGTTGCTGGAAAAAAGCCTAAATTTTAAAATGTAATCCAAGTCAACAAATTAGTCTCACTTTAAGCCAAAGGAAATGTTTTGAAATGGAAGTGCTGCCAGGAAATATAAAGAGTATTTGAGACTTAGGAAAATTTATGAGCATTTTATGTTTACTGACTTCTGAGGATAAAATGCATTATTAAGACCTACAGGTAACCCCTTTGAAGGACTATGTTCATTTCTGGACCTGAAGCACAACTGGAATATCAACTTTTTCCTTCTCTGATTGCCCTTTCCCTTTCAGGAAAAAAAAAAAAAAACGTGGGTATGAGTAATAGTTGGCCACTAATATAACCTCTAGAAAAAAACCACAGCAATAGTTTGTGGTTTATCTTCAGGAAGATAAATCAAAGGAAGTAAAAGAAGGAACTAGGTTATTGCTTTCATTTAGTTTCATTGCATAGTATTCCTCAAAATTCAGTGTCCTTTATAGTCAGTTACATGATGATATTTTCATAATTTCAAAGATTTAGGAGAGAAAAATGTGATTTTACTAAAAAGTCTATAGTTACATTTTAATTTAAGAAATAGTTTCTCAGGAATTGTATGACTTCACAGAGTGACATTTCATAGTAACTTGAGGTGGTTCCGCAGGCCCTGAGAATGGCTCTGTTGTTTTTATTTTTGGCATTGTACGTAAAGGGAGGGAGAACTGATTGGGTCCAACTAGACGCTGAAGGCAAAGATGGTGAATAAAAAAGGAAATAAAGGTTGTTAAAGTCATTTCCAGAGAAATAAGTGAAGGATGGCAAGATCTCCATCATCAAGCTTGACAGGAGGTTGAATTCCAAAGTGGAATTCTAAGCATTTTAACTCTGTGTTGGGACAGCAAGGTACATTGATGTGGAGCTCCCAGCTTAGAAAATATTTAGATTACCGTAGACAACAAAATTGGCATATATCTCCTGAATTACATACCTGTAATTATCCTGTAACCTGTTGTTTCTTACTCTTGTATGTTATCCTTCTAGATATGGAAGAAAGCAGCAGTATTGCCATGTTGGTGCCAGATACAGGGGAACAAGAAACTATATTGACGGCTGAAGGTGTCATCACTCCTTCATTAGAAATTGATGAGCAAAGAAAAGCTAAAGCAGATCCATTAATCCATGTTATCCAGAAGTTAAGCAAGATAGTGGAGCATGAAAAGTCACAAAAATGTCTTCTGATTGGGAAAAAACGCTCACGTTCAAGTGCTATAGCATGCTCTCTTGAAACCCAAGAACTTTGTGAGATTCCAGCCAAAGTAACCCAGTCACCTGCTGCTGATATTAGAAAGGCTGAGATGTCACAAGTAAATTTTACTCCTGACTCTCTTGCCCAGAATGATGGGAAGGCTATGTCTTACCAGTGTAGCCTTTGTAAGTTTCTATCATCCTCTTTTTCTGTGTTAAAAGATCATATCAAGCAGCATGGTCAGCAGCATGAAGTGATATTAATGTGCTCAGAGTGCCATATTACATCCAAAAGCCAAGAGGAACTTGAAGCTCACGTAGTAAATGACCACGAAAATGATGCCAGTAGTCACATCCAATCCAAAGTCCAACAGTGCATAAGCCCCTCCAACTCCTTATGTCCAAGAACCACTGAAAGAAATAATGAAACCATTCCTGACATCCCAGTGAATGTGGACAGTTCACAAACTCATACTGTCCAAACTGCATCCATGACTGAAATGGGTAGGAGGAAATGGTATGCATATGAACAATATGGCATGTATCGATGCTTGTTTTGTAGTTATACTTGTGGCCAGCAGAGAATGTTGAAAACACATGCTTGGAAACATGCAGGGGAAGTTGATTGCTCCTATCCAATCTTTGAAAATGAAAATGAGCCTCTCGGCTTGCTAGATTCTTCAGTATCTGCTGCACCTGGTGGGGTTGATGCAGTGGTCATTGCTATTGGAGACAGTGAACTGAGTATCCACAATGGACCATCAGTACAAGTACAGATTTGCAGCTCAGAACCATTGTCATCTTCATCTCCATTAGAACACAGTACAGAAGGGGGAGTAGACCTGAGTCAGTCAGTTACCCTTGACCCTAATGAGGAAGAAATGCTGGAGGTGATCTCTGATTCAGAGGAGAATCTCATTGCTGATAGCCTACTTTCATCAGCACAGAAAATCATCAGCAGTAGCCCAAATAAGAAAGGTCATGTTAATGTGATAGTGGAGCGTTTACCAAGTGCAGAAGAAACACTTTCACAGAAACATTTCCTCATGAATGCTGAAATTGAAGAAGGGAAAAACTTGAACCCAACAGAAGCCCAGACTGGGTGTGGAGAAACCGATGACGTTTATCATGCTGACAAGTGTACTGTTGACATTGGGGGGTTGATCATAGGCTGGAGCAATCCAGAAAAGAAAGACAACGAGTTAATAAGTAAAGGCGTAGCTACTGATGAAAATGCCCCACCTGGCCGAAGAAGGACAAATTCTGAGTCCCTTAGACTACATTCATTAGCTGCAGAAGCCCTCGTCACAATGCCTATAAGAGCGGCGGAGCTAACAAGAGCCAATCTTGGACACTATGGAGATATAAACCTCTTAGATCCGGATACTGGACAAAAGCAAGTAGATAATCCATTGGCAGCATATTCAAAAATGGTGTCACCGCTTAAAAACTCTGCAGATGGCTTAACTAGTTTTAACCAAAGCAACTCTACCTTGGTAGCACTCCCAGAGGGTAGACAGGAATTGTCAGATGGACAAGTTAAGACAGGCATCAGCATGTCCCTACTTACTGTAATTGAAAAATTGAGAGAAAGGACAGATCAGAATGCTTCAGATGATGATATTTTAAAAGAATTGCAGGACAATGCCCAGTGCCAACCCAACATTGATACAAGTTTGTTGGGAACCAATGTGGTAGAATATATCCCTAATGCTGAACGGCCCTACCGTTGCCGCCTGTGTCACTACACAAGTGGTAACAAGGGTTACATCAAGCAGCATCTACGAGTTCATCGGCAGAGACAGCCATATCAGTGTCCTATTTGTGAACACATAGCTGACAACAGCAAAGATTTGGAAAGCCACATGATCAACCACTGTAAAACAAGAATATACCAGTGTAAACAGTGTGAAGAATCCTTTCATTATAAGGTAAGCCTTGGTTAGTGAAATCTTTCACGGGATTTTAGAATTTTAGAGTGAGGAAGGAACTTTCTTGATTTAGTCCAGGTACCTCATTTTATAGAAAGGAAAATGAGTTTCAGAAAAGTTTTGTAATTTTCCCAGGGGATCCCAGCTAATTAGTATTGAAGTTGAGACTGCAATATAGGTCTTCAGAGTTTCTGCTCCAGAATTCTTTCCCCAGCTTACTGCCTCCTTAGTAGTGTTTATATTTACTACTTTAGTGTTTTAATGTGCATATCTTTTTAAAGTGTTGGTTTTTGTTTGCGAGGGAATGTACAGTGTACCGTGGATTGACATCACATACACATTTGACTGACTTAACTGTATCTACACAAAAATGTATACTTCTCATCTTACGTGGCCCCCAAATGCAAGTCAGTCATATTAGCTGCTATATAATAAAGAATGACATATCATTGCAAAAGGGAAAATGGGCTACATTAGGCTTATTAAAAGAGAATCCAGGGGCTAGGGTTATGGTGCAGTGGTAGCGTGCTCGCCTAGCACACGGGAGGCACTGGGTTCGATCCTCAGCACCACATAAAAATAAAATAAAGATATTGTGTTCACCTACAACTAAAAAATAAATATTTTTAAAAAAAGAGAGAGAGAATCCAGTAGAAATAAAGCCACATATACTATCTTTTTTAAAAATTTTTTTAGTTGTTGATTGACCTTTATTTATTCATTTATTTATATGTGGTGCTGAGGATCGAACCCATTGCCTCCCACATGCGAGGCAAGCGCTCTACCACTGAGCCACAATCCCAGCCCCCACATATACTGTCAATAATGGGCAGTTTAAAGAACTTTCAAGGGTTATTTATATTGTCTGATTTTTGTCTTATTGCTGACCTTAAATGCAACAGCTAGTATGAAATGATCCTCATTCTTTTGTAAAGGAAATGTGTATTCATTGAATCAATCATTGGTTTAGAACTTCTTCAATCTCTGAAGATGTGGTAAAAATGTATCTTAATTGGCTTATTGGACATAGACTTTTCCTGTTGGATTACCCAGAGTTGGCAGTTAAAAAAAAAAATAAGAATAAAAACTCTGAGAGTCCCTGCTGCTTAGATTACCCTTATAAAATTCCAAGAAGGATATCCAAATAGACTGTAAAGGCAAGTTCTGGGAATTTCTTCTGCTGCTGCTACTGTACTCTTGATTTGTGGAGTAGAAATGGAAGAGTTTATCATTGGAGGAGCAGTTCTAATTAGGTCCTCTCATGCATCTAGTTGATGTTTAAAGACAGAAATTAGCATGAAGTTCAGTGGTTACTGATTGAATTTATTTTTGTAGAAGTGTTGCATTATCCTGAACACACTGCTCTTGCCACCTCTGGGCCTACCAGTGTGGTTCAACCAGTATATGTCATGCATAAACACCTCTTAAGAAGTGGTAACTTCCTTTCAGGGAGTATAAAAAGAGGAACTGCCTTTGTGATGAGATTATGACTCCTCTGATGAATTTCTGTATTTTGTGAAGTGTGTCAATCAAATGATCTTTAAGATTTTATTTTAAAATATTGGTAATATGTTCTAGGTAGTAAGCCATGAAAGCAATTAACCCCTTCTTCCACAGCCACCTAGTAATCGGGTGTGTATTTTTATTGAAAGCTTACATATTAATTTCTCTCAATTTTTTAGAGTCAGCTGAGGAATCATGAGAGAGAACAGCACAGCCTTCCAGACACCTTGTCAATAGCAGCTTCAAATGAGCCAAGAATTTCCAGTGATACAACTGATGGAAAATGTGTTCAGGAAGGTATCTGTGCATTTTTAAATACAGGCTGCAATTACTAGTATATGCAGTAAAAAAAAAATGCTCTAACTTGTTACATGAGTTATTTTCAAGACTAAAGCATATATTATCCTCTGTTTTTATACTGTGGATATGAGTGATTGTTACCTTTGCTCCTAAGGAAAATTTCAAGCACTAAATGCAATAAATTATTACTAGATCCTGGGTAAGAAGAGCTAGATTAGGAAGGACTCAGCTTAAACTGTGCAGGTAGATATTACAATTAAAATTTATGCTCTCCTATAAAAGCAATGCTATACCATAGACTCTCAAAAGGTGATATACCAGCAAGCCAGAGAAACTGCAGCATGGAAAGCAAGCCTC
This sequence comes from Geosciurus inauris, assembly GCA_004024805.1. NCBI lineage: Eukaryota > Metazoa > Chordata > Mammalia > Rodentia > Sciuridae > Geosciurus > Geosciurus inauris. The sequence continues at coordinate 184,046 of PVHX01000189.1, read as the reverse complement.
TCCCTCTCCCAGTACCAGTTGACCTACAGCAAACAGCTTTTGCAGATGGTAGGCCCCCACCTCAAACTTAAACTGAGGCTTCCTGCTGTGATCTTATTCTTCTCTAAGTATGACTGCCAGATTTCATCTGCATTATTTAAAAACACGTACGAATGTAAGATCCTTTTATGTACTAGTTAGCTACCAGTCAGCCAAGTTTCTGGTAATAGGAATATTAGAATCAAAAGATTTAATTAGAATTCCATGAAAAGGCGGATGCCACATCCGGAGAATTAAGGATAAAGTGTAATAAGCTGTATTTCTTTGCATCCGCTCACTTAAATTGATATACTTTAAATGTCTCAAGTGTGGTACATAGTGTTTATGGGAAATAAAACATATTGGGGTGACTTTCCTTTTTAGATTTCCTAAGAATTAAAGTTAGAAACAACTGCAGGGTGAAATGTTTTACCATAATGTTTCATTAAATTATACCCCAGAAAGCATAACTGATTCTACAATGTTTCTGAAAGAACTGATTTTGACACCACTGTAGTACCAAAATTCTCTTGTCAAACAGATGTCATCCCTGTAAAACTCTCCAAAACAAAAGGAGTTTATGACATGGCATCTGTTTCTGCAATAGATGGCTGAGCTAAAACAGTTTTGTTTCCCTTTTACAAAATAGCCCTAAATGCCTCCTTTTATTTTAATTCATTATGTTTCCATATCGCCTTTAAAGGAGACATTAAAACATTAGAAATGATTGGACCATAAATCCCTAATGAAGAAATAAAGTACTACTCAGTAGCGCCACCTGCAGTTAAATACCAGTGCTGGAATACGTCTTCCAGCACTATCTTAAAAAGCAAAAATTTAAATCTACCTGAATAGGTAAATAGATTCAAAAGTCACTATTTTAATTAAAAAGAAAAAAAATCAGTTCAAAATTAAAACAACCATAACTTTACAGTATTAGCATCTGTCCACCATATTCTATCTTGCAGCATCCTTTGTGGGTTATACTTAGAGTTAAATGTATAACTTTTTAATTGCTTACCATTCTTTCCTGTCCCTACATGGCTCTTTGGCTATTCCTTGTCATAGTAGTATAACAGTGCAGGTAACCAATAGCCAATAGCTTCCTTTATACTTCCACCTGGATATTAATTCAGTATTAGATATTTTGAAATCTGGTAGGCAGACAACAGAACAACTTTTCAACTCATGCTTTGTTAAAACTTCTTTAACCACTTAGTAAGCTTACTGAACCAGAGGAGATGTATGTCTCCTTTCGTCCCCAGTCTCTGCACATTAATGCACCACCGATACCTTTGGGCATACTTTCAACACAGAAGTCCAGTATAATTGTACTTCAGGAATTCCTTCGTCCAGAAGGCATGGCACGCCACTCCAGAGCAATGCCAGGTGCTAGAAGTACAATGATGGGCATCTTTGCCCTTGAGGAACCCAGCCCAGTGAAGAAGTCAGAACTGGACTGATGTACAGGGTATATCTTCAAAATCAATTGGTGCTCTACGAAGCAAAACGCTTTCACGTGGTGTTTCTTCTTGAAATTCAGTTAAATTGTCCTTTCTCGGAAACCTACAACTTGCCAGGCCCTGGGGATTCAGTGCAAACCAAACAGGTAGATCCTTACCCTCAGAATCTACAGTCTAACGGGGCAGAGACTACCCAGAGAAGCAAGTAAATGTACAAACTCTGGGAAAAGAAAAATACAGGACTTGCTAAACCATGCTTGAGATTCCAGGCTGTCCCAATTTTGTAGATGAGAAAACTTGAGACCTCAAGAGGTAAAATAATTTACCCATAATCGTATTAGTAGTAAGTGTCAGAACAAGGACTAAACCCAAGTATTTGAACTTTAAATCTGATCTTCTTTTCATTGGAAACATTTGCTTGAAGTAGCACAGGCTCTCATTCTGTGCTATATTAAGTTTTTCCATCTGTCAGTTTTATTAGTTGTCATTGATCTGTAATATTTCTCACACAAAACCATTATCCAATATTTCACACTTCATTTTTTCAGGTTTTTTTTTAAACTATATTTGGAGTAGCGCCATTTATAATCAAGTCCAAGTTTTTAACCTACCAATTAAGAGCAATACTTAGATTATAATTATGATTAGTGCATGTATTAATGTTATAGATTTATACCAGGAAATTAGGACATTTTGTTCTGCCTGGCAGTAGTTATTAACCAAAGAAAATTTCAATTTTAGAAAGCTTAAATGTAACTTAAGGATTTTCTTTCTTAAAATTTCAGTGCAGGTTTTCTTTTGTACCAGTAATTTTACTCTTACACTCTGTTACTTGTGTTTTACCTAAGCTTTCCTCCTGCCAAGGGACACACAGCTCTTCCTGCTCAGCCCAATTCTTGAGCTTCAATGCTTGCTTTGTTCCTGAATATAAAGCATTCTGAGTAGGAAAAGCCTGTGAATTTTATGCTGACAGAGAATAAATAAAGCATCGAATATCTTCAGGAAACAGTTTCATTTGATCAAGTTATTCAGCTTGTATTGTCACACTTAAATTACTCAGCCCTGTTGTTGCAGAATGAGTTAGTAACATGGCCTTTTTCCATTGGATCCATGCTTCCTGCATTTCAGAGAACTGCATATTCATAGCCTTTGTCCCTATAAAGTATCAGTTTACTAGATGTAATTATTCTACATTATAGAGCCCTTCATAATATGTAGTTGCTCTTCCTTTTATGTTGAATTGATAGCTGACAGTTAGCTGTAAACTGTAAACCCACGGGGTGAGAAAACTTACATAGCCCAGGCTGGCCCCAAACTTGCATTCCTCCTGCCTCAGCCTCCCGCAAGTAGCTGGGATTACAGGCTCGTGCCACCACACCCAGCTTATATTGAGTTTGCCATGTGTGGTTTGTGGTTAAAGTTTATAATATTGGATTATAGTATTAAATTACAGCTGGTTTGCAAACCAGTGTTTCTTTGGGATACTATGTCCAGTGCTGATTAGACTGACACCTTTCCAATCAACAGTGGGTCTCTAATTAATATAGCTGTTATACAGTCAGAGCAGCTGGAAGCAAGTTCAAAATACTTTAGAATTATTTTACAAGGTTTTGCAGGAACCAGCCCAGCCTTATCTGTGTATACGGATCAGATTATGATCAGTTTATGTCTACTGATAGTCTAGGTACAGCAGAATCTATAAAGCCACTTCAAACTTGTTAAATAGTAAGAAAGCTTTGATTAAAATGGTAGTACTCCATGGTGTATAAATATTCATTTACAACAGAATGTAAATGCTGTCATTTGAATCTTATTAAAACCTATCTCTGAAACTCTGAAATACCTTGTCTAGGGAGTAAGTCTTCAGCCCAGAAACAGTATAGATGTGATGTGTGCGATTATACAAGTACAACATATGTTGGTGTCAGAAACCACAGACGAATTCATAACTCTGACAAGCCATACAGGTAAGTGTGATGATCCTAGAATTTCAATGTTTGTATTAAAATATTGTATAGTAAATAAATAAAATAGAAATAATTAATCCTTAATATTTAAAAGCAGTAAAATCCCCTATAAAAGAATGTCATTAAGCTATCCTATACAGTAAGGTCATTTAATTTAATTTTGTTACTGGATTTTTCATAAAAACTAATTGCAGGGGCTGGGGTTATGGCGCAGTGGTAGCGTGCTTGCCTAGCACGCGTGAGGCACTGGGTTCGATCCTCAGCACCACATAAAAATAAAATAAAGATATTCTGTCCACCTACAACTAAAAAAAATAAATATTTTTAAAAAAAACAACAACTAATTACAGGGGCTGGAAGGTTTGATCCTCAGCACCACAAATAAATTAATTAATTCATTAAAGGTCCATCAACAACTAAAAACATTTTTAAAAAAACTAATTACAACATGTAGAGAAAATATAAGCATTCTCAATCAGAATTCTGATGAACATAAATTATTATTTCTTAAATAAACTTTACTTCTTGAGAATGAACTGCTATTTGTGTATAATAAAGGTACAGGCGTGGGCTAGAGATGTAGCTCAGTGGTTGATTGCTTACCTAGTATGTGCAAGGCCCTGGGTTCAATACCCAGTACTGCAAAATAAATATGTGAAGGTGCAGATGTTTTCCAGAGTTTCTCCAGCTATCCAAATGCCATTTGTCCTACCTGGAGCCACAGTAGAACATAAGGTTCCTACATCAGTATTTAGCCAAATTCTGTAACTGATAGTTCTAGGCATGGACATGAATTCTTTTAACCCCTCATCAAAACGTTTTCTCAGTTTTCAACTCTTTCCCCAAGTCTTACAGGTATGACATAAGTGAGTTTGGAAAAGTTGTTCTATTAATCTAAATGAAAACCTGGACAGACTATGCCAGAAAAGGTCACTATTTGGGCCTATAGCAAGTTCTCTCTATATATGGTGTGTGTTTTTTTGTTGTTGGTTTTGGTTTTGGATTTTTTTATTATTTTGTTTTTGGTTGTTTTTGGTTGTTTTGGTACTGGGGTGCTCTTGCCACTGAGCCCTTTTAATTTTTAATTTTTTAATTTTTTTTACTTTTTGGTACCAGGGATTAAACCTAGAATTCCAGGGGCACTTAACTACTGAGTCACATCCCCAGTTTTTTTATTTTTTTATTTTGAGACAGGATCTTGCTAAGTTGCTTAGGGCTTTGCTAAGTTGCTGAAGCTGGCTCTTAACTTCCAATCTTCCTGTGTCAGCCTCTTGAGCTGCTGGGATTACAGGCATGTGCCACCATGCCTGTTTTTTTTATTTTTTTTATTTTGAGACAAGATCTCACTAAGTTGCAGAGGCTGACCATGAACTTGTAATCCTTTTGACTCAGGGCTTAGGGCTTTGCTAAGTTGCTGAGTTGCTGAAGCTGGCTCTTAACTTCCAATCTTCCTGTGTCAGCCTCTTGAGCTGCTGGGATTACAGGCATGTGCCACCATGCCTGTTTTTTTTATTTTTTTTATTTTGAGACAAGATCTCACTAAGTTGCAGAGGCTGACCATGAACTTGTAATCCTTTTGACTCAGCCTCTTGAGTCTCTGGCATCTTAGACATGTGCCACAGCATCCCGCTATATACACTTTTAAATATTTAGTATATGTTTAGTGTGCTAGCTAGCATACTTGTAACAGTACATCTGTTTGCAGTCTTGTATTGTAGCTCTGTGGCAGGTGTTTGACCTTGACCTCAGCATCTCTGTTTTCATTTCAAATATTTTCAAAATTACAATTCCTAAGAAAGATTTTTTTCCCAGAACATAACGAAGGCCATTATCAATAGTAACTCTGTGTCATAAGTTCTATGTAAGGTATGATAAGTGTGAGTGAACATGTTTCATTTATCATTTATACTGGGAAATGTTTAGGAGAACATCATGGAAACTGGAGATACTTTTTTCTTTCTTTTTGGTGGGGGGTGTGGACAGGATTGAACTCAAGGGTACTCAACCACTGAGCCACATCCCCAGCCTTATTTTGTGTTTTATTTAGAGACAGGGTCTCACTGAGTTGCTTAGTGCCTCGCTTTTGCTGAGGCTGGCTTTGAACTTAGGATTCTCCTGTCTTGGCCACCCAAAGTGCTGGGATTATAGGCATGTGCCACCGTGCCCAGCTCTAGTATTTTCTGATATAAAGAGAAAGCTTTGCCTTAATATTTTGTGTCTTTATTCTCAAATGTAATGATGTACCATGCCAAATTCACATGATTTGGGCAATAATGTTCTCTGAGTCTAGAATTAGACTGTTCATTTATTCACTCAGAGACACTGAACAAATAATTTTGTTCCAGGACTGTGCTAGGCTCTGAAACTATATTCATGAGAGAAGAGGCATCATCTTTGTTGTCATGGAGCTTGTAGACAAACATTTCTTTCAGTTACAGGTTAATCCAAAAGTCTAAGGGCTGGGAATATAGCTCAGTGGAAGAGCACCTGCCTAGCACCACACACACAAAAGATCCAAAACTTTTTGAGTGCTGACATGATGCCACAAGTAGAAAATTCCACACCTGACCACATACAATGAATTACAGCCAAAAGTCAGGTGCACAAGAAGAGTATTGGGTAAAATTACCTTCAGGCTATATGCACAGGGTATATATGAAACAAATGAATTTCGTGTTTAGAATTTCATAATTAGAATTGGATCTCATCTCATTCTAAAACCGAAAGAACACAAACTCTGAAAGACTTTTTGAGTCTTTTAAGCATTTTGAATAAGGGACACTCAACCTATATAATGATAAGTTTATGAAAGAGACTAATAATTGATTTCTGATTCTATGGAGCATTTTGTGTTGCCCTGAACAGATGAGTTACAAGACTCATTTTGGTTGCCATTGGTGTCTTGGGTATGTTTTCTTATGTTCTTAAAGTATTCATACACAGGATTGGTTGCAATTGTCCTTGGATCTTCCTACCAATGGACAACATCCTGTGAGAATCTTCTTTATGTAGTATCTCATTATCTCTAACCTAGGGACTCTCCTTTTAACCTTCTTTAAATTCTTTAAATGTGTATCTTCCTTTATTGTAATGGGATTTATAGTATGCAGAGCATTATGGATTAACATGTTATATTCCAGTATGTTTCTAGGACTTTCTCTTCACTTTCATGTAGCTTGCAATAAGCTGAGCCTTCTTGATATATGATTTAATGTAAGGTTCACAGTAGTTTTCCTATCTTATTTCCTACCTACTTCTTTCAGTTTTGTTGCCTGGTTCACTTATGATCAGAGTTTGGGTTGGTTTTCTCAGAGTCCATACTTTATGCATTTCTGGTTACTTACATTTTGTTAAGAAACATGTTCAAAGCCAGGCACAGTGACGTATGCCTGTAATCCCAGTGGCTCGGGAGGCTGAGGTAGGAGGATCACAAATTCAAAGCCAGCCTCAGCAAAAGCAAGGCACTAAGCAACTCAGTGAGACTTTGTCTCTAAATAAAATACAAAATAGGGCTGTGGCTCAGTGGTCGAGTGCCCCTGAGTTCAATCCCCAGTACCCCCCGCCCCCGCCAAAGAAAGAAAAGAAACATGCTCATAAAAAGCAGTGGTGAATTTCTTATAGAGCAAAATGCCTTGTTGTACAACTAGTCTTCTTCCAGGGTACAAAAGCTTCTTCATGTATTTATATGTGCCCGTTGTGTAAAAGATTTCTGCAGTGGCAACACCTGTTTCTTCCTGCCTTGGTTTTTGTGTTGCCTTTCTAGTCTTTCACTCAACCTATTTTTATGATCTGGGCAATACAGCTTTATATGTAAGAGCCCTGGCTGTGGGGATAGAGAGTCCTGGGCTTGAACCTGAGCAAGCTCACTTAGGGGATCTGTGACCTTGAGCAAACTCACTCCCCTCTCTTTGCTTGGTTTTGTCATTTCTAAAATAAGGATAATTAAGGTGTTGAGGATTCTATGAAATGCCATGTAAAGTACTAGCACATAATAAGCAACCAGGAAAGGGTAGTTGTCTAATAGTTAGTTACTGGCCCAGGTTTTGCCCTCATCCCTTCCCAGTGATTCATTGGTTAACCAAAAGAAAAGAAAAGAAAAATGCTGACTTCTCTCATCATTTGGGAAACAAAGAATCCTGTTCCTGGGTAGTCAGGCATAGCTTATTTTATAAGAGAAATGTTGTGCCCAGGTGGAAACACTGTCACTGCTGAGGTCACTGTGCTGTCTGACTGCTTCAGAGAAATCCAGTGTCGTGGGGAGCATTGATGCTTAAAAGACCCAGGCCTGAACCACAAACTTCCTGTGCCCTCCCAGTGACCTTGGGAATATTATTTCAGTCTTGTGTCCCATATGAAACTGAAGAGAATACTGCCTAGTTCATAAGGCTTTGCAAAGATTAAATGAAATTATATTGTGAAGCCCCAGTATGTTTCCTGTTACGTTGAAGGGACTGGTTTCTCCTGCTCATGAAGTCATGAGGTCATCTCAAACCATTCTGTGTAAGGACAGGGAAAGATTAAAATGGTGTCATCCTATCCCAATCTCTACAAGACTAGCTAACTGTTTTTATTCTGTGTTAACCATACACCAATTGTAGTTATACTTGATATAAGTGACCCCCAAAATTTTACTGAAAGATATCATTCAGAATTTTCAAACAATAGATTGTTTTTCTTTAATATTGCAGTACTGGAATCCCTCACCCCCCATTTACATCCCCTAATACCACCTTTGTGGAGAAAAAAGATGGGAGAATATAACCTTTTGCTGTGATTACCAAGTTGCCTTTTAACCATATGCCATTAACCCATTTTCCTTTAGCAACACAATTGAATTAGTATTTAGGTTTCAAAACACTGTTCAGAGTATAACTTGATGTAGAAGAAGTATGTGGGTGGGCTTTGGACTAAATCATTCAACATACTGCCTGGCACATAATAGGTACTCAGTAAATGCTGGCTGATACATGCCTCAGGTTTTTCATGTACCAAATGGCTTTGGTTCTGTGAACCTACTGTATAACTTATTATTGAAAATAAATATATGGTGGTATTACTATGCCTTTTCTTCCTTAAATAAAAGAGTTGCCCAAATACACACACACACACACACACACACATACACACACACACACACACACACACATATATATATATATATAAATAGTTTTGGTTTTGTTTTATTTTGGTACTAGGGATTGAACCCAGAGGTGCTTTACCCCTGAGCCACTTCCCTAGCCCTTTTTGCTTTTTATTTTGAGACAGAGTCTCACTAAGTTACTTAGGCCCTCCCTACATTACTGAGACTGGCCTCAAACTTGTGTTCCTACTGCCTCAGCCTTCCAAGACATTGGGATTGTAGGCATGTGCCACCACTTCCAGCTCAAAGTATTTTAAATACATAGTCCCAAAATACCCAATTTCCCCTAAATGTTAGTTTGTTCATGTTAGGAACCTAACAAGGTCCAAACACCAAGTTTGGTTGCTCAGTCTCTTAAGTCTCTCTCTCTCTCTCTCTCTCTCTCTCTCTGTGTGTGTGTGTGTGTGTGTGTGTGTGTGTGTCTGTCTGTCTGTCTGTCTGTCTCTTCCTCTCTCCCCCCAAAAGCATAGAAAATAAATTGAATGTAATAAGACAAACCCTGTTGTAAGATTTCTGTTGAAATCTGTGTGTGTATGTTCAAACCATATGAGTTGCCCATACTTGTAAAACACCCAACTTCTTTCTTTGTCCTACATTCCTCACAGCAACTGTTCCTAATTTGACCAGACCTAGAGACTCACCAAGTAAAGTCCCAGGCCAGGGAAATAGGATTATTTTAACCAGCATCGTGAAGTTTGGGGACTGAAGTAACTGGCTTGTTAGCAATGGAGAAAGCCTTTAGAAAAATTCAGACCCAAGTTTTTTACCCAAGTTATAAAAAACCTTGTTATGGTTTAGCTATTAGGCATCCCCCAAAAGCTCATGTGTGAGACAGTGCAAGAGCGCTTAGAGATGAAATAATTGGGTTATGAGAGCTTTAACCCTATCAGTGAATTAATCCCCTGATAGGGATTCATTGGTGACTGAATGTAGAGTGTGACTGGAGAGGGCGGCTCCCGGAGGAGTACCTTTGAGGTATATATTTTATATGTGGCAAGTAGAGTCTCTCTCTGCTTCTTGGTGGCCGTGTCCTGGCTGACCGGCTTTGCACTGCCACACTATTCTGCCATTATGTTCTGCCTCACTTCAAGCTCCAAGAAATGGAGCCCGCTGTCTATGGACTGAGACCTCTGAAACTGTGAGCCCCAAATTAAACTTTTCCTCCTCTAGTTTTTCTTGTCAGCTCTTTTGGTCACAGCAATGAAAAAGCTGACTAAAACAAACCTTGACTTTCTATATCGGCTTTCTTTAAGCTGCCAAAATATAGTTTTCCTGCATAGGGAAGAGATCATTTTCATACAGATGGTTGGAATATTAATGATTGACGTGGAAATTCTGTTGATTCTGGCATTCCAAAGTTTTGATCCAGCAGTGGCCTTATTGACAGGGAACCAGGACTGCCGAGCTAAGCTGCCAGGGTGTTCTCGTTTCCTCATGTCACATATATGACTTTGCCTTGATAGACTTGAATAATTGAAGTACCAAATGGCTCTATCAGGAGCATTTGGCAGCTCCACCAAAAGATCAAAACAAAGTTGTGACAGGTGATATCATGGTAAATGTACCCAGGCTGCTGCTGTTCTTTTGATGATTTTGTTTTAGTTTAGGTTTTCACACACACACAGTACACAGGGTGGGCTGGGAAGGAGTAAGTTATCTAAATGGAAATGTAAGTATTTTTTGTCTATTGGACCACTTAAGAGGCTAAAGTAGGAGGATCGAAAGTCCCAGGCCAGCCTCAGCAATTTAGCAGGGCCCCCAGAAAGTTAATGAGACACTCTCTCAAAATAAAAAAATGAAAAGGACTGGGGATGTGGCTCAGTGGTTAAGCACCCCTTGGTCTAAAAACATAAAATAATAAAAAAATTTTAAAGGGAGTATAAATGAATTTAGACCACCTTATATAACTTTGAACTTGAGGTTCTCCTGTAACATCCTTTCTTCTTTAATCCATTGAAAATCACTTTAGTGTTTAATGTTATCAATTGATTCCGAGTTTTTCCCCATACTTAGATTAGAGCCTAACATGAATATTCACCATTGTTAGTGTTTCTTTAGAATAGCCTCCTTTTTAAAAAATTTTTTCAGTTGTAGATAGATGGACACAACACCTTTATTTTACTTATTTATTTTTATGTGATCCTGAGGATAGAACCCAGTGCCTCACACATACTAGGCAAGCTCTGTACCACTGAGCCACAACTCCAGCCCCCAGAATAGCCTCTTCGGGAAAGTATTGATGAAATTAGGGTTTATTTGTTAAGTACACTGTTGTTACTTTATCCTTTTCTTCTCTTTAAAAAATATTTTAAGGATTTCTTCATATTAAAGGATATTGACTAGCCATATCAGCAACATTTACCCATGTCACAAAAGAGCATTTCTGGTAGTGAATTTTAGCTATTCTTAAAATCTTTAAGAAAGCTGTACTTGTTCTTCACAAACTTCTAAAAGTAACTTGAGCATTTGCTTCTAAAATGTGTGATTCACTGCTTACATAAATATCCATTATTAATTAAATGTACTTATTTTATCATGCCTGGTTTCTCCCTGACATACCAAATGCTGACAAGTGAAAGGCTTAAAAAGTCTGTCCAGCAGCCCAGGAATGTTCTTATCTCTGGAAGGAAAGAGGAGGCAGTCAAGGTGGGGCACACAGGGGTCGCAAAAGTACATTGGTGATGTTCTAAATCTTAACTGTGAGTGTGCATGTCTTTATTTTCCTTTCAAGGATTTTTTATGAGGGAAATGGACTTTATCCTAAAGAATAATCAGCAATACTTTTAGTTTGATGTACAAGGTATTTGTTATAACATTATTTATAATGCCAAAAAGATTTAAAATTCTATCTGTATAATGCTAGTAGAATGGTTAATTTATGATGCTTCTATGGGATGGAACATTATATCCCCATTGAAAATGCATAATTTTAATGAGAAAATACTCGCAGAGCATTAGCAAAAATAGGATTGAAAATCTATAGTGTAATCCCACTTTTACATCTGATCTACATATGTACATTTAAAAAGATGAACAAGTGATACAAGTAGTATTTCAGAATTTGTCTTTGTACTTGCCTGTATATTTCATTTGTATATAAGGGATATAGGTGATACCATCAGAAAAGGTTTTAAATAAACACAGCATTTTCCAACCAGTTGAGTAGGACAAAAATTGGCTCAGCAATTTAAACTAATAAGCAGGGACCTCCCATTTCAGACAGCATAGCAGACTAGATAATCTGAAGCACTCCGAACAAAGATAACCAAAATGCTAGATGAATCTAAAAAACAGCAGAAGTAAAAATTAAAGGAAAAGCAGGTTCTCTCTAAGCCAAATAAACTCTGCCTGTTAACTTGGTTGAATTTCTTTCTTTCTTTCTTTTAATGTTCTTTTTAGTTGTTGATGGACCTTTATTTTATTCATTTATTTATATGCCATGCTGAGAATTGAACCCAGTGCTTCACACATGCCAGGCAAGTGCTCTACCACTGAGCCACAGCCACAGCCCAGAATTTCAAAAATATTGAGCTAAGCAGGTCACCAAAGAATATATAAAATATGATTCTCTTCATACTCAAAGACATGAAAACAAACAGTAGTTCAAGGATACAGAGAGGTAAAACTGAGAGAAGACAAGCAAATCATAAAATTGAAAATTCAGGAAGTCAGTGCCTCTTTGGGGGAAGAAGGTTTATGAGATCTTGGGGAAAACACAAAGAGTTGCTGAGGTGGTAATGTTCCCCTTTAGCAGGTGTTGTGTGTGGTATTTATTATTTTTTGAACTACATATTCACCTTAAACCACTCTTTTTACAATATGTTTCATAATAAAACATTTTTTTTTCAATTGTATATTCAATTGAAAATTAAACCAAAATGTATGGGAGAAGTGAAGGTAAAGAAGTGGAGTTAAGTATAAGGATTTTGTAGGTAATTCACTTTCTTGTTATTTTAAATGAGTGATAAATGCATGCAAATACAAACTTTAGAATGAGCTTATCTAGTCTCTTAAAATTTGTATGGGAGTGTTGAGCTTCTGGATTCTTTAAGGAAGAATTAACAATTTTACCCAATTATGGGCGTTTTCATTTTTTCAAGCCATGTATTCTGTACCTAAGTAGTGCTTTAAAACTTTCTTCGTGTATACTATCTTGTACATTTCTTGTTTTGTCTGAGTATATATATACACACACACACACACACAGATGTATGTATGTACTTTTATACAATAATGTGGGACCATAAATATGATCATGCAAGTTGAAACCATGCAAAGTAATTCTGATAATTAATAGGGAAATTATAATTGCTGTAACCTTTTTTCTTACTGTCAGTTATAAATATAGAGAGAAATAAATATAATGTATTTTTAATACACAGTACCTTAGTCCATTCAGGCTGCTGTAACAAAATACCTTAGACCCAGTAATTTATAAATGAAAATGTATTGCTTATTTTCTGGATTCTGGGATCAAGGATCCAAGATCAAGGGACCAGTACATTTAGTGTCTGGTAAGAGATTGTGTGCTCTTCTTCAAACATGGTACCTTATTGAATCCTCACATGGTGTAAGGGGGCCAAAAAAGCTCCCTCAGGCCTTTTTTTTTTTTTAATTCTAGATGAACACAATACCTTTATTTATTTATTTTATGTGGTGCTGAGGATCAAACCCAGTGCCTCACACATGCGAGGCAAACGCTCTGCCACTGAGCCACAACACCAGCCCTTCAGGTCTCTTTTATAAGGGCACTAATCCCATTCACAAGAGACTTCACTCTCATAACCTAGTCACCTCCCAACGGCCCCATCTGTTAATATTATCACCTTGAGGGGTTAGGTTTCAACATATGAATTTTGGGGGCCACATAGATTCAGTCCATAGCATACTGTAATTAAAATTAAGAATTATTGAGAAGTGTTTTATCTCTGTTTAAAAAAAGCTTACCAAGCCTGGCGTGATGGTGCACACATGTAATCCCAGCAACTCGGGAGGTTGAGGCAAGTTCAAAGGCAGCCTCAGCAACTTAGCAAGACTCTGTCTCAAAGTTTAAAAATTAAAAGGGCTGAGAATGTGGCCAGTAGTTAAGCACCCTTGGGTTTAATTCCTGGTACAAAAAAAAAAAAAATACTTAGAATAGTTTGAACAGGGCTTGCATTCTCATTATATGCCTTGAAACAGGAAGTGAGCATCTTCTCCATTCTGTGGTAAATTGTCAGTTGTCCTTTGTAAGTGTGGATTAACTTTAAACAGTTTATCCTTTGCTCTTTCAGTATCATAAAATTTCTCCAAGAGCTTCTTCCATGTGAAATATCTTGCCAGCATCACTTCCTCTGGCAACCACATTCTTCATTTATGTCATTAAGATCACCTTCTGTTCTATCCTCTGGCCGTGTGTCCAGGGTTTCTTCTGTGGCCACAGTGCCAATCTTCCTATGGTGAATTGTTTGTTCTATAACTCCATTGACATTTCTGTCTAATTTTGATTCCATTATTCCAGTTCCCTCTTTTGAGTATCCATTTTTTAAAAGTGTCATGTGGGTATATCACTGGGAGACAAGGACACAACACAAACGGTATGCTCTGCTGACTGAGTGACTGATTGCGGACAGACTTTGAAAGGAACAAATTGACTGTTCACTGACGATGCTACAGTTGCATTGAAGTCGTGAACGGAAAGCTGCTGATGAAGTTGCTACTCTACAGTTAGTCAGGTAACGCATCTGTACCAGTTAGTAACTGAAATTTGAACCATGCTCATGGGGGACTGGTGACATATAACTAAACCATAGTAACCAAAAGTCATGCCTATCACTGACTGCACACACACATACATACTTGTTTAGCTTATTCCTATGTATTTTACTTTTTCTGATGCTAACATAAATTGTCTTTTCTTTCCTGCTAGAATTTTTTTTCTTTTTTTTCTTTTTGGTACTGGAGATTGAACTCGGGGCACTCAACCACTGAACCACATTCTCAGCCCTATTTCATGTTTTATTTAGAGGCAGGGTCTCACTGAATTGCTCAGCACATCACTGTTGCTGAGGCTGGCTTTGAACTCATGATTCTCCTGTCTCAGCTTCCCAAAGTGCTGGGATTACAGGCTTGCACCACCACGCCCAGCTTTCCTCCTAGAATTTTAATATTGTTTTTATATAGGAAAGTTGTTGGTTTGTATGGAATGCTAGCTGTGTCCTTATTGAATTATCTTATTATTGATAACAGTTTTAGTTTTCTGTTGGATTAGCCAGATATACAATTATTATCAACAAATAATTTTCTTTCCCTTTCCTCTTATGCTTTTACCTCTCATTTCTTTCTCTTATCTAGTTGTACCTTCACAGGTAATAGTGGGGATAGTAAACACTCTTTTTTGGTCTTGAGCTTCCTGTGTTTCCTCGTTAAGCTTCATACTGATTTTAGGGTTAATCTAGATATTTTTCATCATTTGAAGAGGTACTCATCTTTTTTTGTAGGGTTTTATTAAGAGTGGATATATTGGCTGGGTGTGGTAGGATCCCAAGTTTGAGGTTAGCCTCAGCAATTTAGTGAGACCCTGTCTCAAAATGAAAAATAAAAAGAGCTGGGGATGTAGCTCAGGGGGAAGGCACCCCCTGGGTTCAATCCTAGTACTGAAAAAAAATTTAAGAATGTATATATTGGATTTAAGTATTATCCACCTGCAGAGTAGTTATTATACATAGCTGTACTCATGAAGTAGATTTGTTTTTTTTTTTTAAGTAGAAAAAGTTTTGAAATTTGTCCTTGAATCTAATGAAGACTTCAGATCAGTGATTTTCAACCAGGGGTGATTTTGCTTCTCCTGCTGCCAGAGGACATTTGGCAATTTCTAGTGTACAAATTCATTAGGGACTGTTCTCAGTGACTCTCAAAAGCCTTAATTTTCTTACTTTTCTATGCCTGAATTTCTTACCAAAGATGATTGTTAATTTTTACAATCATATTTTTTGCTTGAAATAATAGGGACTTGGATAGAATTCTATCATTTCCATTCAATGATAGGATACAAGGCATCCATTAATATTTTATTATGGAAAGTTTAAGTCATACTGGGGAGTGGAATATTAACAAAAGAATAGGCTTGCATGATCTCAATTTTATAAAAATTCTGCATATATTTTAAGAAATTAGATATTAAAAGATAATATTGGTTTTTATCTACTGATAAAATTGTGATTGACTTTTATTTTTATGTATTTTTTCTGGATATTTCTAATTTTCTACAATGAATTTTTGAAATCAGAATAAATGTCATTTACAAAATGAAAGCAGTTCACTGACCCCCAAATCTTGGTTTCTAATATTCACTAGTAAAAAGAACTAAAGGAATTATAATCCTGTGCATCTGGCAGCACCAGCAAGTACAAAGTACTGAACCAACAAAATGACAGGAAAGTATCAACAGAACAGAGGGACTAATGGAAAGCGCCCCCAGTGCTCAAAGCTGGAATGATGTGAACAATGAATTGAATTCTGTCCCACAGAAAAAGTAGTTATTCATGTGCCCATACTGATAGAAATAATGACTGAACAAATAAATAAGTGGATGAGAAGAGACAAATCTCCAGAGCAGGAGAATTCCAAATAATTTTTATATAGACACTGCCTTCAGAGAGGATATGGATAAAAGTTTTCTGGTAAGGTTTCTTGTGCAGCAATCTGTGTGAGAAGACAAGTAACCCTAAGAACCAAGATTTCATGTCTGGCTGATACTCACACTCCTGAAGTTTGTGCTACACATGGTGACTTCCTTCCAAATTGTACAGTGTGGAAAGAGGGGAAAGAGTCACTTAGCTATGGAAAAACCTGACCTCAGCCAGGTGCTTAAGGTCAGCATCAACAGTGATAAATCTTATTGATAGTATAGTTGATGACAGTGACACTTTACCACTGTGGTGCTTTTCCCAAGAACCCATAACCCCACGTTCACTATGAGAAAAACGTCAGACAATCCCAAATGAGGGACAGTGTACAAAATGACCGGTGTTCCTCACATCTGTCAAGGGCATTAAAACAAGGTCAATTTAAACAAGGCAAGCCTGAGGAACTATCCCAGTCTAGAAGGTCCTAAGGAGACAGAATAACTTAATGCAAAATCCTGGATAGGATTCTGAAACAGAAGGATATTTAGGTAAAAAGCTCAGGAAATCTGAATAAAGTATGGACTTCAGTTAATACTGTATCAACATTGGTTCCTTATTTATGACAGATGTGCCACAGGAATGCAACATGTAAACAATATGAGGAACTCAGCATTCCTGTAAATCTGTAACTATTCTAAAATTAGAAAATTATTTTCTAAGAAAAGTTACTTAAATAGATCATCATCCTTATTTTTTTAATAGTTTGGGTAACATTGGAGATGTTCTATAAGATAAAATTTTAGTATTTCTTTTCTGACCCAGTTTTCTCAAGTATGAGATTCTGGTTGTATAAGTCTCACTTTTCACTCAGCAGATCCTTTGCTATACACAGAATTCTGTGGCTCATTATGGATAAAAGTTTTCTGGTGAGGTTTCTTGTGCCGCAATCTGTGTGAGAAGACAAGTAACCCTAAGAACCAAGATTTCATGTCTGTCTCCCCTTTGTATAACATAACATAAAAGTGTTTATATCATGATTTGCCATATTCAAAGTGTGTAGAGGCGTTGTGCTTAGTGGAGATACTAGGTGGAAATACATGGCATCTCTTGCCCACTATCATCTTGGTGCCCAGCCACAGTGGTGTAGGGCAGTGACTCTTCTCAAGGGATTGATCCAGAGACACTTTAGTGGGGGATTATGAGCACATTATAGTACACACTACAGTGTGACAGTAAAATAATAGATACAAACACAGTATTCAGTGGCTTGGAAATGAAAGTGATGCTGTGCTGGTCCTTTTATAAACATATTAGTAAAAACAGATTAGTTGAAATTTGTTCAAATATGATGCATCTTAAATATAAATGCACAAAATTGGTTAAATTAAGGTTACTTTTTTTGGTGTATAGCCAATAATATGGTGACTTTTTTGTTATGGTAGCTATAGAGTCTTAAAGACTTAGAATACAAACTGTAAAGTCTTAAAGAGAATAGGCTAATGATTTTTTAAATATTTTGGGAAAAAAATTTCAAACATTTTACCATCTTTTAAAGAAGTAAAATGTAGATAAAAGTAAAACCTTGCTGGGCACAGTGGCACCTGCCTGTAATCCCAGTGGCTTGGGGGGCTGAGTTCAAAGGCAGCCTCACTCAGCAACTTAGCGAGGCACTTAAGCAACTCAGTGAGACTCTGTCTCTAAATAAAATATAAAAAGGGCTGGGGATGTGTCTCAGTGGTTGAGTATTCCTGGGTTCAGTCCCCAGTAACAAACAAACTAAAACCTCATTTTCTTCTTCACCCCTTCTTTCCTAGGGTAACCCATTGTCCTGATGTTGAGATATATGTCATTTCCAGGCATTTATAAATAACTTGTGTGTATGTGTGTGTGGGTGTGTACAGCATCTAAATGTGTATATACGTATACCTGTAGATTGTACAAACATTTTGGGTTTTTTTAATAATATATTTCAATTGTACACCACACAAATTTTCTTTTCACTGATAATTGACATTGGTTCATGGTAAAAAGTATAAATCTGGTTCTTCTGAGTTTAGTGACTTTCTAATGTTGCATTATATGAAGAAAAACCAATTGGTTTCTGTGGCCTTGTGCAGGAACATGATTGTGGGTTCTGCCCTTTTTTCCCCTCTGTTCATGGCTATAGTGATCATTCTTGTATGTGTATCCTTGTGAACAGGTACAAGAATGTCTCTAGGGTAGATTACTACATAGAACTAAGGATTTGTGGGGGTTATAATAGGTATGTGCTTCTTCTGTCTTGATCAGTTATGCATTTCCACATCTGTGAAGAATCTTAATCAGACTTACTCATCTTTGCCAGCTCTTCAGTGATGGGGAAATTGCATCACTCTTTTCTTTCCCCCACAGCACTAAGGATTGAAACTAGGGGTGCTTTACCACTGAGCTACATCCCCAGCCTTTGTATTTTTTAATTTTGAGACAGAGTCTCACTAAATTTGCCGGGCTGTCCTCAAATTTGCAATCCTCTGGCTTAGACTCCCAAATTACTGGGATTACAGGCATGTACCACCGCATCCAGCTGGGGGAGGGGGGTTAGTTTTTTGTTTTGTTTTGGGGGGGTTTTTTGGAGCGTCTGTCAAGAATTAACCTACAGTGGCATTTTATAAGGTCAAAGGCTGTTGGCCTTGGACCCAATCCTCAGAACATGTTAACAAAGAAATATCGCTGCATTCTATCATAAAGTTAAATTAGGTGGGTTAGAATAAGAGTATATTCCTTGCCCATATTTAATGGTTTTATTTTTACTCTGATGCCTTTAGATTTGTTGACTATGTCTCTTAGGGATGTAGGGAAGAGTTCAAATGAATTATCTGATTTGATTTTCTAATTACATTTTAACAGAAATGTGTTCAAAAAACTACAGTTGTGGTTTCCTAGGAAGATAAACAGTTTTGCCAGGCACGGTGGCGCACACCTGTAATCCCAGTGACTCTGGAGGCTGAGGCAGAAGGATCACGAGTTCAAAGCCAGCCTCAGCAAAAAGTGAGGCACTAAGCAACTCAGTGAGACCCTGTCTCTAAATAAAATACCAGATAGGGCTGGGGATGTGGCTCAGTGGTAGAGTGCCCCTAAGTTCAAGCCCCACCCCCCCCCACAAGATATAAACAGTTTTATAATATAGTCCTGCAATTAAGCCCTCAGATATTTACCCACATGATGAAAACATTTATCCATACAAAACCTGCATGTGAATGTTTATAGCAGCTTTGCATAATTGTAGAAAACTGAAAGCAACTGAGATGCTTTCAGTAGGTGGATGAATAAACAAACTATGATATATCCAAACAATGGATGTTACTTATCAGTAAACAAGAACTACCAGCCACTAAAAGATGGGGAAGAACATTAACTGCATATTGCTGTGATTTCGATTATATGGCATTACGGAAAAGGCAGAACTGTGGAGACAATGAACAGATCAGTGATTGCCAGTAATTGAAGGGCAGGAAGGACAGATGAATGGCTGTAGAGCATGGAGATTTTGAGGACAGTGGAACTAGTAAGACACTGTCATGGTGTCAAAACAGAATTCTACAGTACCAACTGTAAGCCCTAGTATAAGCTGTGACTTAGACCCAATAATAATGTGTTGATATTGGTTCATCAGTTATAACAAATATACCACACTACTAATGCAAGATATTAAGGCAATTATGTTTTATTTATAAAATCTAAATTGTTGAAACTTTTTCATGACTACTTCCATTTTTCTGTCAATCTGCAAAGTTTATGTTGCAAGTCATTTGATTCCTTTTGTCTTTCTTGATTAAGAAATAGGGTGGTATAGCCAGGTGCTATGGCGCATGCTCATAATCCCAGCAACTGGGGAGGCTGAGGCAGAAGGATCTCAAGTTTGAAGACAGCCTACCCAACTTAGCAAAATCCTGTCTCAAGATTAAAAAAAAATTTTTCTTTCTAAAAGGACTGGGGATGTAGTTCAGTGATTAAGTGTCCCTGGGTTCAGTCCCCTGTACCACCACCCCCCCCAAAAAAAAAAGTAGTAATAGAGTGATATAAAATGTTAATTTTATGTTTTCTTTTTTTTTTAATTTTTTTAAAATTTTTTCCAAACCTTTATTTTATTTATTTATGTATTTTGTATGTGGTGCTGAGGATCAAACCCAGTGCCTCACGCATGCAAGGCAGGCGCTCTACCACTGAGCCACAACCCCAGCCCTAATTTTATGTTTTCTTTATATATGTGGTTAAATAATTTAGAGTCAAGTTTCATATGTTACTGTTAGAAATCTTTTCAAATCATATAATACCTGAAATAATCCAAGATGTCTTGATTCTTGTAAGTTCTCTATAATATAAAATATCTCTTTCATTGATTGGCTCTAGGATATCATTCTTAGACCTCTCTGAATTCCATGCCTCTTAGAACCAGTCTTCTGAGATTCAGTGAAATATGATATATCCAGTAAAACTGCAGAAGAATTATAATCATTGTTACAGGATCATTCTAAATTTTAAATAACATCATGGGAGATTTCTAATTTTCCTCATACCTGTCTTTCAGATGTTCTCTCTGTGGGTATGTGTGCAGCCATCCTCCGTCTTTGAAGTCTCATATGTGGAAGCATGCAAGTGACCAAAATTACAACTACGAACAAGTAAACAAGGCTATTAATGATGCAATTTCACAAAGTGGCAGGTATTTGATTCTACTCCCTCCCATTATTACTGTATGTAAATTTAAGTTAGAATTAAAACTACTAGTCTACAGCATAGATAGCCCATTCAAGGTTTGGTGTGTTTTTTTGTTTTTGTCTTTAAGAGTTCTAGGGAAATCCTCTGGGAAAACTCTATTAAACAGCAGCGAAGAGAGAGCCGATCCTGTCACTGGAAGTTCAGAAAATTTGGTGTCATCCTCGGAGCTGATTTCCCAGGCACCCAGTGAAGTCATAGATCCCAATGAGAATGAGAAACTGAGCCCTACAAGTAATACCTCATATAGTTTAGAAAAAAACTCCAGTCTAGCCCCTCCTGGAATGGAGTATTGCGTTTTGCTCTTCTGTTGTTGCATTTGTGGTTTTGAATCAACCAGCAAAGAAAATCTCTTGGATCATATGAAAGAGCATGAGGGTGAAATTGTAAGCATCATCCTAAATAAGGACCACAGCACAGCTCTAAACACAAATTAGCTGTAATAGTTAACCACAGTTTCACCTTTGTGCTGTCAGAAATCTAACCTACTAGATGCAGAAAAACTGGTTGGTGTGAAAGGAAATGAACAGGCGTGACTTTGGAACCAAACTTGTAATGTAATAAAATGAATTCCAAATAGATAAACAGTAATATTTAAATATTTTGAGTGAGGGGAAGTGGGTTGAGGAGGAGCAGAGATGTAATCTATATTAATTCTTTGTCACCCCTTCTTAGAAGTGTTGAGTGTATTTATTATTAAAAGCTTATTATAGTTTAGAAATGCAAGCAAAAGTTAAGAAAGGGCTTTTCAGAAACTCTTCTAAAACTTGTTATAAAAGTGTCACAGTCTTAGGCAGAGCTTCATTTTCTTCATGTTTACTTTTGACATGCCAGCTCTGGAATCGCCAGGTCTCTTGTGAGAAGGGCAAGCAGCTTCTAGAGGGGTTTTTTCCAGAGTCTACAAGGAAGCAGGTAGAGGGCTTTGAAATGATCCACTTAAATCTTTCCCTGAATTGATAGGAATTTATCATATACTCAATCTGGGATATGTTCCTTTATTCTCCAAAACAAAAGAGAGCAAAGATATAATCTGTATTAATCCTCTGTCACCCCTAAGGTGTTTAGTGTATTTATTATTAAAAGCCAAACCAAGTCTGGATTATAAAAACACATTTAAGAAGTAAATTGTCTTAAATTTACAGTGAGTTTTTGGTAGGCATAGGAGGAAAAGGATGCGTTGCCACCAGGCTCAGATCAGATCTCAAGTTCACAGAATTGGTGGCTAGTTAAGTGCAGCAGTGCACTTCTCACAGGTTCTTTCCAGTGTGTCTGGAAGAACACAGCACACTTCTCCATAGTTACGTAGACTTTCTGATCCTCTGTGCTAGTGAGGATTGCTTGTTATCTGAGTCTCTTAAAGCAGGAACAGTGTGAAAAATTGCATCAGCCTTAGCAGTAGTTTAGATGCTAAGATAAAAATCACTTGGAAAATGAGGGAGAAAATTCAGAGGACTCTTAAATTAGTACGCTGTTGAGATTTTCATTTCTGAAGTTTATTAATTTAGTTATATTTTTAGCAGAAGAGGAATAACCAAATGTGACCAAAGTGTAGTAAAAATTCAAGTTGTTTGTAAAAATTTTAATTAGCAAACAGCATTTGGCAATTCTACAGGATTTCTTTCTATAAGATTTCTTTCTGACTCTGTTTGCTGGAGTGTGTTGTGGAAAACCGAGTAAACATGCTTTCTCAGTATAACTTGCCATCAAATACATGTAAGCTTCTCCTTAATTACATATTTTGTATTATAATTGTTTCACTGGGTGAAGAAAACAGGGTGTTTTGTTTTTGTAGTTCTGATCACTTATTTGTACATTATTTTTGTTAAATTCTGCCTAGAGTCAAAAGGTAGGTGCACCATTCAGTGCACCATCTTCACGGTGCTATTTCTGAATATCTGAACATTCTGAATATTCATTTCTAACATCTAGAGTTGAGGCTGTGACTCTGAAAAACTTAGAACACCAAAAGCAAGAGTTTTGTGAATGGAATACTCTATAGGCAATGTTTTAAGAAAGAATTTTGTTCCCAAAGTCCAGGAATAAATTAAATGAATTAATATTTTTAAGATAGCATTAGGAACTATGTAAGTGGGGCCAGCCATCTTGAAACACTGTCTAATTTGTTTTTATTTTTCTCATTTTGATGATGATATTTAAACAGTTGGCTGTAACTTTGCAGCTCTTTGATTTAGGTAGCTTTAATTTATTTGTGAGTTAATTCATTTCTGATGTATGCTTTTTGAAAAGATAAAATGAATTTATATATACTAAATTATATTTCCCAAATCCACTATATGTGGATTTAAATAAATGCATTTTCTCATATTTTCAGAATTGAAACATTTATATTTAATTTTGGATTCAAATAAAATCCTTTAAAGGTTCTATTTCATCATTTTAATTATTGCCACTCTATGAACATTAGTTTTTCATTTCTGGAGACTATGACTCAGTGTTTCTTTATAAAAATCTAATTCTGAAAAGTAACAATCTTAGAAGAATTTTCCTTAGCTTTACTTTTCTGTAATCCTTTGGAAAATACTAATAACCAAAAGAAAAAAGAAAAAAATCGCAAAAATTTTGTGTGACTTTTTAAATTGCTTTTCTTAATTTTCTTAAACCACTTCCATTGATTGTTACTTAAATACTCCATTTAAAATCATGAATTTAAAACTTCCCTACCCCTTGGGGAAAAATTAACCTAGAAGTTCAACCCCCTTAAACTTTCACCTGATTCTGTCTTTAAATTATCATAAAAACTTTCTCCGGCCTATAGGAGGAAATCTGTACCAAGAATATTTTAAATATTCCCATTATTATTTTGTGGCAAGCCTTAAAACTGTTTCTGCCAAGAACAGTTGAGTTTTCTAGAAGTAATAATGAAGATTAAATATGCAATTATAATTGTAGAAATGAGTTATTAAAATAATCAGTAGGGAATCCCTTTATATAGGAATAATTACTGCTACTAGACCTCTTGTTATATAGAGCTCATACTATTTGTTTTCTGCTCTGAACACTTACAGTTCTAAGATTTGATAGTGAAAATAGTTTTTAAAAGAAACAACTAAATTCAGCAAAGGTGAGAAGTAGGGAGATGATCCATTCTGATCATTATCGATAACACTTTTCAGGGCTTTGTTGTTTTCTCCCTTTAACAATCCAGAATGTGGTTGATGTCCTCAGTGTTCCAGCAGTACCGTGCTTATATTCCTCTTGATCTGTAGACTGAGTTCTGTGGCCAGTGCATGTGTGACACTGACTGAAGCCTTTGTTTTAGATCTTTCATCTTCAGGGTAGCTCTCGGTGGCTTCATAATTTTCTGGTTTTTTCTCACAAAGCGAATGGTGGGCATCCATGTTTACATTGTATCTTCCTGTAGCATACTTGGCTTGGCAAAGACAAGCAGGCTTCTCTATGAGACTTATACTTTTAGTTTTCATAGACACTTATTTAATCTTTTTTTATTGTACAGCAAGGTGCTCTAAGTAATATTCTATAAAATATATTTAATAGAAATTTGAGTTTGATATTCATGGACATGAATACATGTATTTTTTTAAGAAATAAGTATTGTGTAACACTATGGCATTGCTTCTATAGCCAAAGTATAAAAGTTTTTGGAACACTGACGTGTAAAGACTACAGTTAATTCTGACACTGTATCTTATTAAAATAGGATGATTTGCATTTTGTAAAATTATCCTGCACATTGAACTGCATGCCTTAAAGCCGAAACTCTAGGATTGTGTTCATGGTAGAACAGTTTATCTGTTCAGAACAGTGAAGCAAGGTCTATAGCGCTTCTTTAACTACCTTTGGAAATACTGTACAATGTTAGAATAATTTATTTTGCTTTACAGGAGTTTGTCATGTATTGACTTTAATATTGTATTTTGGTAATAAATTTTTTGTTAAAAACACTTGCCTTTAAGTTTTATTAACCATACATTGATATCTATTTTTATCTTCGAAATGTTGATTTGATTAGATAGTTGCATTTAAATAATTAAAAGCTTCCTAAAGGTAAGGCTTATGATTACCCTCTAGTAACTTTTTTTAACTATTATTAACTAGTATTAAACTTAAACAAAAATAATTGAAAAAGTATTTAGCTTTTGAAATCATTTTTAAAATTGAGTTAAATTTGGAGCTTTTTCCCTTGCTAAGTAGTTCTTAATTTTTGTCTTCCAAATCACACACTTATGTTTTGAATTCTGATAGGGTCAAAGTGCTAAAGACTGGTTGTACTTAGGATAATTAGCATTCTTTACTTAAGGCCAGAGATTACAATAATGAGTTCTCACCTGTCATCATTCCATGGTCTAATGTCAGATATCTTTTGACATCTGATTTGTTGCATTGGTAAGTGAAGCTAACATCATCTGATTTTATTATTAGTTTAGTTATCAGGGAGCCTGAGCCACCTCATCCTGAAGTGACTTGACACTGCATATTTCTTTCCAATAGCTTTAATCCCTTGTCCTGTGCTCCCTCGGAGCAACATAATCATATCTCCTATCTACCTTTCAAAATCTAAATCCCAACACTGTGGCACTAAAATCTAATGTAGTTGTAGAATTCCTATCATGGAAAGTCTAGAACATAATGGTCCAATTTGGTAGCCATACCCACATGTAAGTATCGATCAGTTGAAAATGACTAAAATGCTCCAATAGTTGCAAAAGAAATGTATCTGAATAGTTTAATATTGATTACATGTTAAAATGAAATTTTGAATATATTGAGTTAAATAAAATTTAATTTCGCTTATTTTTTATTTTATAAACATAGCTACTAGAGAATTTTAAATTACCTATGTGACTTACATTATATTTCTTTTGGATAGGGCTGGTATAGAAGAGCAATTGGCAAACTGTGGCTCTTGCTTCAAATTTAGCCTGCCACCTGTTTTTGTAAATTAATGTTTTCTTAGAACATTAATTAAAGCTATTGGAAAGAAATATGCAGTGTCAGTCACTTCAGGATGAGGTGGCTCATGATCCTAAGGCACAAACTGAAAACTAAACTAACAATGCAGTCAGATGATGTTAGCTTCACTTACCAATGCAAATTTTTTGGGGGGAGGGGGGAAATACCAGGGATAACTCAGGGGCACTCAACCATTGAACCATATCCCCAGCCCTATTTTGTATTTTTATTTAGAGACAAGGTCTCACTGAGTTGCTTGGTGCCTAGCTGTTGCTGAGGCTAGTTTTGAATTTGTGATTTTCTACCTCCATGCACCACTTTGCCTGGCTCACACCCACTTTTTTACATGTCACATGTGACTGTTTTCAAGGGACAATGTCAACACTATTTGTGTCAAAGACTGTATGACCTACAAACTCCAGATTATTTATAATCAAGAAGTTTGTTGATCTCTGTGAACTATAGAACAGTGGTATCATCTGTGCTTTAAAACTACCTGAAAGAAAAGACTTATTAAAAAGTTCTAGGGTTTGCATCTGCAATGTCCCCCAAAAGCTCATGTATTGAAGGCTTGATCCCCAATGCAGCAGTGACCAGAGGTGAGGCTTTTGAAAAGTGATTGGATGATGAGAATCCTGACCTCATTGGTGGATGAATCCACTTGAGGAATTAATAACTTAAGTGGGCTACTGGGAGGTGATGGAAACTGTAGGCAGGGTGTCGGGGTTGGAGGAAGCAATTCATTTGGGGTATGTCCTTAGAGACTATATCTTTGGCCCCTTTCTCTCTGCTTCCTAGCTGCCTTGAGCTGAGCAGTTTTCCTCTGCCACACCTTTCTGCCTTTCTACCTCACCTCAGGCCCAGAGCAATGGAACCAGCCAACCATAGACTGAAACCATGAACCAAAATAAACCTTTCCTTCTACAAATTGTTTGTGTCAGAAATTTTGGTTACGATGGAGAGTCAACACAAAGAAAGCTTTTTTTTTTATAGCAGTGTTTTAGAACTATATTGTTTCTTCTTCTGTCATTTTTATCATCTACCTCTTCTTCCTCAACTCTTGTGCATATTTTATGGCTTTAATCTTTCTCACTCTTTCATCATCTCTAATATTTAAACCCAAACACAACTTGTTTAAAGTAATGTGTATCGTTAAATAGTAAATTAATGCCACCATGGAAAGTACTGTTTTCATCCTGGTGACCTTAGAGTGTCCACGTTAGCCCTGACTGTTTCACAATTGGAAACAGTTGGACACTGCAGCAGATGGTGTGTGGTCACACCACCTGCATGTGTAACCATGGGGCAAGGTGACTACAGTAACCAGTCCACTCAACGGGGGTGACTATTGACTTGAATAATCCAGGATATAATGAAAAGAGTCTAAAGATAACACTCTTTATATTGAATAGCATGTCTGACGCTAAAGCCAAATTCATGGATGTAGAGGGGGTTGTAGCTGGCTTTGATGTAGAGCTGTTGATTAAACTGGCAGATCTAGGAAAAAGTCACAGTACTCTCCTACATAGATTTCTTCCAGATCAATCAGCAAAGATGTAAAATGAGAACATATTTGGCCCTGTAAATTCTTAGAGAAGTCTCTGTTCTTAATTGGTGCCATATGATAATCTTACTTAGGTAACGTGTTTTGATGTCTATCTCAGAACCAAATGCTTAAACCACCACTTCCAGAGTCCTATATATGCAGAAAAACCCAGTTTGCCTGTTTAGAGAACTATAGACCTCATTTTATGTAAATGGCTTTATATAATGGTATATTAATAAATCTGTGTCTAGTTTTATTATTTGAACCATGAAGTGTTTATAAAATTATGCCAGCTTTATAAATTTTATTAACTTACTGATGTTTTTTCCAGTAATGGGTAAACACTGTTTAAATTATTTGCCTTACAAAAGAATATAGATCTTTAAATTAAACAAGCTTAATTTAGCTGGGCACGGTGGCTCAAGCCTGTAATCCCAGCATTTAGGGAGGCTGAGACAGGAGAATCGTGAGTTCAAAGCCAGCCTCAGCAACGGCAAGGCGCTAAGCAATTCGGTGAGCCCCTGTCTCTACATAAAACACAAAAATAGTGCTGGGGATGTGGCACAGTGGTCAAGTGCCCCTGGGTTCAATCTCCAGTACCAAAAAAAAATGATACTATCTATAAACAAGCTTAATTTAACTGGGTGTGGTGGTACATGCCTGTAATCCCACCAGCTCAGGAGGCTGAGGCAGGAGGATCACAAATTCAAAACCAGCCTCAGTAAATTAACAAGGCCCTAAGCAACTCAGGGAGACCCTTTCTCTAAATAAAATACAAAAAAGACCTGGGAATGTGGCTCAGTGGTTAAGTGCCCCTGGGTTCAATCCTCAGTACAAAAAAATAAATAAAAGCTTAATTTTAGGCAACTAACATAAATTCTTAGTGACATATATTGAAAGTGTCAGATGTTGGTATTTTTGTGTTCTAAACTTTACCAGACTTATACCAGTTATTGGATCCACATAATAAAGGTTCAATTCTTTAACAGTATGCAAAATTGAAGGTGCTTTTATGGCAATGCTGAGGTACATGGGAGCCTTTGTTTCAAAAGGACTCTACATATAATGTAGATGGACTTTTACACAGATCAGAAAATGAGCTGGGCACAGTGGTATAAGCCTGTAATCCCAGTGACTTGAGAGGTTGCAGTAGGAGGATCACAAGTTTGAGGCTAGCCTGGGAAACAATAAGACCCAGTGTCAAAACAAAAAGGTCTGAAGGTGTAGCTCAGTGGTAGATCACACCTGCATTCAATATCCAGTATCATGAGAATAAAATCAGAAAATGATGACTCCTTGCCATGCACTCAGCCCCAACCATTTCATCTTTCGGATTTCTCAGCTTTGTCCTTTGTAAAGGTAAATAAAAAGTATAACGATCCATGTCATTGCCACTGGTATCAGTAATAATCAAATATGTTTTTTAAAACTAGTAATAATAGGGCTAAGGTAGAGTATATTATACCTAATATAGTATATTATACCTAATATGCATGAAGCCCTGGGTTCCGTCCCCTGCACCAAAAATAAAATTAGTAAGAAAGTGTGTTACCTTAAATGTGTAAACTATGGAAACCTGAAAAGATCCTCAACAAAATAAAACATGTTATCCTTTCTTCAGGTCTTTTATTGGCATCTACTATCTTGTGAAATCACTACCGTGCAGTTCTCCAAATTTTGGGGTTTTTTTTCTACTTGTCATTTTATTAATTTTAGTATCAGTATTTCAGAAATAATGTGGCTACATTTCACTGAAATAAGCACATTAATCTACATTTTGCTCTTTTTGTTTACATCTGCAGTCCTATTTAAATTCAGTATATCCAACCACAAAAGGTGTTAGAAAATTCTATTTCAGGCTTATGAGAACAAGTACAGCAGAATGTGATTCAAAATCTTAAGCTGTATTTATTTCTGCTCCTCTACAGCTAACATTTTACGAAGAGTTACACTAAAATAATTAAACAATTGTAGGAAACCAGTTGGGCTGCAAGGTTATCTTCACTCTCTAGACCTTCTGTGTAGGAAGTGTGAGAACACGGGTGGTGAGGTAGTGCCTCTCTACACTGATTATCTGATGTTGAGGTCTGTGCAGAGTACCACCATGTAGGTGAAAACTCCAACATCTGTGCCCACCTGAAGCAACTCTGTTGAGCCTGCAAATGCTGATAAAGCATCCAGTGTCGTCTCTGACCATTTCGTTTGTTTTCTTTGTAATAGCAGTGGGGGGAAGTATGCATCTTCCTAATGATAAAGCAGTCACCATGTCCTATCTGAAGCAAAGGGAAGAAGATAAACCTGCTATCCTGTCCTCCAGGGAGCTGACAAGAGTATGTATATTGTTAGCTCATATGGTTTGGAGTATTCTTGGAGGTGGTGTGAAATGGCCTGTCTCAGATCATGCAGGGCTGTCATGCAGGAGTCAGTCTTCTAGCCATCTCACAAGGACTGTGGTACAAAGCAATCCTAACTGAAGTGGACTCGAGGGCCACTCCAGGTGCCAGCCCCTTTGTGCTGGGTGCTCTCTTGTAGACCTGGGGTGTAGCTCTCCTAGTTCTACAGAGTTGCCTTGTGATCAAGTAGGAAACTGACAAAAGTGACAAAAATAAAAAACTAAATCAGCATTTTTAGACATCATCCATTGATGTCACCCTTAAAAGACTAAATGGAGTAAAAACTTAGTGGCCATATTTCCAGCCATGTTATACCTTCCAAAAAAAAAAAAATGTATGGAAGTGAGACCCAAAAGGCAGGATATACAATTAAATCAAAATCCTAAAACAGTTAACATTTGTGTCCTACAAACAGAAGTGCTAGAATCCACATGTAGCTGCCTTCCTGCCTGGTATTAAATAACCCTAAGGGTTTTTGAAATTCAAGAAAACGCCAAATCTTGCCTATACAGTAATTTGCATTTACATAGCACCTTTCCACTAATTTACTCAAACACTTAAACATCTACTAATTGAGTTTCTAAATGTCCCTGAGAGAGCTCTTCTGGTAAAATCTATCCAATAGAATTCAGTTTCCAGTGGGGGATAGAGTCTAGAGCTAAGGTTTTAGCTCAGTTGTAGAAGACAAGCTGAAGACCCTGGGTTTGATCCCTAGCATGGAGGAGGAAAAACAAAATCTCCTTTACCATGAAGAAGTGGGAGGAAAACTTAACCAGGGAATCTTCATTTAGTACCAAATCAGATAAAAAGATTTATTTTGGTTTTGGACCTCTTACTGATAGTATTAAATGAATTATTCTGGTTCTGCTTCTCAGTCCTAAATCTCACACACTAGCATCTTTTTTATGCTGCGTGTGCTTGCAAGCTTTATGATCAACAAAGAGGCAAGACACATTCGACCTTAACCTTTGAAAGAAGGAAGTTCCCACTTGAGTTGCAGCAGACACGGCCAGTTGTTCCACAACATCCATTCTTCTCTTCCATCATGGTAGAATGTTTAGCTGAACACATAGCTGCCCAGCTAGACTCTACTTCCCAGTCTCCCTTGTAGCTGCATGAGCCATGTGACTAAATCATGGCTAATGAGATATGAATAGTACTACATGAAACATCTGGGTTATGCCCTTAAAATTAAGGAGACTTCCCTTCCCTTCTTTCACTCTCCTGCTGGCTGTCACATGAATGTGGTGAAGGAACACTGACTATGATAACAAATTGATCCAGAACTCAAGTGCAACAAGAAAAAAAATCAGTTCAGGATGTGCAATGAACTCAAATAGACATTTCCCTAAAGAAGATATACAGA
The DNA here is from genome assembly GCA_004024805.1 of Geosciurus inauris. Taxonomy (NCBI): domain Eukaryota; kingdom Metazoa; phylum Chordata; class Mammalia; order Rodentia; family Sciuridae; genus Geosciurus; species Geosciurus inauris. Next base: position 152,859 of record PVHX01000189.1, on the reverse strand, counting down.
TGGCCAATATGCACATAAAAAATGCTAAACATCACAATCAGGGAAATGCAAATCAAAACTACAATGAAACTGGGAATGAAGAAGCCTGGTGTGGTGGTGCATGCCTATAATAAGCAGCTGAGGAGGCTGAGGCACGAGAATCACAAGTTCAAAGCCAGCCTCAGCAACTTAGCAAGGCCCTCAGCAACTTGAGACCCTATCTCTAAATAAGATACAAAGAAAAGGGCTAGGATGTGGCTCAGTGGTAAAGTGCCCCTGGGCTCAATCTATAGTACCAAAAAAAAAAAAAAATCTTTTAAAGTATAATGAGATACTACTTTGCACTCATTAGGATGACTACTATCAAAAATAAATGTTGTAAGGATATGGAGAAATTGGAACACTTGCATACTGTTGGTAGGAATGTAAAATGACACCGCTACTGTGGATAAATAGTATGGCAGTTCCTCAAAAAGTTAAAAAGGGAAATACCATGTGATCCAGCAATTCCATTTCTGGGTATATACCCAAAAGAGTTGAAAGCAAATTCTCAAAGAGAGAATGGTATGTCTAGGTTCATAGCAGCATCATTCACAATAGCTAAAAAAACAATGGAAGCAACCCAAGTGTCACATCAATGGATGAACAATAAGCAAAATGTGGTATATTCATACAATGGATTATTCAGCTCAAAAAGGAAGGAAATTCTGCAATATGCTACAACATACATGAACCTTAAGGACATCATGCTAAGTGAAGTAAGCAAGTCCTCAAAACCACGATGTATGATTCCACTTATTGGAGGTACTTTAGAGGAGTCTAATTCAGAGAGACGGTAGAATGGTGGTTGCCAGGTACTGGGGGTAGGTGAAATGGGGAGTATTGTGAGCTAGCCTAAAATCTCAGTTACAAGATAAAAGTTAGAGCTGTATAATGGTGATAATTGCACAACATTATGAATGTGTTAATACCACTGAATTGTATATTTAAGAATGGCTAAGATGGAGCCAAGTAAAAGGGCACGTGCCTGTAATCCCAGTGAGTCTGGGGAGCTGAGGCAGAGGGATTGCAAGGTTGAAGCTAGCCTCAACAACTTAGACCTTGTCTCAAAATAAATTGAAAAGTACCAGGTTCCATGCCTGGTGCAAAAAAAAAAAAAAAAAAAAAGGTAAATTTTGTGTATTTTGTAACAAGAAATTTTTTAATATGATTATCTGCTTACAAAGATTCTGGGTCCCTAACACTGCAGCACTGAACTTTGTGCATAACAGAAAGACAAATAATTGCCTTGTTTAAGCTACTCGTTTTTGAGTTATTGTTTCAGAAATGGAATCATATAGATATGGCATCATATTGACTAGAATATACCTAGTCAATGCCAAATCTTCAGTATTATTTCTAGACTTCCCCTCCTCCCATCTATGCATAGAGAAACCCATTAAAGAGAAAAGCATTCTGCTAGGATTCCATAAGGGTCTAATCACAAAACCTAGACTATATCAGTATTTCAACTGGTAATTTTTTTTTCATTATCACCCTCCTAAGGAGACTTTTTAGACATTTTTTCCTAATCAAGCCCCTCTCCATGAAATTTTACTACTATAGATGTAAAGTATGTATGTTTAGGTACTGTATGACATTTAAAAATTAAGTTTTTTTTCAATCGCCAAGCAATGTTTTCCCCATTGGGGTGGGTATCACAATTGAGAATGCATGCTCTTATATAAACTAGCTGGTTGAGGTAGTTATAGGGAAAGAACTTCATTTCCTGATATTTTGACTGGAAATTCAAGGAGGTCATCAAAAAGAATATGATTAAAAAACTTTAATAGGAGGCCAAATTTGCAACTTCCATCCATGGAGGTCAGTAATTAAAAATAGTGAATATTTTTAATTAAAATTTACCACGCAGTGGTAGCGTGCTCACCTAGCACGTGGGAGGCACTGGGTTCGATCCTCAGCACCACATAAAATAAAATAAAGATATTTTGTCCACCTACAACTAAAAAATAAACATTAAAAAAAATAGTGAATTCACCCAGTATAGTCTCCACACAGTTGTTGGGCTAGTTTGAGTCCTAACATCCTTTAGGTCTGCCTGGAGAGGAGTAACCCAACTTGGGAATTCTTCTAATGCATAGAGTGCTCTTCAGACTAGCTCACTACAACACATGGGTGGATTCAGGAAGGGGGAGCACTTGATAGGTGTTCGTGCAATCCACCCCAGCACTGGATTAGCCATGACTTAAGATGGGATAAAATGTCTGAATTCAAGAATGTTAGAAATGCATGCTTTTCTGGATGAAAGTTCTGCTTTCCTACTGAAAATCCAAAAAGTCCCAAGCTTCACAATACGCCTTAGCATCTGTTACTAGGGAAAATCTGTTTCTGAGATTTTTAGACACCTGTATATACACCTGTTGTTAAGGGAATGACATTAGAACAGTCCAAAGAAAGAAACTGGAAGTACAAGCCAAGGCCACTGATTCTTGGACTTGAACAGCTAACATTTAGGAATCATCAAATCTGGCAAAAAGCTTATGTGATAAAGCATCATCATCTGCTTTAGTTGAATAGCTTGACTATTCATGTCCTCGTTCAAAAATATATAAGTTATTCTAGCCATGAAAATGAAAAAAAAAAAGTGTAGGTGGTAACCATGGAAATGAAAAAGTACAGGAAAGTAGAGGTAAGAAGAATAGCAGGTGTTAAGGAAGAAAATGAAACAAAACTGATCACGTTTAAATACTTTGCTAACTTTAACTTGGCTTAATAGAATCCTTAAGTAGGTATGCACCTAGGCCAGTCTACCCAAGAATTCCACTATTTTAACCACTTCAAATTTAATTAATACAAAGTGGATCAAATGAAGAGAAAAATACTATTCCAAAATGCTTTTTCTGAAGATTCTCACAAGGGAAGCAGCTATATATGGACAAGTTTTAGAAAGAAGAGAAGGAATCCAGTGTAACATCAGTTCCTGTATGACTGGAATGATCTGTGAGCACTGAGAAAGCTGATCCCTGGGACTTGACCTGGGTTCCTTGAGAGCCAAGTGTCCAAACAGGCTCGGAAGAATACCATCAACACAACCTACTTCTATGATTTCTGACATGAGTCATGTGTAAAACAGTCCAATGGGATGCAGGCAGAAATATTGGGATTTCTATTTGTAGTGACTTCAGTTAAATGTATATGAGTACAGAAAGAAGAGCGGGGAGAGAGAAGAGAGACAAAAACTATTGGATAAAAGTTTGGAGACAACTATTCTTTCATCAAGACATTTGAAAGGTCAAACTTTGGGGACAAGAGGAGAAATTATGAATTGGATTAAAGTACTATTGGAAAAAACATGTAATGGGCAAAATGGTCTTTAACTAAACACATATTCCTGTATTGGAACACTCAGTATTGTAAAACATCTCTATATATTTTATACAATTCTAATAAACATTTCCATGAATTCTCTTTTTGGAATCTGGAAAATGATGAAGCTTATCTGAGCAAATAGGTATGCAAAATTCCCGAGATATTTGCTATGCTAAACAGAGGTATAATGAAGTGTCAATTGCTTTCCCAAATAGCAAAAAGCATTCTATCAAGAAACAGTAATTAAAAACATGTGAGATTATTGTAAAACTAGTTCCTCATTTGAATCATTTAAGCATAATAGTTTATAAGTAGGTCATTCACATATAAGAACTTAGTATATGGTACCAATAATTCAAATCAGTAGATTAAGGATGCTGAAATAACTAACTGTCCAATAAAAAAAATTATGTCAGATCTATCTCACTTAAAAAAATAGAATATTTTAAAATACTAGAAGAAAGTATAAACATTTAGTTTTGAAATGAGAAAGGTTTTTGTAAGCATGATGGAGAAACCTAGAACTATAAACGAGGGATGGTAAATTAAACCATATAAAAATAGAAGATCCCTGCGTAGTAAAATATACCATAAGAGATAACACAATGAGAAAATACCTGCGATGAATTTGATAAAAGTTTGATATCCATAGTCTACAAATAATCCCTTCACATCAAGACTAAGTAGATGAATTAGCCAACAAACACAAAAAGACAAATCATAGAAAAAGAAATATAATCAGCCAATAAATGCCTGATATCATTGATTTCAGCTCACCAATAAATACATGTAAACTAATGATATACCATCGTCTAAGATTGGCAAAGATTAAAGACATCCATTGTTGGCAAGGGCATACAGAAATGAGCACTGTAATACACATTACTGGCAATAAAAAAAAGTCATCGAATTTTTAACCTTTTTGGAGTATAGTTTGCCAATTTTTAACACAATTTCGAATATGAGCTCTAGCAATTCTATTTCTAGAAACATTTCCTAAAGAATTACAGATGGATAAGAATGTTCTTACAGCATTGCTTATAAAACCATAAAATCAGAAACAATGCAAATGTCCCTTTAGGTGAGAAGAAATTAAATCCTAACACATCCATACAGATGATTATTATTGTATTGGCTAACTACTGTTGTATAACAAATTTACCCCAAAACTTAGTGGTGTAAAACAACAGTAAACACCCTGTTTCTGTGGTAGATTTTTGAGAGTAACATAGGCAATTCTGAGGATCTCCTGATGTCGGCCAAAGGGTGACCTGGAGCTGACTGATCTACTTCCAAGATGGCTCACTCACTCCATGGCTGGCCAGGCTGTTGGCTAACAGCCAGTTACTGGCCACATGGCTTTCTCCACAGGCTATTGGAGTGTGCTCAAAAGACAGTGATTGGCATCCTCCCTAAGTGAGTAATCCAAGAGAGACTATGGCTGAAACTAGAATGCCTTTTATGACATAGCCTCAGAAGTCCCCAACTAGCATTTCCACAGTATTCTCCTGGTCACAAAGAACCACCATGATTCAGTGAGACAGGACTACACAAAGGTATGAATACCAGGCAGCAAGGATCATTAAATTTGACATCTAAAGTTGCCAGATAAAAAGAGTGCAAGAATCACTGTTATGGGCAAAACTTGGAAAAAATTTATATGACGAAAGATGAAGACAGATGAATGGAGCCTGATTGTGACAGTCCTTGCAATCTGTTATGGATCTTAATAATAAGCCAATAAGGGATATATATATATTTTTTGTTGACCACTCATTAGAGAGGGTAGATGGAAAGAGCAAGGACAAAGAACAGGAATGGAAGTAAGGAAATCAAAATTTTACTGAAAAGATCCAGGTAAGAAATGGTAGACTAAGGTGGTGGCAACAGAAATGGAGTAAATGGGCAAGTTCTCAGAGGATTCAGTGTTTGGTTAGATATAGATGACACAACAGGGAGGAATCAAGGCTGGTTTCTATGTTTTGTATGTGAGCAGTTAGGTAAACAAGGCACATACAATAAAAAACAGGCTTTGAGGATTTTAAAAAGTTTAATGTTTGAATGTGTTGAGTTTGAGGTGTTTGTACATACAGAAATGTCCAATAGGGAGTGGACATATGGGACCTGAACATCAAGAAATATATCTAGACATAAAATCTTGTTTTATTATCAGATCAGTAGATATTGGAGCCATGGTTACCCCCCAAAATCATTGATTTTTAAGAGGATAAGAATGCCCAAGAGACTGAGAGGTAATACCAGACATGTAGATGAAGGAACACCTGGACAGTCTATTGTTACAGAAGGCAGGAATGATCAGGAGTGTTCATACTTCCAAGTCAAGCAACACTGAACATTGTACACCAGAGGAGAGCTCTAACCCTTGGTCTCAAGGCAAGATACTTCTATGGGAGGGATGTCATGAACAGCGTTAATGTCTTCTGGTGCAGTACTTCTCAAAGTGTGATGTACAATCACCTGGGGATCATATTCAAATACAGCTTCTGATTTAGTACCTCTTGGGTAGGGCCTAAGATCTTGAATATCTAAGGTCCCAGGTGATGGCCATGCTGCTAATCCAGACCATATTTTGAGTAGGAAGGTTCTGGTGAGGTTCTCAAATTTTAGTTAAGTAAAAATCACCTGGAGAACTTAAAATCAGACTTGTGGGTGGCAACTCTTACTGAAACTAATTTAGTAGGTATGGAAGACCTGATAATGTGCATTTCTTACAAGTTCCCAGGTGATGGCGCTAGTGATGCAGCAGGTCCCCATACTACATTTTGAAATTGCAAAACTCGATGGCTCACCCCAGAAAAAACATTCAGGGGTTCCTTCTGGACTTCCAAACACAGTGCAAACAAGCAGTATACTTGTGTACCACTGCAGCCAGTCTTATCAATTACCAGAGCTTATGCCTTTTACGGTCCCTCCCTGACTCCTTGCTCAAATGGCCAGAAGTGGGAGAGGGCCTATACTCATAATGCGTAAGCCCCAGGGTGACTGTATCAGAACTAAGACATTCTTAATTAATTATACATTCTCAAGGCTAAGTTGAGGGGTGGGAGTCTTACTTCTTATTAAGTCTTAAAGCTTTATCTTGCTTAGTAAAGCCATTTCATACTACTAAAATAAGCGGTAGCTGATAAGTACTACTTCCTTGCTGTTTCAAAAGTCACATGCTCTCCCCCCCAGACAATTTAAAATTAAAAAAAAAAACAAACCTACGCAATAAGGGAAAATTCTAATTAAAGAAGAATCAATACACACATGTATTTAACACACAAATATATTTTATGTAAGGCATTTTATTATAGATTATAAATATACAGTCCCTGCCCTCAAGTCCACAGGAGAGACAACCACCACCACCACTAGGAAATAGAACAAATACCATCTGAAAAAAAGTTGGCATTTTTATTAAAGCAACGCAGCAGATATCTCAACCATTCACGGAGTGTGCTTGTTATTAATAGCAATGGACACAAAAAGGAGAAAAGTATCCAGCAGGCAGGGGTTACTAGAAAAGGTTTCCTGGATGAAGTAATTTCGTGTTGGAATTAAGACAGATGAGCCGCCTTTTCACAGGTAAGGTCCCAGATGGCTATTCAAATTTCAATTGACATGTACTTGAGTATGTGCAAAGTAAGAGGTTTTTAGCTACGGGTTTTCCGCAATGTAATTACGAAAGACATCTAGGTAGGCACAGTAGGTCCCCTCAAAAAAAAAAAAAAAAAAAGGCTTACAATCCAGATTGGAGATGGAATAACATACCAGATTCAACACTGGAAGACCATATTCTGGAGGAAAAAACTGACAAAACAGTGCCCGGGGCACCAACACTAAAGGAGCATCTTTGGAGATGCAAAAGCATTTCTGTGGGTACTCTCACTGGCAGTCAGTAAATGACATCCAAGCAAGATCAGCAGAAACGGTAGGGCTGGCGGTGTCATGACCCGGGAAAGGGCGCGGCAGTCCTTGCAACGTGGGAAGCCGGGACTTGTCCAAGTGACCTAACTGTTCTATCCGTCATACCTTCCCTTACGAACCCTTCGCATCCAGCACCACATGGACACAGGAGGGAACAGGTAGGAGCAAAGAGTTCTTTTGTTTTGTTTTAAATAGTCCACTCCGCAGACCCGCCCCTTGCTGGCTTCCAGGCCCAAACCCGGGCCGTAGTGGGGTCGCGACTCCCGATCGTCGGACCTAGAGTCCGACCCTTCCTCAGAGCAGCCGAGTCCCTCTTCCCCCGAACCGCACCTCTCGCTCCAGCCCCGGTTGACAGACGCCCGCAAGGGCAAATTCATTTCTACCAACGACTGACCGCGATGCTACTCCCGCAGCTTAGCGGGCAGGCTATCCCCCGGGTTGCCAACAGGCTGGGTCGGACCAGCGAACGGAAGTGCACCACTTCCTTCCGGCCGGCGCCGCACGAGACGGGGCGTGGCGGCGCGGGAGGAGGTGGGGCCTCCCGTTAACAGGCAGCTTCCGAGACCTATGGGTGCAGCCGTGGCGGACCGGCCTCCCCGGCGCGCCCCTTTCCCGGAGCTGCCGACGCCCCCCGGGCCCCCATTCCACCGTGTTGCACAAAGCTCTGCTGCTGCCCAGTCCTCCCTGTGCCTGCCGCGCGTTGCAGTCCGTGGTGAGGCCCCGCCCCCGCGGCGCCGCCTAGCCTGGCCCGCTTCCTTCCCCACCGGAGCCGCGCGTAAGGACCGCTGAGACCGCAGGTCTGTGGCTGCGTGTCGGGCCGCGAGGGGACACGCGGGCGCCAGGCGTTCGGGCGGGCCCCAGAGGTCCCGCGGGGCGGGCGGGCGGGCCCCTGCCGCGTCCTGCCTGGTGGCGCCTCGCGGAACCCGCAGCGACGGCCGAAAGGCTCTCGGGCGGCCCCGCCCCGTCGCGACGCGCAGTCCGGGAGGCGCGGCCGTGGCACTCTTGGGCGTCCAAAGGGGACAGAGCACGCGAATGTCCAGCGGAAATGTGTGGTCGGGGGCAGAAACTCCGGAGTGACCAACTTTGCGGAGCTGTCTCTCCGCAGTTGGCCGCGCGGGCTGAGGGAGGGCGTGGGCTGGATTCTCCGCGACCACTCGCCGTCCAGGGTGAGCTGGAGCAGAGCGCCTGAACTTCAGCTGCCGGCTCTCCCCAGTTATCCATCAGATGGGGACGCCAGGTGATGTTGAGGTGTGGTGCGCAGGTAAGCGGAACACCGTGCCCTGCCGCGCCCAGAGGATGCGCACTGCTGTACTAGTCATTCTCACTAATAAAGGATTGCTCGCAGGTCCTTTTGCATACGTTTAAAATGGTACTCTTTTTCGTTTGCTGGAGGAACTTTTGTTTCATAGTTCGTGAAACTGCCGCAGTCTAGACACATAATTAGCTCCTTTAGTATTTGTAGACTTTTCTGTCTTAACGTATTAGAAATTATACACTGGTGTCTTTAAAACTCCTATCCCCTTAGAAAGGGCATGACTCTAAGATTAGGCCATTTGGGGGAATAAGCCCATTTTTGGCTGTAAGACTTTGCTACACTCCAGCTTCCCTTTCCGGTGCTTGAAGGCATAAAACTTAAGTCTGTTTTCTTCACACAGTTTTTTGAATGAATGAATGAATGAATGAATCGTATCCTATTGGTTGGTTTGTTCCCTACAGTAAGCTGTTTGCCATTAGGAATTAATAAACTGTTGAAACAATCATGTCATATTAATAAGTAATTAGCAAAACGCTACTCATTGTTCAGAGGAGTGAAGCAAGATGTTCTGGGGGACTGGAACCAGCTTACTCACTGCCACCACACCCCTGCCTCCCACTCGCAGCTTCCAAACTAGGCTGCTGCTCCCTGCCGATACTCCCACTGTTGCTCCCCGGGATAGCAGCTGCCCCGATTGGCACACCCCCGCTGTCATCACCACTGAGGCATAAAGTTTCCAGCATGAATTGTAAAGAACACAGGTGTTAAAATTCAGAGACAGAAAAAAAAAATGTTTCAGTTCTTTAAAATCTGGCTGACAACAAGTTTACTATTAAATCTCTCCCACGTGGTCAGTTCTGTGGGAGATACAGAAGATCTATTGCCTGTGGAACTGTAGAATATAACCTGAAACTGATTATACAACAAATTGTATGCTAAGTGCTATGGCTCTGGGATGGAAAAGATCAGCACAGGCTGCAGCATCCAAGAAGGCTTCCTGGAAGGTCATGGGCAGCCTGTATACAGTTCACCTGTGTTCCTAACTTCTGACAGTACCTACTGGAGAGCAAGCACTTCATAGAGTTGAATTAAATCTTTTATATGATATCATGAGTGTGGCTTTGAAGCGTGATTGAGATTTGGATGAGAAAATGGAAGGGCCTGCTAAACAAGGGTCAGCAGCCAAGGTTGTCACTTAAGCACACATGAGCATGAGTTGTCTTGGGGAGAGGGGACTGGCATACAGATGGGCCATTTATTTCTATGTTATTTGTAGAAGGGATTGGAAGAACAATGCATGTACGTCTTTGACATCATGATGTACATCCGGCAAAGAAAAGAGGTAAAAACCACAGAAGTTTCTGAGAATTTTCCAGCACAAAAAGAAAATGTGAAGTTGGAAAATAAATTGTCTTCTGGTAGGTGATTTAAATTAAAACAGTGTTTTAGATTGCTTTTATTTCTGCATATTTAAAATATCACTCTAATAGGGTAAAAATTGGGTGAGACTTAACCATTGAGGAACCTTGTTCCAGCACCCTAATATTCTGATTGCTATTAGATTATATTGTTTTTACAGTTATAATTAAATGAAAGAGCTTTGATTTGAACTCTTCATGTGTTGTGTATTCATTAATTTGTGGTTATGTTGATCTGATTCTATGACTCTAGAGTTATGCTTTACCTATCATCCAGATTTTAGTTTATTCCTATTTTTTCTGGTTTGTGAATGCTATTTACCATAAGCTGCCTATCTTGAATGAGTTTCTCATTTAATTAAAGTAGTGAAAGATGAATGAAAAATCTTGTATTCTTTATTCACAGTTGAATTCCTGAAATTTACCATTTTTGGAGGGGGGGACAGGAAAAGTGACCAGAACTTGATAAGTTGTTCACATAATGCTGAAGACTCATTCAGCAACACAACAGATAGCATCAACTGCCAACTTTTTGCCTTCTGAGTTGCTTTTCTAACTAAGCATGATCAGAAATTTAAAAGTAAGCATGAAAAATTCTAAGTCTGTCAGCCATTTTGAATATCTGACAATTTATATTCTTTGCAGCCATGTCAGTTCTTACCAGTTCGTATGCATTTGAGAAAGTCATTTGATAAAATAAATCTGTATTGGGCAGTTTTGCCACTCAGCTCAGCTGTTTGTATCTAATGCATTTTAGACAATACAGAGTAGTTTCTGAAGACCTTATGCAATGCAAATTCAAATTTGTTTATTTGTTTTACATTTAAACACAACTTTGGGGATTTTTTTTTTTTTTTTTTACCAAAGCAATATTTATTCATGTCAGGGGAAAAAAAAAAACACCACCACCCTGAAAATTAAAGAAAAGTAGAAAAAAAGGAAAAAACACTCCCCCAAACTCACCCATCCCAAGACTACCATGGAAGACACTGTTTGTCTTGCTGTCTAAATGTTATTCTCAGCACATGTATACCCATAAGCATTCATATGTACTTTTACAAAATTAAGATCCACACGCTGTTTTGAAAGTTGCTATTTATCCTTATTATGTTATGAACATGTAAGTCAGATAATATCTTTTTAAATTTATTTATTTATTTAAATTTATGGTACTGCAGATTGAACCCAGAAGTGCTTTACCACTGAGCTACATCCCCAGCCATTTTTATTTTATTTTGAAACAGGGTCTCACTAAGTTGCTGAGGCTGGCCTCAAACTTGCAATCCTCCTGTCTCAGCTGCTTGAGTCACTAGTATTATAGGCATATTTTAAAAATATCATCAGTGTATAATATTCCATTGTGTAACTGTGGCCTAATTTATTTAACTAATTCCTTGTTGGTGAATATTAGGATGGTTTTTCTAACCTTCTGCTAATACAAATAGAATTATGATAAATGTCCTGTGGCCAAATGTTTGTTTAAAACTTTATTTCCTTGGGGTAAATGCCTAGACTTGGAATTCCTCGCCATATGGTATGCTCACTTGGTGGCTTTTATTCCTATTACCATGTTGTATTCCAGAAAGGTACCAGTTCTTTTACCAGTAGTGTTTGAAGATTTTGAAGATGTCAATTTTTAAAAACATACCCTTTCAAAGCAACAGTATTAACATTTGTAAGCTACCACATCAGCCAAGTTTTATTTTGTTTTGTTTTGTTTTGTTTTGAGTACCAGGGATTGAACCCAGGGGCACAAGTTGCTGAGGCTGGCTGAGGGCCTTGATTCAACCACTGAGCCACATTCCCAACACTTTTTAGTTTGTTTGTTCGTTTGTTTTTAATTTTTTATTTTGAGACAGGGTCTCACTAAGTTGCTTTAAATTTGCAGTCCTCCTGCCTCAGCCTCTTGAGTCGCTGGGATTAGAGGCGTGCACCACCAAGTCTGGCTTGTCCAAGGTTTTAAAAAGTATAGCTCATTGTTTTGATTTGCATTTCTCTAACACTAATAAATTTGAATGAATTTGGACATCTTTTCTTCAGTCTGTTACACTTATTGGCCTTTTTTTTCTTTTGTGCATCATCTGTTTCCTACTGAAATATTCATCATTTTTTATCATCCAGAAAGTATCCAGTATTAAGGACACTTAAGCTCTCTTTAAATGTGCTATAAATATTTTTTCTATTTTATATCTCTTTTAAGTTAGGAGGTCATTTTCCCTGTGGGTTTTTAATTATAAGTAATTAAGTTTTTTGGAAGGTTTTAATATATAAACTACAAATTATAAGTAGATCATCTAGAAGATTATTCGCATCCTAGACTTACAACCCATTTATTCCTCCATTTAGCAGACTTTATATATGAACTCTAGCTATTCACCTATGCTAGGCATAGGTCCTAGGCATTAAAGATGAATAAGACCATGTACTTCGCTATGAGGAACTTGTATTCTAGTTGGCAAAATGAACAACTGTTATATACAGTGGAGTAAAAATCGTAATGAAAATAAGCCAAGCACAGTGGTGCATACCTATGGTCCCAGCTACTTGGGAGGCTGAAGCAAGAGCATCAATTCAGCCCAGGAATTTGAGATCAGCCTGGGCAACATAGTGAAATCTCATATTCAAAAACAAAAAAGAGAATGAAAATAAGTCTGTGGCAACACAGAAAGGAGCCCTTACCTGTATGCTAGGGACAGGGAAGTCATCACCAATGACAGGCAGCTGGAATTTAGCTTACTTGATAGTCTAAAATACAACTTTAAAATACTTAATTCCTTATACTCATTTATCTGTTTGATTTTTCTAAAAGGTTGTGCCAACAGAAGATTTTGGAAGATTCTGTCATTTACAATTGGTGGAACCATTGCCCTTTGCATTGGACTTCTTACATCCATCTACCTTGCCACCTTACACGAGAATGATTTATGGTTTTCTAATATTAAGGTATGGGGTTTTTTTGTTTTATGATTTACCCGTCAGAGTCTCCAGTAGTTAGCCATGTGGACTAATGACCTAAGACAACATAGTTTGACATAAGGATCTAATCTCTTAGGAGGATTGACTCTAGGGTAAAAAGGCTTATATTTGTTATTTTAAAATAACATACCAGAATTTTTATAATCAAATGAGTTTCCTCTTTTTTATTAACTTACTTGAGTTATGCTGCAGTTACTCTAAACTGGTAATTTCAAACTAGGGATTGTGAAACTGGTATAGTAGATCATAAGTAACATTGTTCTTAATTACAAGAGAATATTATGTATGGTAGGGTTGAAAATTGTTTTGTGAACTTTTTATTTTGATTTTATTATGTATGTTCAAACTGGGTCATAGTAGAAAAAGAATTGTTTTTCCTCTTGGTTGCAAAAGGAAAAAACAAAGAAAGTGTACCTTTTTCTTTCTTTCTTTCTTTCTTTTCTTTTCTTTTTTTTTTTTTTTTGGTGCTAGGGATTGAATTCATGGGCACTCTACCACTAAACTACATCCCCAGCCCTTTATTTTATTTTTTATTTTGAGACAGTGTCCTGATAAGTTGTGTAGGGCCTAAGTTGCTGAAGGATTGGCCTTGAACTTGGTATCCTTCTGCCTCAGCCTACTGAGATACTGGGATTAGAGTCATGCACCACCATGCCTGACTGAGAGCTACTGTTCTAAACCATGGAGTTTTAATCTGACCACAAATTATTTATTGGCATTTATGCTTCAAGCTTATTTTATAGCATTTTAAGAAATGTTCTGCTTAACTTACTTGAGAAATATACCTAAGAGCATATTAATAGCTCATACTCGCCATGCTATAATACACTGGAAGACTGAAGAGGAATTACTGATGCCAATAATGAAGAATCTGCAGACTAATCCTTTATTTAAAACTTTCTTTGCATGTACCCCACTTAACATAGTGCGTATTTCTAAGGCCACTAAGAGAAGGAAGAGAAATAGTTATTAATGCAGAATTATTTATGTGGTATGGTGTTTCTGTTCTTTTTCCTGTTTTGTTTTATTGTTTTTGTAACTGAATTTTACCAGAAGTGCATCTCAATTGCAATTTTAAGCTCACTGAAAATGAGTCTTTCACTGGGAAGTGGACTATCCTTTGATTAATTTCAAGGTTATGAACATTAAAAACACATATAAATAGTAGACTCTTACCTGAACCCTCCTCCAAAATGATGATTCTGGAGTATTGCCAGCCTTTTGAGGATTGATTGTAAACTCAAGGCCTTGGGTAGATTGGTTTCTTTTCCTTCTCAGCTAACCATTCCCAGATCAGTCTTTTGTTTCTGGACCTTTTGTGAAAATTGCCTGTATGGTAGCATCGTTCAGATGTAAATGCCAAAAACACTAAATATTTGTATAGCACTGTTGAATGAGGTTTGAAATATTTACATCAAGTTAAATATACTCACTGGATTTTCATAGGGGAAACATTGTTACATATCAGACAGCCATTTCACACACATGCCAACCCATTTCTTTAGGTGTTATTAGGTTTAAGAACCATTTCAAAGTATTTTGTTGGAAGATAGAAGTTATGGATTCACACAACATGGCATCTTAAGACATGCTAAAAGGTTGAAAATAGTGCATTGTTCCTTTTAAGAATAACAATTTTGAAGTCAATAATATAGTCTTTTTAAAATTCAGCCTTTCTCAATAGTATGTTTTAATGTAACATGTAATCAATGTAGCTGTAGATTTTGACTGGTAAACTAAATGCTTATATATTTAAAGTTGACTTTAAAAAGCCAGTGAGCAGTCCTCAAAGGTCATGGGCTCAGTGACTAATGTAATAGTGTTCAGTTATGGAGTCTGAAGTTAAAGCACCTTGTGTTGTCTGCTTTTAAAGTGTCTCAGAGTTTTACATTTAAAGCATAACGAGTAACATTTTGTATTAAAAGTTACATTTCCCATTTGTTAGTGTATCTTGCTACTGGTTTGATGAGGAATGTTGAACATTACCTCCCAGTCAGTTCAATGCAGAACCATTCACCAAATACTCCTGTGGTTTCTTAAAGGAAACCTTGTGTGCTGTGCTATGATGCATTATCATCCTGCTGCTCCATGAATAAGCATATGAGGAATTAGACTGTGTGTGTTAATAGTACTTTTGTACATACAACAAGATGTAACCTTAAAGATGAGGAGTGTGCATAAATGATCACTCAGTGATTTTGTTAAAAAATTGGTCAGTACTATATTTAAAGTTTCTGTGGTTTGTATGATGTTTTAACTTTCATTTCAAACTGCACAGAATAAATTAAAATGAAAACAAAAAATATCTGGCCACATAGATGGACGTCCGTATGTTTATACCTTTCTGATATTATATGCAAATTTGAGAGGGATGGGGGAGCTATAATTTTCATCAGATTTTCATGAGGGTCTGTGACTCTATAAACATTGT
The DNA here is from genome assembly GCA_004024805.1 of Geosciurus inauris. Taxonomy (NCBI): domain Eukaryota; kingdom Metazoa; phylum Chordata; class Mammalia; order Rodentia; family Sciuridae; genus Geosciurus; species Geosciurus inauris. The sequence goes on along the minus strand of PVHX01000189.1, from coordinate 137,501 downwards.
TTCTTTTAAACACTGTTTTATTCTGTCTCAACATTTCTAGAACCTGTCTTGGCATTGTTTTCAGAACAAGCATATAACTTTACACAAGGAAGCTTACACATTGCAAGTGTTTTTAACCCTAATATACCTTTTTATTGATCCAGTATATTATGATCTGTGATCCTGTGTACTAGCCATGGTTTCTATTCATTAGTTGCTTGCAGAGGTAAATATTCACCTTCCAAGGTGAAGATTTGTCATCCATGAGGATGTTCAAAAGCATGGATGCAAATCTAATGGCATTTCCCAAAGAGTTTCCTAAAACACTTTGAGCTTTGGTCCCATTATGGGAAGTCCCCACAGGAGACAGCTTTGAATGACACATATAGCACAAATAACTTTTAGCACATTTGTTTTAAAAATTGGTGGATTACTTTATGAATAGAACATATATTATGCAAATTATCATAATAACAAAGAATAATAATTCTTATCCTTCAAATAACACGTGGCTGAGTTTTCTTGCCAAGAAAAATTTTACTCATATCTTTACAGTGGGGCACTTATAAACAGATTCCCTACAATTAAGGAATGCAGTGTTTATTTATTAACATAGGTATTTTGGATAAAGGTTGACATATCCCTCTGTGAGCATATAGCCACAATGAAATGTTAGCAGCAGTATAGAAAGGAGACATGTTGAAAGAGATTATACAACTTACTAAAAACTATAAGTTTATCTCTTTATCCTGAAGCTTATAAGTGGTCTTGCTTGTATCCTTAAATAAGCATGTACTGCATTATCAAGAAACTTGAGCATCCTTGATTTTTCTCTTTACTTTCACTGGGTTAAGGAAATCATTTTACTTTTACCCTGTATTGATTGAGTGCCTGTTCTGAGAACACTGAATCGAACTCTGTGGGGAGCATGGAAGGAATAACAAGGACATCTGAATTTGCCAGCAACTTTTCCAATATAATAAATAAATTCAGTAAATATATATTAGGCACCTACAGTGTGCCCACAGGCTCTTTGCTTATGGTAACAGTACCACTGAATAAGAAGGCCTTTCCCCCCGAGGGGCTTGCACTCTTGAGGATACAGGCAAGTATCCAGACAGTTATGGGACATCCCAAACCAATGATATGATAGATGGGACAGAGAACACCGTGGGAGCACAGAGGACAGGGCAGCCTGATTGGACTGTGGAAGGTCAGGGAAGGTTTTCTAGAGGAAGTGATGGTTAGGGAGAGGTGATCATCATAGAAGAGAGCCATTTACAGGAAATCCAGGGGCAAGAGGGCCTGCGTGTTGAATGTTGGCCGCAGGGCAGCGTGGCTGAATAGATGGGGAGAGACCAGGAGTGGGAACAGGCCAGATCATAAAGGGCCTATGTTTTGTGTCCCAGAGGAAGAGCTCTGTGAATAAAGTAGTGATGTCATCATTTTGGTGTTTTTTAAAAAGATGGCTCAGGCTACAGTGTGGAGAGATTTGAAGAGGGCAAAACGAAAGTCAGAGGAAGCTGCTGAGGTATTCAGGTTCTGCAGATTCAGTAAGATCGGAATATCCAATTAATGTATTCAGTAAACAATCATCTTTTGTGTGCCAGATATTCTTCTAGGCCCTAGAAATACAGCATTGAAAATGATGTGGAACTTAATTCTGATGAGGAAGAAAAAAATCAAAACAAAAATAGGCCGTGGTGGAAATCAAACAGGATGAGATAGTCGCTAGGCAGCTACTTGGATCCGGGGAGTGAAGCAGACCATTTCCAGGACGAGGCATGTAAAGCAAGGCCTGAATGATGAGGAACAGCTGGGCAGAGACCCATGAAAACAGTCAGCAGAGGAAACAGCAAGCAGAAAGGCTATGGTAGGAATAAATTTGACAGGGTCTAGAATCAGAGAGAAGGCACCTATGGCCAGAATTTTATGAGCAATGAGAAGAATGGTCCAGAAAGGCGGAGAGCCATCGTGTTGGGCATCACAGGTTGGAGGGAACTGGAGAGAAGTGAGCAGAGCCCAGACTTATCAGTAAGACTCGGAAGGATGTGTGGTTTGTTGCTTGCGTGGAAGGGGATTGAGAGGGAGGAATGGCCAGTGATAGCCTGCTCTGTACCATGAGCTGCTGGGTAGATGGATGCACATGCCATTCGCTGTGACAGTGGACACTGGGAGGAGGAGTTCTGGAGAGTGCAGTAACTTCTGACTCCATCCACCCAGAGTCAGCTTCACAGAGTCCACAAAACTGCCCCCACTTCAGACAGCAGTTAGAAGTTCGGAGGTCCAGGTGACCCTCAGTTCTGAACAGCTAGCGTGCTATAATTTACCAGAACAACTCTGGAGAACTCGAGAAAGTGTTACACTTAAGATCACAGTTTCATTAAAGCAAAAGGATGCAAACTAGAACCACCCAAAGGAAGAGACACAAAGCAAAGCTTCCATTGTCCTATTCCTGTGGAGTCAAGCTGCATTAACTCTTGGGCACATCACCATGTGACAATATGTGGAGTATTGCTAACTAGGGAAGCCCACTTGGGCCTCAAGCATCCAGCTTTCAGTGAGGTTTCATTATGTAGGGAGGATTGATTGTATTATTGGCCACAGGTTGATCTCGTCTCCATTCCCCGCCTCTAGAGGTTGGGCTAACACCATATGGCTAAGTCCTCCTAACATTCTATTCACTGGCAAGGCCAACCTCCACCCTGGGTCACCTATTGGCACAGCTGTCAGACATGGTCTGCAGAACACATCTCAAATAATAGAGACACTCTTACCACTCAAGTTCCAAGTATTTAGAAGCTGTTTCCTAGGAAGTAAGGACAAAGAAGAGTCGATGCTTTGTTCCTAGGGTGTAGAGGTTACCTCCCAGGACCAGAGACAAAGACCAGCCAAATTCTTTATTATCCAGGGGCTAAAGCAGAAATTGATGAGTTCAGGTTTGCTTATGCAGGGAGGCACTTTCAAAGCAGTCCAAGTAAAGACAGGGAGTGAGGGAAGCTGGGTTTATGGCTGTGAAGGCAGGAGCCCCATCTGTGTTGGAATGGACGTTTTCATATTACCAGCTTGTAGATATGTGGGCGAGATTGTTTCAGAAATGTGTAGCATGAGAAAAGAAAGAGAACCAAGGCCAGCTTCTGTCTGTGCCTCAGATGCCATCTGGGAAGCCATGAAACTGGCATATTTCTAACAGGTTTCTCCCCACCCACCACCCCGTTCTCTGAAAGCTACAATTGAGCTGAGAGCCTCAATGAGTTTTTTCCCTTTATTCAAGTGGTGCTCCCCCATCACAAGAGGAGTCCTCTGATGTGGTAACCATTTCTCAAGCTTCATACCTCTGCATAAACGTTCAGATTATTTTTCTGCTTAGACGATCTACTCAGCATTGTCCAGTCGAACTCTCTGGGATAAAGGAAATGTTTTATTTCGTCACTGTCTCTCATAGTAGGCATAAGCCACATATGGCTACTGAACATTCAAAATGTAACTAGTGCAACTTGGGAACTTTTTATTTTTATTTAACTTTATTTCAACTTCAATTTTAAAATGTAACTTTATTTGAACTTTAATTTTCTGTCTATAAATAATAAAAATTATAACCATTACTGATAAGGGACCTTACCTTAGTCAAAGGAAAAGCTCATTTTCAGAGCATATAGGTCTTCCTAAATTAACTCAAAATTTACACTGTGTTCATATTGGGGAATTAGGGTATCTTTGAGAAGGATGAATCTGTTTTCCTTTTGTATTTGTGGTTTGTAACTTATCAAAATTGCTAGGCTTGTTTTTAACGAAAATACTTTGGTTTTATTTTGAATACCTTGAATCAATTGTAACTATTCAGAGAGTAAAAATATTGCTTGTAAAATAGACAAGTCATACATTGAGTTTCGAATTCAAAATGATATCTTAAACGTTCATTGCAATGTTAGTGTTTGAAAAAATGGGAACCTTGAAGGAGCAACCTGAAGGAAATATACTGGTTTAAATGGTCATGGAAAATTTGTATGTGGCATCCTTTCTCAGCTTATTTTTTAAATTAAAAGATTATTTTCCTGCTGTCTTAACCACTGTGTTATATTTCCCTTGCTAGGAAATGGAAGGTATTAGAGTTTTTAAAAAGTACCTTTTGTTGAATGTCTGCCATGTGCTTGGCACTGTTTTAGGTACATTCGTACATATTTTATGTAATCTGGCTATCTCCAAAGCCCAAGCACTTTAGTTCTAAATTGTCCTTTAAATGCATCCTGCTTTTTCACTGCCCTTTATCATAAACAAAACAAACTAAAAGGGCAAAGCGCCTGTTCTTACTTGCTGTTGCTGCCCTTAATGCCTGGCACATTATCAGTGCTAAGTAAATAATGGTCTGTTTGGAGTAGAGTTGACCTCTGGGGTTGTGAGCAGGAGGGAAGGCAGAGAGAGTCTGCTGGCTGCTGTAAAAGATCTGGCTTGGAGCTGGGGCAGGAGGGTGCAGCTTGTGGAGCCTGCCTCCAGGGAGAGGACGTCCTCAGTGCTGGCAGGTGGGGGAGCCAGGCTGCGCATTCTAATGATTCCTGTTTAGGAGATGCTATAGTACAAAATCAATAGGGTCTTTCTTATTATTTAATGACTGGGTATTGTAATTTGTTGTTGTTGTTGTTCTTGTACAAACTATGTTGTGGCAGTGACACATTTTAAAACAGAAAACATTGCTTAATGCTCACTACTCTTATCAAGATGTCTTCAGGGCTGGAGAGAGCACAGTGGTAGAGCACTTGACTAGCAGGACAAGGCCCTGGGTTTGATTCCTAGTACTGAAAAAAAAAGTTTTCATTTTTCCCTTCAATTCTTCATCCCATTTGTGTGTGTGTGTGCATGCGCGTGTGTGTTTTTACTTATAACCCTAATATAATTTTTATGATTTGATTTTTCTAATGGTATATTTTTTTCATATGTAGTTTCATATCTTCATAAAGCTTTCACAATTATTTTGTAAATAATTATATAATCTCATACTTTTGAAGTTTTTATACTCTTGTTATTTCACTATTTCCATGCTTCCCAATTTGGTGGAGTTAGAGTGTTTCTAATTGTGGTGTTAAACTCCTAAAATTGCTTATTTAACGTGTCATTTTAAAGTGGCAGAGTAAATATACTCCTTTCTTGGAATTACCTCACAGCAATTAAAAATGAAGATTGTGAGATTCCATCTTTTTCTTTTTCTTTTTTAATGTTAGAGATCGAACCTAGAGTCTCACACATACTAAGCACGCGCTCTACCATTGAGCTATACTCCCAGCCCAGAGCCCATCTTTGATGAAACTAAGAAAGGCCTGTAATCTGGAAGGCAGCCAAATCCAGTAAAACTCAAAGAAGTGTAAAAGATCCTGAAAGAGGATTCTCTAGGCAGCAGATTTCAGACAAAGCTGGCAAAACACAGTCATCCTATGTTCCTGTTGTGTCCCGAAGGGTAAAAACCGACAATCCCCTGATTAGGACACGGGAATAGGTATGATAAGTAATGGCAGAAGACAAGCCATATATGTAGGACGTGGAACTTAAAAGGAGAGGAATAAAGAACACAACTTGGAATCTGAACAAACGTGAAGCTGTCAATCTCTATTGACTAAATTAAGAAAAAGACTTAAATACTGTCTTGTAAACTACCCTATATCCTAAGGAAATTTCTTAGCTGCCTGAGTTATATCTCTCACTCTCCCCTACATGAGCTGGCTACCTCAGGTACATTCAGGTAGCTGGGGTAGTAAGAACTTGCCATGGTCAGAAAAGACAAATACTTGGGAAGGAATTAGCACAGGATCTGTAGAGTGTAAGAAAAGAGAAATGGGGGGAAAAACAAGTGGTTGATGAAGTGTTCGCCACTATGGAAGATGAATTCTGAGCAGAGATGCAGGAAAGTATATACTTTCTAGATGGTGTTATAGAAAGATAACAAAAGGAAATGAAACACGAGCTGGCAGAACTTAGAAAGGGAATTAAAAAGTCTACGCTGGAATTGGCAGCATGTGCCTATAATCCCAGGAGACTGGGGTAGGAGGATCCCAAGTTCAAAGCCAGCCTCAGCAATTTAGCGAGGCCCCAAGGAACTTAGCAAGACCCTGTCTCAAAATAAAAAGGACTAGGGATGTGGCTCAGTGATTAAGCACCCCTGGGTTCAATCCCCAGTACAAAAAAAAGTCTAACCTTAATAGATATCATGTCTATATTGGGTACAGCTCACCAGATACTAGAATCTGCAGAAAGCACAAAAAGAGAAGTGTTATACAGAACTGATGAGAGTAAATAAATGAAATTAATAAAGTTAATTAATAAATATAATAATTTATTAATAAAGTTAAAAGTATTAGAGACAGGGGCTAGGGCTGTAGCTCAGTGGCAGAGCGCCTGCCTAACATGTGTGAGGCACTGGGTTCCATCCTTAGCACCACATAAAAATAAACAAAATAAAGGCATTCTGTCCATCTATAACTACAAAAATTTTTTTCTTTAAAGTATTAGAGACAAAGTGACAAACAAGGAAGACAATGAACAGCAAACATGTATAATTTGTGTCCCCAAAACAGAGAAACAAAACAATGAAACAAGAATAAAAATGCACACACATATACATACATACAAATTATTCCAAAAAACTTCCCAAAATAAAATAAAATTTGAATCTACAAAGTAAAAGAGCAAAGTGGGCCCCAGAAAAATATTGGCTTAGAAAAATGATTAGCATAATTTAGCTCTATGAATTTGCAGGACTTAAAGAAACTTCTGGGCATTGCAGACATAAAGATCAAGTTACCTGTAAGGGGAGATAGCAGTCAAACTAGCTTCCAAATTTTCCATGGTAACATTTAATGCTTAAGCCATTGAGTGCTGCCTACAAAATACTTGTTAACATGTAACAATATTATAATTATGTAATGTAATAATAACAAAATAATATAGAACAACACAAATTAAGAAAGGAAAGGAAAAAGAATGTAAAAGATGATGGAGAAATCCTGATGTCTCTTTTGTAGGTAGAGGTCAAAAAATTCTATTTAAAACTGATAAGTCAAGAAATAGAGGTATAGTGTATATGAAAGAAAACTCCAAGAAAAATAATGTCAAGTGCTGGGGTTGTAGCTCAGTGATAGAGCACTTGTCTAGCATGTGTGAGGCACTGGGTTTGATTCTTAGCACCATATATCAATAAAATAAATAAAGGTCCATAGACAACAGATTTTTTTTTTTGATTCTTTTAAAAAAATGTCAAGTACAACTGGGCAGGGCACAAGTATAAACATCATTAAACTGTTATTACTCATTATGGGAAGTCAGTTGTACTAGGAATAGAGATAATTAAGTTATATTTATGAAGTAACCCATAGAGCAAAAAGGTAAGCTTCCCAAATTAAAAGAAACATGCAGGGAATACCTAACAGACACAAATCATATAGTGAAAGATTAGTTCTAAAAAACATGACACAAAATAGGCTAACACAAATGAATCCAAACATTTTTTAAAAAATTTTTTTGGTTGTAGATGGACACAATACCTTTATTTTGTTTGTTTATTTTTATGTGGTGCTGAGGATTGAACCTGGTGCCTCACATGTGCTAAGCAAGTGCCACTGAGCTACAGCCCCAGCCCCTCCCAAACATTTTTATACGATTAAATACAAATGGCCTTTACTTACCTAATAAAATAAAAACTCTGGTTCCTGACTTGGGATAATGTCATAGTCTCAGGGTAGCCTCTTTTGTTAATTTATTCATTCATTTAAATAAAAGTTGTCTCTACCTAAAAGAAAATAAAATCCTCTCTAGAAATTTTTAAGTATTTCTTAAATAACTCTTGGATCACAGAAGAAATTAAAACAGAATTTGTCAAAATTATAAATGAAATCTATAAAAGGATGAAAGTACATTTTAGGATTATGGAATACAGATAGAGCAGTACTCTGAAAAAAATATGTAGCTTTAAATATATTATGGAGTAAGAATGAATAAGCATAAATGAATTAACTATTCTCTGAAATTGGAAAGTAAAGAAAATCTAGTAACAGAAGGAGGGATAAAGGTATAAGAAGAAATTAATAAATTAGAAAATAGAAAAGCATGTCATAAATAAATGGTTATTTGGTGAAAACTGAAACATTAGACACAGACAAAGGTGGGGGATGGTTAGGAAGTTGAAATACCAAAATAAAAAATAATTACAGAGATCATGAGATAATGGTAACTAAGAATAACTACAGACGTGGTGGCATAGGAAAGAGCCGCAGGAGACTATTTCATTTGATTCTATACAAATTAGAGGTCTTAGATGAAGTGGATCATTTTCTCAGGTAATATAAATCACCAAGAGTGACCCCAGAGAATATAATTTCTATAGATTTAATAGGGAAAACTTGATAAAGAGCTCACATTGCTACCCCTAAAAATAACAGATCCCACTGATTTTGTGCAGGAATTTTACCAAACTCTTAAAGAATTAAAATGCTCCAGTACTGTTTGAACCATTCTAGAACAAAGATGAGGAAGAAAATTTCAGAAACATTTTTATTAAGTAGACAGAACACTGACACCTAAACTCTAGTCAATTCTCCTTACAGCAGTTACCTTCTATACAGTGACTGAGAACACGGAATTAGTGGATACTGAACCATTACTCCTAGAGGAAATATGTACGTGCCTGTGTGTGTACACATACAAACACATGCATACATATGTACACACACATCACACATAGATTGTAGTCTTAAATACTGAAAACTCATCCTCATAGATTCTTCTTATTTTACAAAAGAGAAGTTGAGGTTCACAAGCATTAAGCGACTTATATGAGGCCACCCTTCTAATCTTGCTAGAGTTGGAATGCAGATCCCCTATAGCTGGCCCCAAAGCTGGAGCTTTTCATGCTGGGCTGCTCTGACCCTTCTGTCTTCATCATCTTGTCATTCCTTATGAGAGCTGAAGAAAAGAAGCTGACTACAACTGGCATTCATGAACACTAGACAACTTGAATTTTTCACAGTTCTGTTCATGTCTGTCCACACACGACTGCAGAAAACACTGCAAGTATTGATTTTGTCAACTTTATCATTACAAATAAATTTTAATGAGTAGACAAAACTGCAAATAAGGAGTCAATGAATAATGAGAATAGATAGTTTATAATCCAAATAATATTTAAAGAATGAAAGAAACTTAGAACCACATCCTGATCATGTATATTAAAGAAAAAAAATCATTCTGCTAAAAAAGTGAATTCAGTAGCACATTAAATATATGACACCCCATGAACAAGTCATTTTGGCACGAAGATTGCAAAAGAAATTGTTGGGAAGCCTATTCACATATTCATTTGCCATATCAGTCCTTCAAAAGACAGGAAGTATTTGCAAAAATGTATTCTTTCCTTGTAGCATGTATAACTTGAAAAATGAAGAGACCAGTTGAGCCCACCACTTCAGTAGAATAAAAGAGAAAAGCCATGCAGTCATCTTAGATGACACAGGAAAAACATTTGGCAAAATTCAATATCCCTTTAGGCAGATGTGTAAAAACATTTAACCAACTAGGAATAGAAGGGAACTTCAACCTCATAAAGGATATCTGTCCCTTGTGCTAACATACTCAATGGCAAAAGCCTGAAAGCTTTCCCTCTAAGATTAGGCACAAGAAAAGGATGTTCACTCTCCATCAATATCAAGGGAACTTTGGCAAGAAAGAAGTAAAGTCATAAATGACGTGGTCTTGTATATAAAATCCACTAAAAACTTACTAAAACTAATAAATTAATTCAGCAAGATTGCAGAACACAAGATCAATATACAAAAACTGTGTTTATAGTAATCATGTGCAAACCAAAAATGAAAATGAGAATGACTTTGTCTCCAATAGCAATGAAAAGGATAAAAGGAATAAATTTAACCTGAGCATGGAACTTATACCATGTTTGTGGATCAGAAGATGGTGTTTTTAAGAGGGCAGCATTCCTTGAGTTGATCTGCAAATTCAGTGTGATCCCTTTCCTAATTCCAGATGAATTTTTCACATAAATTGACACACTGATCCTAAAATTAGTATGGAAACTCAGGGGACCCAAATTACCAAAACAATTTGGAAAAAGAAAAACAAACTTGAAAGACTCCAAATTCATGATTTCAAAACTTACTACAAAGCTGTAATAATCAAGACAAGGTGATAGTGGCATAAAGATAGATATACAAACCAACAAAATAAAAGCGAGAGTTCAAAAATAAATACATATTTCAATTGATTTTACTAAGAGTACAAAGACAATTAAATGGAGAAAGAATAGTCTTTTTAACAAATGGTCTTGGGATCAGTGGATAGTCACATGTCAATTGAAGTTGGACCCCTTCCTCACACCATACATAAGAATCGAAATTTAGGTCTCTAGACCTAAATGTGTAAAACTATAAAACATTTAAGAAGAAAATATAAATAAATCTTCATGGCCTTGAAGTAGGACAAGACATCTTAGAAACAACACTAAAAGCACAAATGACTAAAAGAAATTGTCTTTGTCAAAATTAGAAATTTCTGTGCTTTACAAATACACCATCAAGAAAATGAAAAGGCAACATACTAGCCGGGCGCGGTGGCTCAAGCCTTTAATCCCAGCACTTAGGGAGGCTGAGACAGCCTCAGCAACGGCAAGGTGCTAAGCAACTCAGTGAGACCCTGTCTTTACATAAAACACAAAATAGGGCTGGGGATGTGGCTCAGTGGTCGAGTGCCCCTGAGTTCAATCCCCAGTACCAAAAAGAAAAGGCAACATACTTAGAAGAAGGTTTTATGACTTTTTTTTAAATCTGCTAAGAGACTTTTACAGAGAGTATATAAAGAGCTGTTACAACTCAATAATAAAAAGCTCAGTTTATAGAATGGGTACAGGACTTGAATAGACATTTCTATTCTACTAGAATAGACATTTCTCCAAAACACTATATCAATGACAAGTAAGCACAGGAAAAGATGCTCCCCATCATTAGCTCTACAGGAAATGCACATCAAAATCACAGTGTGGGGAGCCTGCTGGCCAATCAGGCAGTTCTTGTGGAGGCAGCTAATGCAAGGCTGGGGAGTGCTGAGCCTCGCATCATGCCCTGCACTGCCCAGACTATCATGAGGGTGGCTAAACGTGACCCCAAGAAGCCAAAGGGCAAGATGTCTGCTTATGCCTTCTTTGTGCAGACTTGCAGAGAAGAACATAAGAAAAATCCAGAAGTCCCTGTCAGTTTTGCAGAATTTTCCAAGTAGTGCTCTGAGAGGTGGAAGACAATGTCTGGCAAAGAGAAATCTAAATTTGATGAAATGGCAAAGGCAGATAAAGTACGCTTCTGATCGGGAAATGAAGGATTATGGACCAGCTAAAGGAAGGCAAGAAGAAAAAGGACCTTCATGCCCCTAAAAGACCACCACTTAGATTCTTCCTGTTCTGTTCAGAATTCTGCCCAAGGGCTGGGGCTGTAGCTCAGTGGTAGAGTACTTGGTTAGCATGTGTGAGGCACTGGGTTCGATCCTTAACATAACATGAAAATAAATAAAGGTATTGTGGGGGAAAAAAATCAAGCGAAAAAAAGAATTCTGCCCAAGATCAAGTCCACAAATCCTGGTATCTCCATTGGAGAGGGGGCAAAAAAGCTGGGAGAGATGTGGAATAACTTAAGTGACAGCAAAAAGCATCTATGCATCACCAAGGCTGCAAAGCTAAAGGAGAAATGGGAGAAGGATGCTGCTGACTCTCAGTCTAAGGGAAAGTTTGATGATGCAAAGGGTCCTGCTAAAGTTGCCCAGAAAAAGGTGGAAGAGGAAGATGAAGAGAAGGAGGATAAGTAAAAAAAACTGTTTAGCCAGGCACAGTGGTGCACACCTATAATCCCAGCACTTTGGGAAGCTGAGACAGGAGAATCGCAAGTTCAAAGCCAGCCACAGCAACAGCAAGGCACTAAGCAACTCAGTGAGACCCTGTCTGTACATAAAACACAAAATAGGGCTGGGGATGTGGCTCAGGGGTCGAGTGCCCCTGAGTTCAATCCCCGGTACCAAAAACAACAACAACAACAAAAAAACTGTTTATCCATCTCCTTGTGAATACCTTAGAAGAGGGGAGTGCCATGATTGACACATCTTTTTGGGGGGCGAGGTATCAGGGCTTGAACTCAGAAGCACTCAACCACTGAGCCACAGCTCCAGCCCTATTTTGTATTTTCTTTTTTTTTAAAATATTTATTTTTTTTAGTTGTAGGTGGACAGAATATCTTTATTTTATTTTTATGTGGTGCTGAGGATCGAACCCAGTGCCTCACGTGTGCTAGGCGAGCATGCTACCACTGCGCCATAACCCCAGCCCCCCTATTTTGTATTTTCTTTAGAGGCAAGTTCTTACTGAGTTGCTTAGTGCCTCTGCCTGACTGACACATTTTATTTGAGATGTGTCTGTTACTTGAATTAGGTTCAATTATAGAATTTGATCACAATTGTATTATAGTCTCTCAAAGTGCTCTGAAAGTTGTAAGTGGTTTACATGAAGTGGCCCTGGGTGTCCAGAGCACCACGAAACTGTTTCAAAGTTGTACATATTTCCAAACATTTTCAAAAATAAAAAGGCACTCTCCTGTCCTCCTCCCTCTATGCATTTTGCTGTTGGTGTGACAAGACCTTTGAAGATGTTTCTGGCATTTCTTTTTTAATTTGTAAGGTGGTGTTAACTATATGGTTATTGACTAGAAATCCCCAGTTATCAACTGTACGTATCTATAGTCTATAAAAAGGACAAAACAGCCGAGAAAAATTCTTTTTTTAAATTATGTTCTAACTAGTTATACATGACAGTAGAACGCATTTTGATACATCATGCATAACTTCTCATCCTTCTGGTTGTATATAGTGTAGAGTTACATTGTTGTGTAATCACATATGCACACAGGGTAATAATGTCTGATTCATTCTACTGTCCTTCCTTCCCTCAAGCCCCCTCCCCTCCTTTCACTCCCCTTTGTCTAATCTGAAGTACCTCTATTCTTCCCTACCCCCCTATTGTGAATTAGCATCCGCTTATCAGAGAAAACATTTGATCTTTGGCTCTTGGGATTGGCTTATTTCACTTAGCATGATCCAGCTCCATCTATTTACCAGCAAATGCCATAATTTCATTCTTCTTTAACACTGAGTAATATTCCATTGTGTATATATGCCACACTTTCTTTATCCATTCATCTGTTGAAGGGCACCCACTATTGATGCTCCTTGCTTGGCACTGAGGCTGTGGAGAAGCCTTCAGCCTTTTGGAGGGGCCGAAGCTCAGGGCGTGCACTGTGAGGCTGGACCTGTTGACAATGTGGTGGGCATCCATTTAGCTTCAGGTTGTCTTGTTTTTGTATATAGTGATTCAACATTCCGCTGCCTTTCTTAGTTGTGGGAAAAGGGAGGTCAGCTGGCATGAGAAGTGTTGGAATTTTTTGTGGGGGAGTAAGTATGGTAGATTTTAAACTTCGTTTTCAAAGAAACTATAGAACTCTTTATGGTCCCCAAAGCAAAAAGCCACTGCATCAATGGAAGTTCAAGAACCTTCTGCAACATTGTTATTTTTTTGCCAGGGCTGAGATGAAGGAGGGGGCTACTTGAAGTTACTGCATGGTTTGTTGTGTATGAATGGCATCATCATGAAGTGTAAACCAGTGAATGTAGTGACATAGGCAAGGGTCAGTGGCCTCCAGTAGTTTAGGAAGGCAGGCAGGCAGGATGGGGGCCAGATTTTACTTTTACCCTCAGCTGCCACACCTCATTTGATGGGATCAGATGCATTGCTAAACAGCAAGATTGCCTTCCAGAATGTATAGGGTGTAAAACCTCAGACCTTATTTCTTCTCTTACTCCTCCCCAACCTCTGCACATGTAGTGGGACATGTAGTTATTTCCTCAAATTGTTGCTTGTCTCCTAGACCCCAATAAGGGGTATGGGGTGGGGTAGGGGTCATGATCCATCTTTTGGCCCTATTTTTCTCCTTTAAAAAAACCAAAGATCCCAAGCAAGATCCTGGGCTCCATCTTGGGTCACCTGAGCAGGCTGACGGAATCAACCGTTTCTAAGCCCCAAATGTATCATGAAAAGTAGAGTAGTCTTTGCATGATTTGAACTTGCTCACCAGAAATATAGATTGTTGTTTAGTGTTCTTAAACTAGAAGAAGCTTGGTTTGTGTTTCAGTGGTTATATTAGTAAATGATGCTAACATTTTGCCCAGGTTAGGATGGGAGTGGTTGCTACAGTGGCAAATGGTGACACTAAATATCACTGGATGGCTGATGTGTATTTGCAGTAACAAGGGGTACTGTGTTGTGGGTGAGTGTCAGCATTGCCTGGCATTGACACTTGGATATAAAAATTTGAGGCTATGGAACATGGGGTGTTTTTTTGTTTGGTTTTTGGTGATATTTTAAGAGAAAATAGCTTTTTCTTAAAAGTTTACTATTTGAAACTTTGCATGTCTAAGGAGCTGTCCTCTCTACACTGTCAGGTCTTAGATGGGTATGAGTCACAGTCACATCTTGGTCTCCATAACCATTCCCTCTCCGTCAGAACTGTTTTTCCCAAATAAGTTTCTATAATTCTTTCACTAATTTAAAAACCCTTAGAGCCAGGCACGGTGGCGCACGCCTGTAATCCCAGCTCTTTGGGAGGTTGAGACATTAGAATCACAAGTTCAAAGCCAGCCTCAGCAATGGTGAGGCGCTAAGCAACTCAGTGAGACCCTGTCTCTACATAAAACACAAAAATAGGGCTGGGGATGTGGCTCAGTGGTCGAGTACCCCTGAGGTCAATCCCCAGTACCAAAAAAACAAAAAAAACCCTTGGTCCTTAGGTTTGCCCAGAGGCACTTGTTCAAGGATTTTCCATCCTGCTTTAGCCACACCCTTGTCACTTGGCAGTCCAAACTGAAATTGTTACTATTACCCAATGCACAACGCACAGGCCAACCTCATCAAATATGGAAGAGAAGTTCAACCTGTAGTCCCAAGGGAGCAGTTTCTATGGAAGGGGATAGCTTTAGTGCCCCTCAGTAGCCAAATAGAAGTGGGGTACCTATTTAGCTAAATGATGTTTGATTAAGCAGACTTTTGGTTGTAGAGAGACTCTAGTTGAGGCCACTCGTCGCATTAGCTGCTTGTTATAAGATCACTAGTCTTAAGGTTTACACACCACCACGAGATGCCCCAGTGGAATGATGCTCTCTAGCTTCTCTAAGATGCTTTAAGTGGCACAATGTTACTACCAAAGGTTTAGTCTTAGCTTGATTTCTGGACCAATGTTCTTGCAATGCCAATCTGTTACTTTTTTTTAAGTCAACAGAACAGTACTTGTTTCCTCTAAACACCTCTCTTCTGACCCCCTCACCCTGTTCTTGAGTGATGGTTTATCTTTTGGAAAGAACAAGACTGTAACGTAGCAACTATTGTCTGAGTCTCCCTTGTGTCTGTCCTTGTCACAAATGCACTTGAAAATGTTGGATGCATTCATTTTGTATAATAAAAAGTTAATCAGTGTTCCCAAAAAGTTCAAAAAAATTGCAGTGTGATATTATTTCACACCCACTACTAGGGCTCTACGTTAAGGTAATAATAAGTGTTGACAAAGATGTGGAAAAATCTGAACCTTTCTGCATTACTGGTAGGAATTTTAAATGATGCAACCGCTTTGAAAAATAGTCTAGTTGTTCTTCAAACACTTAAACATAGAGTTGTCATATGACCATTTTTGTTGTTGCTGCTGTTGTTGAGATGGGCTCTCATTGTTTCCCAGGCTGGCCTCAGACTCTTGGGCTTAAGAGATCTTCCTGGCTCAGCCAATCCAGTAGCTGGGACCAGAGCATGCACCACCATGCTCGGTTTACCGTATAATCTTAGGTATCTCTTAAATATATATCCAAGAAACATAAAAGCATACCCATACAAAAACTTGAACACAATGTTGATAACAGCATTTTTTGTAATAGCCAAAATGTAGAAACAACAAGGATCTCCATCAACTGATCAGTCAGTAAATTGTGATTTGTCAATACAATGGCATATTATTTGGCAGTTTTGAAAATCATTACCAATACATGCTACAACACAGCAGAACCTGGAAAACATTATGCTCAATGAAAGAAGCCAGGCAGAGAGGACCACATATTCTATGATTCCATTTGCATGAAATGTCCAAAAGACGCCTGTCTGAAGCCCCAGAAAGTAATTTAGAGGTTTCCTAGGGCTAGAGGGTATGAGGATTTTCAGAATGACAGATCAGTGGTGCATGGTTTCTTTTGGGGGGTAATGAAAATGATCTAAAACTGATTATAGTGATACATGCACAACTCTTGAGAATATAGTAAAAGCCGTTGAATCACACACTTTAAATGGATGGATTATGTGGTATGTGAATTCAAGCTGTTAAAAAGTATAGATGCATTTAAAAAATATATACAGTATGCATACATCTCAGCCCAAATGCCAAGACCTCACTCAGCAAGAAAAGTGCTGTTGGGTAGAACTTTCTGTGATGCCGGGAAGTTCTTTACCCATGCATGGTATGCTGTTTAATATGATAACTACTAGCCAGATGTATTCAGGCACTGAGGAAATAGCCTTTTATCTTTAATTAGATTTAAGTAAGGACATGGGGCTAAAAGCTAAAGAGTTGGACAGCACAAGACTGGAAACAAATCCCCAAGCCAGAGCTATCCATTGTTACTACTGCCTTTGACATTGCTTAAGAGATACCAGCTTCACAACATCAGAAGAAGTAGAAGTATAAAAAATTAGAAAGCAAAAGGTAAAGGTCTGATTTGCCAATGATGTGATTATATACCTGGAAAACCCAAGAGAATAATTGGGGGGAAAAAACTCTTACAAGCAAAACGTAAACTTGGCCAATTGCAGGATACAAAATTAAATATATGCAAACCAAAATATTTTAAAATGTGTTGATTCTAAATGAATAGAGAAAGAAGAGCTGGAATGGGCCTGTTTGGTGCTGCCTGGCTGTCCTCTTAGACTTCCTCTGACCCCTGACTCCCCACTCTCCTGGACTGCTGTAGTAACCTCTTCTTCCCTCAGACTTTCACCCTCCTTTCAGTCCTCCCCTCTGCACCCTTAGATGATGACATTGTCTCCTGTTTCCCCAAGGAAGTAGAAGCAAAGCAGAGTTGTGCTTGCACACTGCAGCTGCCTGATTCCTGCCCATCTGTGCTGACTTTTCTTCTCATCTCTTGTCTCCTGCCTCCTGCTGAAGCACATTGCTCTTGGAATCGAGTCTGTCATTTTTCCCTTTCTCCCATCCTGGAAGAAAACACCTATTGAGACCCCACATCCCCTTTCTGATACTGACCCATATTTCCATTCACCTCAGCACCAGCAAACAGTTGGTCAACCAACAGTTGCTTCCTCTTTCTCTCTTCTGAGTGTCTCTTTCTTGAAACCACTGCAGTCAGACTTGATGTTTACATGTTCTTGTTGAAGTCACCAGTGACCTCCAAGATGCTCAGTGTCATTTCCCAGGCCTTGTTTTACTTGGCCTGCTGGCATTTTTTTCCCCTTGGCTTCTGGCATACATTCTCCTGGATTTACTCCTGCCTCTCCAGCTGATCCTTCAGCTCTTTTAGAGCCTCCTGACCTCTTAAGCATTGGCAGAGAACCCCAAGACTTTCCTGTCCTCCCTCATTTCTGAAAACAGCCTTCTCTTAGCCTTAAATGTCATCTTCACGCTGGGAATTCCCAATATAGACCCTGCTCAGGCTCCCTCTGCACTCCAGACCTTTGTATCAGCTGCCTTCATGGCCACCCACATTTAGATGTCCAGTAGGCATTTTAAGACATGACAGTTCCAAAATTAGACACTAGACCTCCCCTGGCCTCAACTGTTTCTCCATGTCTATAACATGCACCTTCGTCCTTCAGCTGCTCAGGCCAGAAACCTTGAAGACCTAAAGCTGTCTCACAGCCCACATGAAATCTTCCCACAGGTGCTCTCACTTTTTACTTTTACAGTGTCTAGAATCTAATCGTCTTTCATAGCCTCAACCTTTTCCTTCACCTGGATTATGACAGCAGTTTCCTTACTGGTTTGTTTTGTGTGTGTGTGTTTTTTGTTGTTGTTTGTTTTTTTGTTTTGTTTTTGCTCTTCCTTTAAATAGTCCATTCTGCACACAGCAGTCAGCGTGAACCTTTTAAAATCATTTTGTGTCTCAGTTCAACACTCTTCACCTTCAAACTTGGCGTGTCTAAAACCGAACTCCTGACCTATTCATATGCATCCTCCACCCCTTCCTGACACCTACTAAGACCAGGTGATCTGGCCCCATGTGACCTCTCTCCTGCCCCTACTACCTGGGACCTTATTAACTGCCTTTTCTGTTCGCCTACTCAGGCTGCCTGCCCTCCTTGCTGTTCAGGATGTCTGTAGGCTACTGTCTCACTGGCAGGCTCTTCCCTCAGGTACCCACATGGCTCCCCACCTATTCTTCACTTCTTGGGGTTTCTGTAGTGTCCCTCCCCACCCACCTGTGAAGTCACAGCATCTTCCTGTCCTGCCCTCCCATCTCCATTTTCTGTTTTACTCTGTTTGCCCCATAGCACTCAACTACTTAGTATGATTTGGATTTTGCTTGATAATTTGCTCTTTTCTCCCTCTATTCTAGATTATAAATTTGATGAAGGCAGAGATTTTTGTCTTTTTTATTCCCTGCTGAATCTCTCAGCAGAAAAATGTTCCTCACTTGGTGGTCAAAGGTATTTATTAAGGGCAGGGGATTTGGCTCAGTGGTAGAGCATGTGCAAGGCCCTATCTTCAATCCCCAGCACTACAAAAAATAAAAATTTAAAAATTATGTAGTTATTGAATGAATGAATAAGATAGATCGGAGAAAGATGCACAAAACCTAGTGGGGAAGCTAGTTTAATGGTTGAGGCAAAAGGCAATTCATTCTTTAATTTTGATACCTATGTTCTTGATTAGTCATTTCCTTTGTTTACAATGCATTGTTCTTTCTTCTTGAGACATAAACTCCTTGAGGTCAGGGACTCGGTTCTTTTACACCTTTTTATTTCCCAAGCCAATGATGTTCAAATAAATACTGAAGAGAGGTAATTCTCATTGGCTACAAGCACTTGGGTCACTTGTGTTTTTCTAGATGCTGTCCTTGTGCTGATGTTTTACACTGTTACTCTATTTGACATTGCAGATTGCATGTCTTCCCATTGAGTTCTCCAGCAAAGCAAGGAGTCTCTGGAATAGACAGGGTTAATCTGCATAGTAGTAACTACAGTAGCACCAAGACTCTGACTGCTTCAGGGCAGGCCCACTGGAAAGACTGTCACTTCCGCCGTAGTCACGCACACACACTGCTTGGCAGCCCTCACATGTCACGGCTCTGATCTACTCTAGGGCAAGAATCATTCCATTCTAACAGATGGACATGAATTTAACCAGACAATAAACCATGTATGTGCCATAAATATGTTTGCTGAGGGCATGATTCCCAGTGCAGAACTTTAAGAACAGCTGTCTTATCATGCGCCACTGTTTCTTGGTGAGATGATTTGTTAACCTAATTCTGAAACAGATTACATTCATGAAGTTAATCGTTCATTGGCCCCCAACAACCAGCAGCCTAATTATTTGGGAGGGGGTGCAATTTTTATAAACAAGAGTTATGAGATTAGTTTTAGAACTTTGTTTTAAATTAATTTGATGTGTTTCCAAATTTAGTGTCCTCTGTCTAAAAGGGCTCGTTAACCTTTCCTGCACTGCCAGCTAGTTGCCTTAATGCCTCAGGGAGATGCAGATTGTTAACTGAACAGCCATTTTTTCCCCTCAATGCTGTTTACTTTTAGTACTGATATTAAATTGCTATTTAAACTACTAGAGTGGTTTTTACTATACTGTTCTTTAAAAACGCAGTTCTTTTGTCTTTCTACTTTTTTTTCTCATTATCTTCAGAGATGTTTGCATTCTCTCCACAAACATTGCTTTCCCTATGGAACCTATGCAAATTAAACTGTGGAATATTTGTTCGTTTTGCATTCTGTACGTTTTCGTTGGCACGATCCACCAGGCAAAGTATAAATTGCTGTAAAACTGGAAAAGTGTTTGAGTAAAGCAGATGTTCTCTTAGCATGAAGCAGATGTAAAACTTGCAAGTGTCTGTCTAATAAAGTATAGCATTTGGTTCTATACAGCTGGTACCAAGATTACCAATTAATCATGTTTGAATGCATTTTTACTAATTAGATCCCCCTCTGTTTTTCACTGTTCTGGGTATATTACAGAGCAGGGTGGGGTGCATGAGATTTCTACTTTTAGAACTCTGAGCAGTGCCCTCCCCCCACATTTTTGTAAGGCTGGTTTTTTTTATTCTAGAACTATATAGGAAATTAAGCCCATAGATGTGGATGACTAATTTGGCCCTCCAGTAGTTGTAGTAGGTTTGATGTTAGGACATTCCATCAAAAGGAACAGTTAGTGCTTCCCTGTAAGGCAGCTGGAGAAAAGAAGAGGTCTGTAATTAATGTTGTTGGTTTGGTTTTTTTTCCCCCTATTAACGTGGACAAAAGCAATTACATGCTCAGTTAACATCAATTCATGGCCTCTATGGTTATTTGACCAAGTAGGAGTTTGAACAATCGAGAAATGAATCTTACCAGTTTGGGGGTTTTTGTTATCAAAAGCAATGGAGCAGTTTTTCTCAGAGATTGAAGATGACTTGGGTTAACATCACTACTGGGTTGCCTTTGCTGCTGTGAACAACAGCACAAATCAGTAGCAACTATGAAAATTAAAAAGGCTGTATTGACCTATGTGGACCTTTCTATAAAGAAATGTGCTAATGAAATTAAATTTCAGAACCCAGTGGAGCTCTTTTCAATGTTTAATTTCCCTAAACTAAATTGGTACAGATCCTAGGACCTTGTTCTTAGAACCCTGGGATAAATGAATTTGTCGTGACATCAATTATAACTTTCTGTTTATGTATACTTTTACATGTGCATTAGATGCACCATCTAAGAGTATTAATAGGATCATTCCAGAAAGTCTTCGTCATCCTCATTACCCAGTGCTCACATATTTTAATGAAATTTAGTCTTGTGTAAGATAAAATTAACTCAAACATAAACTTAAATAGAACTAATTTCGAGTATCTCCATTTTTAGAAATGGTTTATTGTGGAAAACTTTAGATATCCCCCAAAAGATAAAATAGTATAACAAGCCCCCATGTGTCCATCTCCCAGTTTCAACAGTCATCAGCCTTCTGTGGTTCTGGTTTGTCAAGATTCTTGGGACGACATTCTTGAGACTACATTTGCAGAGTTATTTTTTTCTCTTTAATGTTGTAGTTGTGTAACCTGTTTCTACAGTGACAATACATATTTAAACAAAACTGGGTCACATCAACCCAGTAGATCTAACTTTATTTCAGGAAGTGGAGCGAGAAATCTCATTCAGAACAGAATGTGGACTGTATTACTCTTACTACAAGCAAATGCTCCAGGCTCCAACCCTCATGCAAGGTAATTACAATTAACAGTTTCATTTGGAGTCTGCTGCATCTTTACAAAATTCTAGTCAAAGCATCTTTTGCACTAAAGCATCTTAAATGCTGTATAGAACTTGTATAGTTTTACTCTGAACTTGTGTAGGTTTTTCTTGTTAATTTCTAACCATTCCATGAAAATATTTTGCTCTGGAAGAGGTTATATAATACCTTTATATAACTCCCCTGGCCTCGCCTTTCATCTCTGTTGCATCCCCAAAGAAACCTCTCTGCAGTTTTTAAGTTTTGTTGTGTGTGATGATGTTGGAAGAAGTCTTTGCAGGCCAAAGGAGTATGGTCTAAAAACGGTAGGTATTTTGGTCCTGAAAACTAAGTTGTCCCTCTTGTTCCCAATGTCCCCGTTCATTTCTTTATTTTGCAGTTGTCATCTTCCTACATTCTCACTTTACCTAAGTGGTTTAGAGTCCATACTCTGCTTTATATTCCATCTAGTGGAAGCCCCCCAAAGTACCTCTTCTACTTAATATATCATTAATATTTCTACCTAGGTACACATGACAGAGAATTGCCCTCTTCTGGGCTTTGCTTGGATTCAGCTGTGATATTTTTGGTGAGAATTCTTCATGGGTGATGTTTTCTACTTCTAATTTTATCACAATAGGAAACATGATATTTTGGTTATCTTTTTGTGCCAGAAAAACTGGTTTCTGTGTCAATAAGTAGATTCATCCATAATAAAGCTAATTACTGACAGCCTTTCACTTAATGGTTTGAGCAACCATTGACGATGATTACGTATCCCCATTATACAAAATACGATGACTAAAAAATAAGAACATCCTGTTTCTTCCATTCCTCTTGTATTTATTAGTTGGAATTCTCTTCTGTAGAAAACCTTTTTCTTTCTTTTTTTAATTAATTTTTGATAGTGGGGATTGAACCCAGAGGTGCTTAACCACTGAGCCACATCCCCAGTCCTTTTTATTTTTTATTTAGAGACAGGATCTCCCTGAGTTGCTGAGGCTGACTTTGAACTTGCTGTGCTCTCAGCCTCCCAAGCTACTAAGATTACAGGCATGTGCCACCATGCCCAGCTTATTAATTTATTTTTTTAATTTTTAAAAATTTATTCTACTTATGTATACATGATAGCAAAATGCATTTCGATTCATTGTACACAGATGCAGCACAACTCTTTTTTTCTTTCTCATCACTTGTTTGGTTACCCTGAGCTTCAGTTCATATGAGAAAGAGAGGCAAAGTATTGATTTTGCTGCATATGGTCAATTCTCATTATTCACAAATTCTATATTTCCAAAATCACTTCACTAAATCTGTTATCTGTGATCCCCAAATCAGTATTGATGGCACTTTGACAGTCCTTCATGGACATGGCCAGAGCATCAAAAAAATCTTAGTTACCCAACATGGGTGTTCTCAACAGAGACTAAAACAGGGCCAATGTCTGCCTCTGGTTTCAGCTCTTATACTATGCTGTCCTTTTCCCAGTCACATGTAGTATCATGTGTTTTTTTACATTTTTATGCTGTTTGTTGCTGAGTTGGTAGTTTCACATAGCCCCCAGGCAGAGTGAAAGTACCGTCTAGCGTTCCCAAGTACAAAAAGGCTACAGTGTGCCTACAGAGAAAACACGTGGGTTACATATGAAAATGTGTGGTAGATAAGCTTTGTGCAGGCATGAGTTACAGTGCTCTTGACTATGAGTTAATACAATATATTAAAGAATGGTTCTTTAAACAGAAACACACATAAAACAAGGTTGTACATTGATCAGTGTTGGAAATATATAATCACAAACTTGCAAGAACCCAAACCATTATTTCCTATTAGTTCAGCATTCAATATTTCACTTTTTACTATAACTTTATAGAACATAACTACCATGAATAATGAGGATAGACTATATTTACCAGTTTTCAGAATTATGAGTTGCTTCTCTAGCATCCTCTAAAGCAATGGTTTTGATTTGGGAGGGGGGCAATTTTGCCTCTAGGAGGAGATCTTGCATGTCTGGAAACATTTTTGGTTGTCACAGCTGGGAGGATGCAACACTAAAATCTAGTGAGCAAGAAGCTGGAGTGCAGCCAAACTTCATATGGTGCACCCAACAACCCCCACAACAAAGAACCATTTGACCCAAAATGTCAGTGGTACTGAAATTGAGAAAGTATTCTCTAAATATCAGGACAGACTTATTGGTTGACTTGTTTCAATGACTTTGTCATTCATTAAGATGACTCTTCTGGAAAATTTCATACATATACAAAGGTAGAGATAATCCTGTAATGGGTTTTCATATATCCTTCATTCAGCTGTAACAGTTACCAACTTAAGACCAATCTTGTTTTCTCTGTATCCATGCCCTCAACCTAGGTCATTTTGGAGTAAATCTCCAAAACATCCCTTCATCATCTGTAAACATATCAGTATGTTTCAATAGTCAGCATTCTCATTTCCTTTTTTCTTAACAGACTTTTTTTTTTAAATATTTTTTTTAGTTGTAGATGGACACAATATCTTTATTTTTATTTATTTTATGTGGTGCTGAGGATCGAACCCAGTGCCTCACGTATGCGAGGCGAGTGCTCTACCACTGAGCCACAATCCCAGCCCCCTTACCAGACTTTTAATATAGTTTGGAAATGCAAAGAATGTCTCTATTGTGATCACTTGATCTCTCTTTAACTGTTTCCTTAAATCTGTTAGTATCTTTTCATCTTTTTCCCTATAATTTTTTGTTGAAAATACATATTGATTTGTTGGATAGTTTCCCACTTTCTGAATATTTCTGGAGCCCTCTGATGTCATTTAATACTTCTTTGCTGAATTTCCTGTTAATGACTAGACAGAGGCTTGCTCAGATGTTGTTCTACTATTTGGTAAGTGTACTTTCTGGATGGTGTTCTGTACTCCACAAGATACCCAGTGTCTGTCTGTCAGCTAAAAATTAACTCATTACTAAATTCTCGGTTAAACTACTCCCTAATCATCAGCACAATTGATGATTATTACCTGCATCCATTAATTATATATTCATTTCATATAAAATGGTTATATTCTAATTCCATCATTCCTTTTATCATTGCTGGACAGAATTCATCTCTAAAGAAAAACATTTGCTCAAGAAATATTGGGTGAGCCAGTTTAGTTCATAAAGACAGGATAAATGTTAGTCCTTTTCCTTTGTTGTTTTTTAGAATGAATTATCTTTGGTACTGGGAATTGAACCCAGAGGCTCTTTACCACTGAGCCACATCCTCAGACCTTCTCATTTATTTGTTTGTTTGTTTGTTTATTGAGTCAGAGTCTCTGTAAGTTGCTGAGGCTACCCTTGAACTTGTGATCCTCCTGCCTCAGCCTCCTGAGTTGTGGGGATTAGAGGCAGGTGCCACTGAGCCCAGCTTAGAATGAGTTACCTTTCTAGAATTCAGTTAAGATTTTGCTTTTTAAGTGTCATCAGAAACTTAAATGGATTTAAAGTGGATTTTTAATATATTTGATGTGTTTTAATGCTTAGCTACCTTCTTGTATTCAGATTATTCAATCTGGGTGCAGTTTGGGGCACCCTTCAGATTGCCTGCTGTGCTTTTGACATGAGAACCATGGTCTCTAACAATCTCCCTGCTCTTTGGGGAGGCATGACAAAATGACTGAGGCCCATTTTCTACATTTTCTACCCCTGACCTAGAATCAGCTCTTTCTCCAAGGAGCTCTAGTTCCTTTCAAAGACTGTTGTGTTGGGAGCATTTATTCCTACTAGATTGGTCTTCATTTCCAGGCCTTTGTAGTGAACAGAGCTAGGAATTATTATTTTTTTCTAAGAAAAAATATGAACATAACTATTTTCAGAGCAAAGTTATGATAACAGAATTTGTATTTTTAGTTTCGTATTCATATCTCTTCTTAAATTGAAATTTTTGATTCCTTACAACATTAATGTTATCACTTATATGCTATATGCAGATATATAGGTACACACACATATATGTGTTTTTAAAAGTAATGATAATATTGCTACTAATAGTATGATTACCTGAAAATAATTCAAGCAGTCTTAGTATTTTCTTTTCACCTTAGGATATAAGCTACCTAGGGATACATAGTCACATTCCTTCTTTTTTTTTCAGATCACCTGAAAGAGTTCTCTCTGCATGACCAAGCTACTTGCTCAGATTTATTTGTTTTATCTTGCTTTTGGTTTTTCAGGAATTGTGTTGTAACATTTTTTATTTAATATTTTTAACTTATTAAAAAATGTTTACATGAGTTCAAACTCAAAATGATAAACAGGGAGCCTTCAGAGAATTCTCCTTAATCCCTGGACCCTCCCTCCACCCTGTTTCCTTCCTTTCTTTTCTTTTCTTTTTTTTTTTTTTGGTGGTGGTGCTGAGGATGGAGCTCAAGGTTTTGTGCATGCAAAGTAGGCACTCTACCACTGAGCTACAGCCCCAGCCCCCCTTCCTTAGTCTTTACATAACCATTTTTATTAGTTTTTGATTCATTCTTCTGTTAATGTTTGAAGTTAAGTTACTGGAATATGTTCGCATTTCTCTCTTTGTTACAGAAAACTTGCTTACTGTACACACTGTTTTCTATTTTGCTTTTTCCACCTAACAAAGATCTTGGAGATCATGCTGTAGTAGAATATAAAGATGCTCTTTTGTATGAATAATCATGAATTATAAAATGGTCTCCTTTATGAGTCTGCTTGGGCTGCTCTAACAAAATACCATAGACTGGACTGCTTCCACCACAGGAATCTCTTCTCTCACAGTTATAGAGGTCTGGAAGTCTGAGATCAGGGTGCCTGGTCAGATTCTGGTGAAGACTCCCCTCCAGGATTGCAGAAGGCAAGCTCTCTGGTGTCCCTTCTTTTAAGGACACTGATTCCATCCTGAGGGCCCTGCCCTTTGACATAAGAATTTTGCAGGGATCCTAGCATCTAACAGCCTTGCCTTCATCTTCTAAGTCTGCCATAAAAGTGCCACAGACTGTGTAGTTTAAACAACAAATTTGTTTCTCCATTCTGGAGACAAGGTGCCATTAGGGTTGATTTATTTATTTATTTATTTTCCTTTCTTTTCTTTTTCTTTTTCTTTTCTTTTTTTTCTACTAGGGATTGAACCCAGGGGCTCTGAACCACATCTCCAGCCCTTTTCATTTTTTATTTTGAAAGAAGATCTCACTAAGTTGCTTAGGGCCTTGCTAAGTTGCTGAGGCTGGCCTTGAACTTGCGTTCCTTCTGCCTCAGCCTCCCTAAACCTCTGAGATTATAGGCAATACCATCACACCTGGCTGGGGTTGGTTTCTAGTGAGGTCTCTCTTTCCTGGTTTTGGAGGCCCCTTCCAGTCCTTGTCCTCACTTAGCCCTTCCTCTATGCAAGTGAGTTTGAGAGCAAACAAGCAAAAGCTGTCTATACCTCCTCCTTTCAGACTAAGACTAGACTTTCAGACTAAGTCCCTACCCTTATGACCTCACTTAACTTTGATTTCCTCTTATAGGCCCTTTCTTCAAATACAGTCATACTAGAGGTTAGGACTTCAATGTATGCATTCAATGGGAACATGGTTTCTGATCTTTTACTGTCACAGTTCTGCATGAATGACCTTGTGCCCATGTCATTG
This sequence comes from Geosciurus inauris, assembly GCA_004024805.1. Taxonomy (NCBI): domain Eukaryota; kingdom Metazoa; phylum Chordata; class Mammalia; order Rodentia; family Sciuridae; genus Geosciurus; species Geosciurus inauris. Next base: position 110,340 of record PVHX01000189.1, on the reverse strand, counting down.
TGTATTTTTGCCAGTCTGTCTTTGGAACTGATTCCTAGCTATGGGCTTCCCGGATCGAAGGACAAAATGCACATCATTTTGTTGCATGTTGCAAAATCCTTCATAGAGATAATACCATTTTGCACTGCAGTGTGGGAGAGGAGTCGACTTAATTAAAACCTCACTGACACAGTAGATTGTCAAAGGTCTTGATTTTTGCCAAGCTGACAGGTGAGAAATGGCATCTCAGTGCCGTTGTAATTTGCACTTCTTTTTTTTTTTTTTTAATATATTTTTAGTTGTTGATGGACACACGTCTTTATTTTATTGCTTTGTATGTGGTGCTGAGGATCGAACCCAGGGCCTCACGCATTCGAGGCAAGCGCTCTACCGCTGAGCTACAATCCCAGCCCTGCACTTCTTTTAATAGGAGCAAGGTTGAGCATACTTTCCTGGGCTAAAGGACAGTAGGAATGTTTTCTTCTGGGAGTCATCCACTCATACCTTATGTTAGCTTGGTTTCAGTAGCAAATGAACTCAATGTAACAATGGATTTCTATAACAATGGGTTCGTTTCTTGCTCCCATTGTGTCTGCTGAGAGGCAGCAGCAGCTCTGCTCTCCCCCACGTATCCTCTCATTCCAGCCTCTGTTTGAAACACACCAGGGTCTTGGTAGAGGGAAAGAGCAAGAGCTGGTAGAAACACACGTCCCCTCTTAAAGCCTCTGCTCAGACATGACGTGTCACATCCGCTGACATGCAATTGGAATGAGCAAGTCAGAAGTCCCAGCCCATCTCAGGCTGGTGTAGCACGTCACATCTAAGAGGGTGTGGGGCATATAAAATCCTCTTGCTTGAACTCCTATAGAAAAAAATGCATCATCTTTTCTCTTTTCAGTCACAAAAGTTGTTTCTGTTTTTTTGTCACAAAGATTTTAATGTTTAAATTAAACAATAAAAATGTTTAGATCTTGTCTGTTTGCTTAAATGTTTAAATCTTGTCTAACACATGTGAAGCTCTTTGAGGGTAGGACTGTTTTCTTGCTTACTGTTACATCCCCAGTGCCTACCACATTCTCTGACACATGATAAAGAATATATGATAATTTTGAACGAATAAATAATTATAACTTTTTTCTCTGACTTTTCCAATATCATTCTTAGGTTTTCGTGGCTTAATTTATGATAATAAAACTGAATCTATGAGGACAATTAACCTTCTTCAACGAATGAATATTTACCAAGAGGTTTTTCTCAGTATTTTATATAGAGTTCTACCCATACAGGTATGTCAAATCTTGTGACATGGAGTCGTTAATGTCAGATGAAAATCAAAATCCACCATTTTGAATGGAAAGTTTCACCTGTGTTCTTCTGATCTTCAGCTGGCTTGGTAGAAAATCAGCAGTACCCCAATTTTTCTCCATGTATACTGTGAGCTTTACTTTTTGTTTGTATGTTATAAAATATTGCTGTTTGTTTATATTTTATAAGATTCTTATATGTAGATATTTCCTGGTTTATAGCATAGTATATGTGTGCAGTCTAGAAGCTGGTAAATATTTTCCTTTGGAAACACAATCACTTCTGTTTTATCTTTGAGATTAGAAAATAGTAAGATTAGCACATCACAATGACTACTTCTCATGTGAATTAGGCAAAATTGGACAAAGTTAGGTGTAAAGTTGTCTTAAGTATGAAGGCAAAACCCTCAGGGCTGTCCTTCCCTCCTCTCCTACTGGTGGGAAGTGCTCACACACTTCTGGATGGGAAGGGTACTGTGGACAGGCTGCTAGGAGTTAATGACAACCTTCTGAATACTGAATTTCTACTGCCATATTTTTTTAAAGGGCAATAAAGTGAGTTGTAGCTTCTCTGACAAACATTTCTTATTGTTCTCTTTTATAGAAATACTTAGAGCCAGTTTATTTTTATATTTACACCTTATTTGGGCTCCAAGCAATCTACGTCACAGCTCTCTACATAACCAGCTGGCTGCTTAGTGGTACCTGGCTATCTGGACTGCTGGCAGCTTTCTGGTATGTCACAAATAGGTGAGTTGGAATCACTATGTCTCTCTTCCTTTCTAGAGTGAAAGTAAAAAATAGTTACCTTATTTCCAGTTCAAAGAAATTTCTTTTGCTATATTTGGTTAGGAGCATTTTCTGTTTGGTTCATCTAGAATTTTTAAGCCATTTACTCTTGAGATGTGATTTTGATTTACAACATTTTTCTTACTTGGTAATGTAGGAAGTCTTATTTATCTGTATTTCCAGCTGAGAAACAGAACACTGAATTGTAGACCAAGAGAAATATCTAATAATCCCAGTTCTATTACCCGTTTGCTATGTGATCAGTATTTCTCCAGCCACATCTCATCTCTTTAAGAGTTGTAATAGTATCTTTACCATCAGTCATAATAGGATTGTGTCCAGTTTTCAATTAGTAAAACATAAAGCACTATACAGAAATACTGGAGCCATATGAAATAGAACTTTAAAAAAAATCAAGACATATTAAAGATATGATTAAATCAAGATATATTGAAAAGCTACATTACTTGACCTACAGGAGCAACATAAATATTGAATAGGGGAATTAAAACTCAAGCATAAGTTCTTATACAGATTTTGTTTTGTAATCCTAAGCAAATTATTTTTGTGTGCCCCTATTGAGTGCTTACTACTCCAGCCACTTTAAAAACCACTTTACATGTATTCTTTTAACAACCCTGTAAGGTGAGTATTATTATTATCTCCATTTTATTTCTTTATTTTTATTTTTTAAATTTTTTATTTTTTGGTACCAAGGATTGCATTCAGGGGTGCCCGATCACTGAGCCACATCCCCAGCCCTATTTTGTGTTTTTTATAGAGACAGAGTCTCAGAGTTGCTTAGTGCCTCGCCATTGCTGAGGTTGGCTTTTAACTCATGATTCTTCTGTCTCAGCATTCTAAAGTGCTGGGATTAGAGGTGTTCGCCACCATGCCCGGCTTATTCATTTATTTTTGTGCAAGGGATTGAACTCAGGGGTACTTAACCACTGAACCACATTCCCAGCCTTTTTTTTTTTTTTTAATTTTTTATTTTGAGACAGGGCCTCACTAAGTTGCTGGCTTTGAACTTGCAATCCTCCTGTCTCAGCCTCCCAAGCTGTTGAGATTACAAGCATGCATCACCATGCTCAGCAATTATGCCCATTTTGGAGATGAAGAAATTGAGACTCAGAAAGTTGTTTTATACATGCACACGCACAGTCATGTATTGATTGCCTAGTATGTCCAGACACAGTTCTTGGTATTATTGTGCATAGATGAACACTTAACCTATTCTTGCCTTCTAGGAGTTCCCACTCTAGAGAGGCAAGAAGTTTTTAAAAACTATTTCCACTGATAAACCAGAGGCAGTGGACTTACACCCATAATTCCAGTGTCTCAGGAGCCTAAAGCAGGAAGGGCACAAATTCCAGGCCAGCCTTGACAACTTAGTGAAACTCCATCTCCATATAAAAACACAAAAAGGGCTAGGGATGTAGCTTGCTGGTAGAACTCATCTGGGTTCAATCCCTGGTACTACAAAGGAAACAAAACAAAATTATTGTCTAACAAATGGAAGATTCACATATAAAGCACTAAAGAAATACAGAGAGACAGAATATACAATGTTGTCTGTTGGCAATAATGAAGCTAGAGAATAAAGTAAGGAGCGGTTAGGCATGCTGCATGTTAGGCATAATTCTTTCATGGGACTTTCAGTACCACTACTTACATACATGTCTGTGGACGGGTTGCTTAAATTTTCTCAGTGCCAATTTTACAGTATGGATGCTGATGATGAGGACAATTTTTACTCTGGAGAATCAATTACCAGAATCTAAGTATGGTTGTACTTAATGTAATTTATCTTTCACTTTAGGAGATCTTTGGGGAAATTATTGTTAAAAATTATCACTTTGGCCACTTGTATTCTCTTTGTGCAGAATAGATACCACCAGAGTTGAGTTTACCATCCCACTGAGGGAGAACTGGGCACTGCCTTTCTTTGCAATTCAGATAGCAGCGATTACATATTTCCTGAGACCAAACTTACAGTCTCTTTCTGAAGTAAGTTTCTATACAACTTTATATATTTTTAATTCCCCAATTTTATATAAGAAGCTTTGAAGAATGTGTGGAGCATAGTGTCCCAATCCATGTGAATAGTTCTTATTCCATGACCAAGTTTTTAACTCGAGTTAAATTTTCTTTTTCTGAGCTTTTTCCTACTTTGCAAAGAAAATGTTTTCATTTTCTATGTTAAAAATGTACTCTACATAATCTACCCTTAAATAGTTGCAGCAAGCCCACACACACTTTCTGTGAAACTGTCAGAATTTTTAAGCCATTTGCTCTTGAGATGTGATTTGGTGCATTATCGCCTCCATAATAGTGTGGAATACACATACCGTATGTGAATATTTATATGCAGAGTGTCACTTTAGGATATTTAGAGCTTAAATAACAAATGCAAGGGTTTTCAGAGCAACAGTTTATGGTTTTTCTATTTGGTTTATAGAAGATATTGGCTGCTCTTGAGAAAACTTGTCTGCAGGGTTTTTTATTACTAGAGACATGTAAATTATACAAAGGTTTTCTTTTTACAGAGGCTGACACTTCTCGCCATTTTCATATCAACTTTTCTCTTTAGTCTGACATGGCAATTTAATCAATTTATGATGCTGATGCAAGCAGTAGTGCTGTTCATACTGGACTCCTTAGACATGCTGCCAGCTGTGAAGGTAATGTTTGCTTTTTTGCTGTGTGTGATTTTCATTGTTTAGTGTTTTATATCATAGGACCGGATGAAAATGTGCAAGTACTTAATGACAAAGTTGAAGCTCCTTTTTACATCTAATGTAAATATGCCAAGGTCAATTGAAGCTAAGTAATTTATGCAGCCCAATTTGATAATTTTAACTTTTATTCTGCTTATTTTGTGTTAAAAACTAGGTCTATTTGGTGCATAAATGCCTAGGTCAATTTTCATCTAGAGATATGACTTAAATTTTAGAATATAAGATAGCTCTCTTAAAATTTTTTAGTATATATCACCTTTTTTTAAAGGATCCTAATGGGCATACAAGGACGTTTATGTAGTACTAAAATTTTCATAGTAGCATTTGATCAACAGGGGATGTGAATCCCTGTTGACTAGCCAAATGTCACATGTGAAATGAGGAAAACCATATCTATCTTCCATTGTGTGCTGCTTGATCATTTAATTATGGGGTTCATTTGTTTAACCCAGAGGTTCTTAACCACTGAGCAACATCCTGAGCCATTTTTTTTTTATTTTGAGACAGGGTCTCACTAAGTTGCTTAGGGCCTTGCTAAATTGCTGAAGCTGGCTTTGAACTTGGAATCCTCCTGCCTCAGCCTCCCAAATCACTGGAACTATAGGCATGCACCATAGCACCCAGCATGTAAAGAAATGATTTAATGTGTTTTGTACATTTTTTAAATTGCTTACAGCTAGTCACTTATTTCTCAAGTACAATAAAATATTATCTGCAGATCTAAGTCAGCAATGTGCCCCATTTTGAGGTGTTTCCTATCAAAAGAGATGCAGTCATCTTTGGAAAGTGCTGGGGTCTAAATTAAGAAGCATTAAAGTCAACCAACAGAGGCTGGGGTTATGGCGCAGTGGTAGCGTGCTCGCCTAGCATGTGTGAGGCATTGGGTTCGATCCTCAGAACCACATAAAAATAAAATAAAGATATTCTGTCAACATAAAACTAAAAAAAAAAATTAAAAAAAAAAGTCAACCAACAAACATACATTGTTAATAGCATAGACACTACTGAAAATGCCCCCAAACCCAGAACATTGTTGGTCCATCCCATGAGGAGTTCACTATCTCGCTTGGGAAATAAAGACATGGACAACTAGATCAACTAGAGATATGAAAGGTGTCCGTTGGTGGTAGTGGTGAGTGTCGGAAGTCTGAGGGAAAGTTCTTTTGAGGCAGAAAAGGCTTCACAGAAGTGAGAGGCAAGAGCTGGTCCACAAGTGAGAGAATCTGAGTGGAGTGTGAGGGAGCAAGACAGGAAGGTAACAGGCAGTGGGGAAAGCAGGGAGATTCAGCAGAGTATGTGTGTCCACTGCAGTTGGGGAGCAGTGACCACCCACACACACCAGCAAAACACAGACTGCTGTCATCTCCCTGTAGTGTGGCTCTGCAGTAGGTATCAAAACCATGTTTGTCCTTTCACCGGCACTTCTACTTCAGGAAGTTTGTCTTCTATGTAAATAATCAACCATGTTCATTTTAGTTGTATTGTAAGAAAAAACCCAAAATGACTTACATCAGTATCAACAGAGTATAGTTAAATAAAGTATGGCATATCTATGTACTAGAGTACTATATAATCATTAGGTTTCTTTTTTGTTGTTGTTTTTAAGTAAAACATATAGGAAAAGTGGGAAAAGGTTCTAGAAAAAATAAACATTGAGATGTTAACAGTCATTTCTATGATACATGTTCTGTATATTCTTTTTGCTTTTCAGACCTAGTAGAATTTTTTTTCCCCCTAGGGAAATGTATTTCTTTTAAAATTAGGAAACAGAACAAAAGGTACTGTGTTGGCTACACACAATTTAAAAATAATACAGCTAACTTATTTTATATTCACTTCTGGACTTTATTCAACTTTTATATTTGAAACTATGTTGGTATTAGAAGTAGTTCTCAGTGTCCAATTTTAAGAAGAAACAGTTATCATGCAAAGATCCTGATTATAGAACCAACTTGCTCCTGAGAATAAACTTTAAACTCGGCAAGTGTTTTAACTTCTCGGAACCATAATTTCTGCCTAAATTACAATCACTTATCTCTAATCATGTCAGATGGGAAGGAGTCAGAGTAATTGGAATAGAAAAAGGCAAGATAAATCCAGAGCTCCGTGTGGCAGAAGAAGCAGTATCTTAACATGTCAGCTTCTCTTCATGAATAATGGGAAATCTCTTACCAACAGGAGCTCAAGTATTCAGTCTGCAATGCAAACAAAGCTTTTAAAATTAAAAGCAGAACAGCAAATGGTATTAGTAAGTACATACTCTTGCTTCATTAAAGCCTGAAAGATGGAAATTAATAAAGTGTAATTAACCCATTGTGAAGACAATAAGACATATTAACAATAAATGCCTAATAGGCAATTTTAAGTTTTCCATATGAGTCCAGACAAGATGGAGTAGACAGTCTTCTCCCTATTACTCCTCCAAGTATAGTTAAAAACCCTGGAGAATGCACATGAAACAAAGATAAGGTGAGTTTGAGAAATGGAGAGAAGAAAGCAGACTGCCTAGACCCCTCAAGACCATAGGAAAACTGTGGCAGTGAATTCTGTGGGTTTCTTTTTGCGTCATATATATCCCAGACTAGGTGCTAGAGAAGTCAGCAGGCTCAAGATAGCAGTGGGCTCAGACAAAAAAAGCCTTCCCCAGAAGAGAAAGCTTAGCAACGTAGGAAACTTTTAGACATTACTGGGCCTATACTAGTCAAATACCACAGAAAAAACTGCAACCCCGTGCCCATCTCAGAGGTTCATACAAGAACCCAGACTTCTGCCCTCATCAGCTGCAACAGAGCATGACTTGCTTCCCTTCAGGGCCTTGTCAGAGTGTAGCAGGGAGCCAGAATGTTCCCCATGTCCCAAAGACATCTGTGAAGGCCACCTGGGGAGCCTGAACTTCAGCCCCTACTTAGCAGTTCTGAGATATCCCTTCCCTTTCTTGCCAGGATGGTGTCAGAGGAAACCAGGAAAGCTGAAACTCTAACCATTACTCTGAGGTGATGAGCCTCCTCCTCTCTGCTATTCCATCCCACATTGTCACTGAAAGCCCAGTGAGGAGCAATAATGAAGCACCTTTTCCCTCTCCAGACAGGATGGTGTCAGCAGAAGCCACGTAGGGAGTCTGAACTTTCTCTCACCTTTATCCACCTGTAATGAGGCACCCTTGCCCAGGCAAATACAATACAAAGGTCAGTGGAGCTCAAGTGGGTGCCCTGGACTCCATCCCATCTGGAAACAACAGGGCAGCACTTGTCTTTCCGCACTGGCACAGCACTGGTACGGTGCTATGGTTCGATGTTTGTATACCCCGAGAATTTATACATTGAAATCCTAACACCCAAAGTGATGGTTTTAGATATAGAGATTTTGGGAGAGAATTAGTTCCGTTATAAAATCAGCCCAAGGGACTTATTTGCCCCTCCCACCCTATGAAGACAGAGCAAGAAGATGCCATCAGTGAACCAGGAAATGGATCCTCACCAGAAACAGAATCTCCCAATGCTTTGATCTTGCACTTTCCAGCCTCAAGAACTGTAAGAAACAAAAATTTTGTTGTTTATGTGCTGCCTGGTATATGATATCTCGTTCTAGCAGCCCAAGTGGACTCAGACGCATGGAGTCAGAGGAGGCTTGCCAAAATTTCAAATAAAATCCACAGTTTCATCATGTAACAGGATACAGTTGAAAATCATTTATTTTACTAAAAAACAGAGAAAAATGCTGTTCAAAGAGACAATTAACAGATGTCAGTAACAAGACACAGAAGTTGAAATTATCTGACAAGGAATTTAAAACAGCCGTCATAATAGGCCTTCACTGAGCAGTTACAAACGCACTTGAAGCAAAGAAATACAGGATATAAGAATAAAACACAAAGAAATTTTAGAACAGAAAAATTCCAATAACTAAAATTAAAAACTTGATGTATAGGCTCAGCAGACAAATAAAACAGTCAAAGGAAAGATTCAGTGAACTTGAGGATTGAACAATTTAAAAATTATCTACTCTGAACAAGAGAAGATAGAATAGGGAAAAAAAAAAAAAAAAAAAACAAAGGTGAAAGTCTAAAATTTATGTATCAGACTCCGTGAAGAAAAGGAGAAAAAGCATAAGGTCGAAAAATGTATTTAAAGAAAAAAATCCTCTTTGAATAAATGGCTGGAAATTCCCCAAATTTGGCAAAAGATACAATAAACCCACAGAATCAAGAAGCTGAGCTAATGTCAAATTGGATAAACTCAAATAAATCCACACTAAGACATATCATAATTAACCTTCTGAAGACTAAGACAAAGAAGAAATCTTGAAAAGGGGTGGGGGAGGGACTGTCAACACAGAATCCTGTAGATAGGAAAACAAAAAGTCCTTCCAGAATGAAGAAATCAAAACATGCCCCAAAACAAAAAAAATAATATAATTTGTTGTCATTAGACTTACCCTAAAGGAATGGCTAAAGGAATTCTTGAAACAAAACAGAAATGATAAAAGAAGGAACTTTAAAATATTAGGAAGAAAGAAAAGGCAAGGCAGAGAAAAGATATGAGAAAGTAATAAATTTTCTTCTAAGTTTCTGAAAGTATGTTTCATCACTAAGGCAAAAATTATAACATTGTCTTATGTCATTCTCAATGTATGTAGAAGAAATGTTTTAAGTAATATATTACAAATGGTTAAAGGTTAAAGGACTTAAATGGAGATGTCTGTGTTTTACTTAAACTGGTAAAATGTTCACATAAGCAGACTCTAACAAGTTATGAATGTAATGTAATATGCAAAACAACCACTAAAACGTTTATACAAATAGATACGCTAAAAAATACCATGAACATCAGGCATGGTGGGGCACAGCTGTAAACAGCTACTTGGGAGGCTGAGACAGGAAGATCACAAGTTTGAGACCACAATAATTTGTGAGACCCTGTCTCAAAATATAATAAAAAGGGCTGAGGATGCAGCTCCGTGGTAGAGCACTTGCTTGGCATGCATGGGGTCCTGGGTCCAATCCCTGGTACTATTGGGGGAAAAAAAAAAAAAAAGCTGTGAATAAATATGATAAAATTCTAAGTATGTTCAAGTAATGCCCGAGAAGGCACAATAGAGAAAACAAATGAAAAACAGAGCAAACAAAAGACAGTGAATAAAATGGCAGATTGAAGACCTAAAAGAGCAATGATTATATTAAAACAAAGCGATCTAAATGCGCTGATTGAAAGAGCTAACAGAGGGGGATTAGAAAAGCATGACCCAAATATTGTCTACAAAAAAACTCCCTTGAAACATGACAAGATAGGTAGGTTGAGAGTAAAAAGAGAGAAAAAGAGGGCTGGGATTGTAGCTCAGCGGTAGAGCGCTTGCCTTGCATGCGTGAGGCCCGGGGTTCGATCCTCAGTACCACATACAAGGCAATAAAATAAAGACATTGTGTCCATCTACAACTAAAAAAAAAAATTAAAAAAAAAGAGAGAAAATGTTATATAAACATTAATCAAAAGAAGTGTGGGCTGAGATTGTGGCTCAGTGGTAGAGCGCTTGCCTTGCATGCGTGAGTCACTGGGTTCGATCCTCAGCACCACATAAAAATAAATAAATAAAATAAAGATACTGTGTGCATCTACAGCTAAAAAAAATTTTTTAAAAAAAGGGAAGAAGTGGCTATATTAGAGTAGACATCAGAGCAAAGAAAATTACTGGGGACAGAGAAAAATATTATATAATGATAAGAGTCAGTGAACCCAGAAGAGATAGCAACTTTAAATGTATATGCACCAAAGAAGAGAACTGATGGAAGCAAAAGCTGACAACTCAAAGGAGAAACAGACAAATCCAAAATTGGGAGTGAGAACTTCAATACCTCTCTCTCAACAATTAATAGATAGAATTCAACAGCAACATCAAGCAACAAAATCTAATAAAAATTTATAGAACTCTCCACCCAAGAACAGTAGAAAAACTGTTCTTTTCAAGCATCACAGCATACTTACCAGCATAGGTTATATATCCTGGGCCATAAACCAGCAAAAATAAAAGAATTGGAGTCATGGAGAATATATTCTCTGACCACAATGAATAAAAAATTAGAAGTATTATAGAAAAATAATGGGAAGATTTTACCCGGAAACTAAACAACACCTTTCTAGATAATCTGTGGATCAAAGCACAAGCCTTTCATATATTAGAACTTCTGAGACACATGTCAGGTGTTACTAACAGGGAAATATATAGCACTAGATGTGTACCTTGGAAAGGAGTTTCCATCTGAAATCAGTAATCTGAGTCTCACCTTAAAGAATAACAAAGAAGAGCAAAATAAACCCATATAAGCAGAAGTTAGAAAACAATAAAATTGAAAACATAAGAATATAGAATCAATGGAATAAAAAGAGCTCATTCTTTGAAAAGATGGGTAAAATAATAAGCCCCTAGCAATACTCCATAATTGCCATGAAACATTTTTTAAAAAGTCTTTTAATCTTTGCAGAGTTTGATACCAGAATTCTGAGTCTCCTTGGTGCTACTTGGGTTGTAGCCAGTACACCCTAGTGGGTAAGAACATAAACTCTAGAGCCAAGCTGCCTAGGCTTAAATGAGTCATTTGCAAGACACATGTGAGTCATTTAGAACTGCGCCTGCCATTTTCATGAATTTTAAACAAATGCTAACTGTCATTATTATGAATGATGCATGATCCATTGAAGAAAATTCCAGTTATTCTACACAGAAAGAATATGTTATTGCTGCCTATCACTGTATTGCCCCTGTATTAATAAAACCTGGAAAGGAACATCAGATATACCACACATAATCCAGGACTTTAATATATACATATTCCCGCTCAAATTTTCATTCCTAGCTAATCAACATTGTTTCTCTCGAAACTATACTATCATTACATTTGCAGAATTGTAAGATCTTGTTAATACAGAAACAACCTTTTTCTAAAAGCATGCCCACTTGATATAAAGAGATCTGCCAGCATCAGAAAACATTCTCCAAATAAAAACAGTCCAAAAAAAATTTTTAAACATTTACAAATGATTTGGTATCCATAAACAATTCCTACAAACCAATGAAAAATGAAAAAAAAATTTAAATAATGAGAAAAGCAAACAAAGGACACAAACACTTCCTAGAAGACATAGCATAAAAGAGAATAAAATGCTTAGGAATAAATTTAACAAAGAAATATAAACTTGTACTCTGTAAACTACATTATGGAAAATTTGAAAGACCTAAATAAATTAGAAAGATGTCCCATGTTCATGGATTGACAGGCTTACTATTAGGATGGTGGTACTCCCATCAACATGATCCCTCTCAGGATCTTAAGTGGCTTCCCCAAATCTCAGATGGACTTTTAACAGAAATTGACAAACTGATCCTAAAATTCATATGGAAATTCAAGAGACCCAGAATAGCCAAAACAATCATGAAAAAGTAAAACAAAGTTAAAAAATTCAAACTTGGCTGATATCAGACTTTCTGCCAAGCTACAATGATTAAGACAGTGTGATACTAGCAGAAAATAGGTATAAATCAGTGTGATAGAATAAGAGACCAGAAATAAATCCTCACCAGATATAATTAATTGGTTTTCAACAAGGATGCCAAGATGATCAAATGGAGAAAGAATAGTCACTTCAACAAATGGTGCTGGGATAACTGAATATCCACGTGTAAAAGAACAAAGTTGGACCCCTTCCTCTTGTTATGCACATTTACTCAAACTGGATCATAGACCTAAGCAGAACAGCTACAACTATAAGAGTTGTAAAAGAAAACATAGAAACACCTCTTTGTAACATTAGAGTAGTACAAGTCTTCTTATATACAGCACCAAGTACACAAGTGAATTTTAAAAATAGATCAGACTTCATCAAAATTAAAGACTTGTGCTTCAGAGTGTGCCTAGAAAGTGAAAAGACAGCCCATAGAATGAGAGAGAATATTTTTAAATGTTTTATTAGTGTATTATAGTTAAACATAATAGTGGGGTTCATTTTGACATAATCATACATGCATAGAATATAATTTGCTCCATTTCAATCCTCAGTGCTTCCTCCTTTCCCATCCTTTCTCCCTCCCCACTCCCCTTCCTCTACTGTACTGGTTTTCCTTCTCTTTATTTTTTTAAAGTTAGTACTTTATAGATACACTGTAGTATATTCATGTACACACACATAATTTTGTCATTTTTATTCTGCAATTTCTCCCTTTTCCTGTCCCTGGGATATTTGTGAATTGTATATCTGATAAAAGATTTCTAAAAAATATAAAGAACTCTTACATCTCTTTGAACAATAAAATATGGGCAAAGGGTTTGAACGGACATTTCTTCAAATAAGATATATAAGTGTTCAATAAACACATGAAAAGATGTTCCACATTATTAGCTACCAGAGAAATGCAAATTGGAACCACAAGATACCACTTTATACCCACTCAGACAGCTAAAAATAAAAATGAAAAAACAGATAATGACAAGTGTTGATGAGCATAGGGAGAAATTGGAATTCTCATACGTTGCTGGTAGGAATGTAAAAGGATGTAGTCATTTTAAAAAACAGCATTTCCTCAAAATTTAAACACAGAGCTACCTATCATGTAATCCAACATTTCCAATCCCAGGTACATACCCAAGGAAATGAAAAGATAGATTCATTCAAGAATCTGTGTGTGAATGTTCATAGCAGTGTGGTTCTTAGCCAAACAGTAGGAACCACCCAAATGCTTATCAACTAGTGAGTGGATAAACAAAATTAGTATATCCATACAACAATAATGCTCAACCATAAAAAAAAAATGAAGTACTGATAAATGATACAACATGAATAAAACTTGAAAGCATTTTGTTGAGTGAAAGAAGACAGTTACAAAAGACTACATATTGCATTATTCCATTTATAGTAAATGTCCAGAATATGCAAATCTGCAGAGACAATATATTGTGGCTGCCAGAGTGGGTGTGTGATAGGAATGATAGCTAATGGGTGTGGGGTTCCTTTTTTGGTTTGGTTTGGTTTGGTTTGGTTTGGTTTGGTTTGGTTTTAGGTACCAGGGATTGAACTCAGGGGCCCTCTACCACTGAGCTACATCCCCAGCCCTATTTTGTGTTTTTTTATGTAGAGACAAGATCTCACTGAGTTGCTTAGAGCCTCGCCACTGCTCAGGCTGGCTTTGAACTCACAATTCTCCTGTCTCAGCCTCCCCATGTGCTGGGATTACAGGCATGCGCCACTGCACCCGGCTTGGGTGCGGGGTTTCTTAAAATTAGACTGTGGTGGTAGTTGCACAACCCTGTGAATACACCAGAAATCATGAATGGCACGTGTTAAATGGGTGAGTTTGATAATGTACAAATATCCTAATAAAGCTTTTCCTTCTTTAACCAGTATCCTAATAAAAGGTATCTATTCATTCATTCTTTTAATATTTATTGAGTGACGTTGTTCTGGTGGTTATTCTTATAGGCACTGGGGGAGTAGCAGCAAACTAAATAAGCAATCTAATGTAATGATCTGAGGAAATTTTTTTTTTCTTTTTGGTACGGGGGATTGAACTCAGGGACACTAGACCAGCGAGCCACATCTCCACCCTATTTTGTGTTTTATTTAGAGACAGGCTCTCACTAAGTTGCTTAGCACCTTGCCATTGCCGAGTGTGATGGCTTTGAACTCACGATTCTCCTGTAGTGCTGGGACTACAGGCTTATGCCACCACACCTAGCTTGAGGAATCTTTGAAGGAATGTTGTGGAAACACCTAAATGATCCAGAGGCAGACAGATTATGGCATATGGCAGAATACTGTTCAGCCATTTGCAGTTTAAGTTTTCACAGAATAGTCACTGATGTGAGAAAATTATATTGTGTAATATGAAGTATATAAAATGCTTTATATGAAATATATGCCCACTGTGAAATCAGTATTTCCATAGATAATGGTGTGAGGTTTTTAGTCTTGAGCCCACCTTTCTAGTGATTGTTGTTCTCTAAAATGCTTTTCTGAGTTCTCTAATCTATAGTAGGAGATTTTTTTTATTTTAAAAATATTTACTTATTAATTTATTTCAGTACTAGGGATTGATCCCTGGGGTGCTTTATCATCCCAGGTGAGCTACATCCTCCACCCCTTTTTACACTGAGACAACTTGCCAAGTTGCTCAAGCTGGCCTTAAATTTGCAATCCTCCAGCCTCAACCTCCCAAATCTCTGGGATTCCGCCCAGAGGAGACCTTACCTTTATAATCTAGCTGTCAGCATCCATTGCCCTGCATTGCCATTAACACCAGACAAAATCCCTGGATGGTGGCAGACCTCACTTTCCCATGCTTGATTTAGATTTGTTTCCTTTGAGGTCAAGAGAACCTGGGCGCGGTGGCGCAAGCACTTAGGGAGGCTGAGACAGGAGAATCGCGAGTTCAAAGCCAGCCTCAGCAACGGCGAGGCGCTAAGCAACTCAGTGAGACCCTGTCTCTACATAAAACACAAAATAGGGCTGGGGATGTGGCCCAGTGGTCAAGTGCCTATGGCCCATTTGTAGGTCCAAGTTGCTGCGTCTTGCTTTCTGCTGTGACAGCCTGTCCACCTGTGTTTCTTTACATCAGAGTTCCCCTCTGGGCTTATTACAATCCAGGCATTGTAATTTGTGACCTGCCTCAGTCCTACTCAGACCCTAAATATTTCCAGCATGTTATAAGCTGATTCTTGCTAGTCAGACTACAGTACAAGCACTGTGACTCCAGGGCTCAGGCTCTTCATACTGTTACCTACTATGAACCAACGAGGTAAAAGAGCAGAAAGCCTTGCTGCTGGGGGAGTTTTCAGGTTTTCGGGGGATTAGGCACACACACGTAAGTAGGGAAAATGAACCCCTGTGTGATACAGCCCTAAAGCGCACGGTGAAGACAACTAGGGAATAATGGAATGTGATAAAGTGCTGATTGTTGGCTGTAGACAGTAACTGTAAAAGAACTTAAAACAAGATTACAAACCAGGCATGGTGGTGCATCCCTATAATCCCAGTGGTTTGGTAGGCTAAGGCACAGGAAGATCATGAGTTCAAAACCAGCCTCAACAACTTAGCAAGGCCCTAAGCAACTCAGCAAGACCCTGTCCCCAAATAAAATATGAAAGAGGGCTGGAGATGTGGCTCAGTGGTTAAGGGTCAATCCTCAGTTTAAAAAACAAAGAAACAACAACAAAAATAACCTGAGGATTACAAGCTGCCCTTGCTGATTTCCAGAATACATTTATACCATCATTTGCTTCTGCTTCATGTTATCCCTATACATTTTCTTTTTTACTAATGTTACAGAATTTTAAATGTTCTGTTATTGAAAGGTAAATAAGCAGTTATATGTATACAATTTTGTTCCCTTGTTTAGATTGTGTTTCTTGAAGCTAGATGTGTTTTCTGCCTTCTTTGTAACTAAGATGTATCCAGCTAGTGAACATGTTGCCACACTGTGGTCTCTTGATAAAACCTCTTTAACCATCTCATCTCTGTTGCAGGCAACATGGCTGTATGGCATACAGATAACAGGCTTACTCCTGGTCTGCGTGCTTCAGTTTTTTAATTCCATGATTCTTGGATCATTGCTTATCAGTTTTAACCTTTCAGTATTAATTGTAAGAAAACTTCAGGTAAGACTTTTTTTTGTACTTAAACTTTTAAAAAATTGTGTTGTTCCCTGGATCTTATTTTCCTACAGCATACAAGAGAAAAATTTATGACCCAATTCCCAGAAAAAAAGCATAAGTGATAGTATTTGTTATTTTTTTTTAAGTGCACATTATAGTATTTCTGTTTGAATCTTTCTGAGGTCACCTGCCATCCCTTCCTTTTGACAATTCTTGTTTCTTAGAGAATTGAAACCTTAATTCAGTGATTAGCCACAGATGCTTATTGAATACCATTGACTTAACACTGAAATTTTTTTTTAAGTTTTTAAATTTGTGTGTGTGTGTATACACATACTTAAGAGTGATAGGGACCTGCTGCTTGTGTGAGTGGTGATTCATCACAGTAGTGGAAATTGATGGACACTTTGTAATAACACTACTCTTTCCCATCCTTCCATACCCTAGCATTGATTTTTTTTTTTGTAGTATTGATTTTTAAGTGAATTAAAATTAAATCTGTTTTTGAGAATTTTAAGAATTCAAATAAATACCTTTAGAAGTATGAACATTCCCTAAGTTACTATAAAATCATATTTGAAAGCACTGGCCTGGGGCTGGCAGTGTAGCTCAGTGGTAGGGAGCTTGCTTAGCATGTATGATGCTCTTGGTTTGATCCTCAGCACCACAAAAAAATGAAAGAAAGAAATCATTGACCTGATTTTTTTGACCTGATCTTTTGACTTTATTATATTATTAAATTTCTTAAATTTACATGAGATTTAAATGTTTAAATTTACTTGTTTTCCTTAAAATTATACCAAAGCCTACTTTCTCATTTGCTATAAACATTTCTATATCAAGTAACCATTTTTCTTTCTGCTTTGGGAAGAAAAATCTCTTTTGAGTGAGAATTGCTATGGATGAATTGTAAAATATTTTTTTTCAACAAAATGGTTCTTGGACAGGGTATATGACTCAGCGGTAGAGTACTTGCCTAGTATTCGCCAGGCCCTGCATTCAATCCCTAGTACACGCCTCCCTCCACCCTACTCTACCCCAAAAAGTGGTTCTTGCTGGATGCGTTTGTACATGCCTATAGTCCCAGTGACTCAGGAGGCTGAGGCAAAAGGATCAAAAGTTCAAGGCCAGGTACCTGTAATCCCAGCAGCTAGAGAAGCTAAAACAGGAGGATCACAAGTTCAAAGCCAGCCTCAGCAACAGCAAGGCACTAAGCAACTCAGTGAGACCCTATCTCTAAATAAAATGCAAAATAGGGCTGGGGATGTGGCTCAGTGGTCAAGTGCCCCTGAGTTCAATCCCCAGTACCCCCTAGCCCCCCCCTCCCAAAAGTTCAAGGCTGGTCTAGGAATCTTAACAAAAACCTGTCTCAAAATAAAAAAAGGAAAAGGGTTGGTGATATAGCTCAGTCATAGAGTGCCCTTGGGCTCAATCCCCAGTACTGCAAACAAACAAACAGTAGTTCTCTTTCATCCTTTTAACCTTTCTTATAAATAAACATCACTCATATTTGAACTCTTGATATTCTTATATCAAGAGTTCAGATTCTTATTTTGACAATATATATAGTTATTAGTATTATATGTTTGACAATATATATAGTTATTAGTATTATATGGAAATTAATACACATCAGAGAACACAGTTTACTTTTTTTCTACTTGTTTTTTGTTTAGTTGGGTTATTACTATGTGATATATTAATTAATAGATAAAAGATATAAAGATTTGTTCAGTATATCCCAAGTATTTTTCAAGTAGTAGACCTCAATACTCTGGTTGCAAAGATTTTTAAAAGAAAGAAAAAGAGTAAAACACATTTGCTCATCTTTTGAAGCATGTTCTCTCTCTCTCTTGTTTGTTTTTTGGTGGCGTTGTATATTGAACCCAGGAATGTTCTGCTACTAAAAGCTACATCCTCAGCCCCTTTAAAATTATTAATTTTGAGACAGAGTCTTACTAAGTTGCTGAGGCTGGCCTTGAACTTGTGATCCTCCTGCCTCAATCTCCCAAGTCACTGGGATTACAAGCATGTAACACCATGCCTAACTATTCATTAAGGGACTCATTTACTACTAGAAAATTTGAAATATTAAGACAATTGTAACCTCATGAAGTAATAGGTTATATCTGCCACATACATTTTCCCTATATGTTGCATAAGCCAATGTTCTAAATCCTTAAGTAATCTCATCTTAAGTATTTATGAAGTTGTATTAAAATGTAAGAATTAAAACACAACTCTTTTAATTTCTAGAAAAACCTGAAAACTGGAAGCTTCTTTAATAGGATTGGGAAACTTTTGTTACATTTATTTGTAGTTTTCTGTTTGACACTTCTTCTCAACAGCATTATTAAGGTAGGTTAAGAAATGAAATATATAATGTATTTTTAAATTTACTGATGGCATTGGAAATAATTTTTTAAGCTTTCAATTTCAAAGAAATAAATTTGTCAATTCTTGCGTTATAAAGCATATTAGATCCTTGAAGAGTTACCAGTTTTACTTTAAAACAGGCTTAGTTTTGGGCTGGGATTGTGGCTCAGTGGTAGAGTGCTTGCCTCACATGTGTGAGGCACTGGGTTCGATCCTCAGCACCACATATAATAAATAAATAAAGGTATTGTGTCCATCTACAACTAAAAAATATATATTTTTTAAAAAAAGTTCAGTGGAAACTTATAAAAAAAAAAGGCTCAGTTTAACTTTGTCCTACTAACAAGAATGATTTTGTTGGTTTTAATCATCCATTTCTGTTCACTCTTTCTTTGACATGTTCTACCTTGAACTCCCCAATTATTAATTTTTTTAAGACTCAATCTTAAAAAAATTAAGTATTTCTGTAAATTTATATAGTTTTCTACATGTGTTACTAAAAACACTGACATGATTTTGATTGGGTTCAGTTAATTAATACACTACTAGCTTTACTATGTAATGTCTGCTAGAAAGAACAGCTCATTTTCGGTAGGTTTTCTAACACTTAACTGACTTGAAATTAATGACCCTCTATAGCAGAATAAGTCATTTAGTAATTCAGGCATCTATTTGTTATATGCCCAGAAGCTTGGCTACAATTTCTTTAAGTGCTTTAGGGGACTGCTTCATTAAACATGCTTTTTAATGTTTTTACTGGCTTTTTTTTTTTTTCTTTATAAGAGCAGACTTTGCTTCAGGGTGTAACTCTTGGACCTGAATGCCTCCTTTGTGTGCTCAAGCAAAGCTGCTATGATTTTATTAGATGATTTTTCCTCTTCTGGAAGGCTGGTCTCAGGATAGGAGACATCTGTAAAATAGGCTTCTCCTCCTCCAGGAAAGAATGGCTGTCATTGTTTTTACCCACTGTCAAAGAAAAGAGTCTCTTCACTCAGCCAGCCTCAATAAATATCTCATTCCACTGTGTTCTTCTATTCCATACAGTTCAATATAGTCGCCCTCTGTATCTGTGGGTTCCGCAGCTGCAGGTTCTACATCCACAGGTTGTGCATTCCAACTGCAGGTGAAAAATATTTGGGAAAAACATTGGGTCTGTATTGTACACATGCAGATGGTTTTCTTGTCATTATTTCCTAAACAATATAGTTTAACAACTATTGACATAGCATTTACATTGTATTAGTTATTAGAGAGAATCCAGAGTTGATCTAAAGTGTACAGAACCATGTACATGGGTTATAGTCAGCTACTACACCATTTTACAAAAGGACTTCAGCATCTGAGGACTTTGCTATTTGTTCCAGCATTTCTGTAAGATTGGATGAAAGATAAGGAGTTCATCCACTTACCCACTTTAGACATTCATTGATGTGCTCTTGAGTTAAACCAGCAGAGAGCTGCATGCCTCAATCTCTGTTTTATGACACTCCCTCCCAATAGCATCTCTCGAATAGTGTTTGATGTTTTGCCAGCTACCTCCAGTGAAAAGAATTAGAAGAGATCATCTGTGAAACTCTGCTTTTTTTTACTGTACCATGGGGGGAAAAATTCTCTTGAGTCTTAGCTCTAGGACTGTTAGCATCTCTCCTCAGCAGCTGGTTAGTTTTAATCTTACAACCCTGTGAGTATCATACAGGCTTTTATCCTCCTCTTTGCATTTACTGCTAAAATCCGTAAGACCAGATTTGTGGCTCATGTCTAGTGAATATACTTTATGTACTAACCTCAATTCTGGCTTCAACTTTTTTCTGTCATCTTTCTTTTGCTTTTATTTCTCCATCATTTATATATATATTTTTAAAGCCATAAGTTAAAAATTTAATTACATGAATTAAAATTATAATTACTAGGTGATGAACTGGCATTTGTTTCTTCACCTCTTGAGAGTTACTGTTATCTTAGATTGTCTTTGGGTGAATGAATCTTAGATCAGTTGTATTTGCTGGCCAGAACCCTAAAGCCAAATGGACTACATTTTCTATTTGAGGTTTTAGGTCATTACATTGTTGGTTTCTGATGTAAAAATTAAAATCATTGTGCTTCAGCCTTCTCTCTCTCCCTGAAACTAAAAAGCCATCTTTTATCTATTTTACAAATTGAACTTATGCATAAGATGTTTGAATAAAAGATTATTCTTAAAGAGGAAGTAAAAGGAGAGAAGGGAGTTTGAAAGTTCCTGCTTTAGAATCAGTGTGAAGAAATATTGTGCACGTTTACAAATCTCATGCACACTCCTATCAAACTGGACACTGGCTATGCATATTTATTGGGAAATTTATCAGGAAACCATGCCTGCCTAAGGCACTAATAGCAATTTTTCTTTTCTCTCTCTTCAATAGAAAATTCTTAACCTGAAGTCAGACGAACACATATTTAAATTTCTAAAGGCAAAATTTGGGTTTGGAGCAACAAGGTATGATTGAATTGAAAATCTGTTTCCTATTTTATCTTAAAGCAGCAGGGAATTTACAACTTAAGTCACCATTATGCCTTCAAATATTAATTGCAGACTCATTTCAAGGAGAAGTATAATGTAGTTTACCTTGTATTGAATTTAACACTTTTCCTTCCATTTGTTCCCCAGGGATTTTGATGCAAATCTGTATCTGTGTGAAGAAGCTTTTGGCCTCCTGCCCTTCAATACATTTGAAAGGCTTTCAGATACTCTGCTTTTTTATGCTTATATATTTGTTCTGTCCATCACAGTGATTACAGCCTTAGTTGTTGCCTTTCAAAATCTCAGGTATGCAGTGTTTCAGAAACCTACCTATGGTTTAATGAACTTGTTCTGGGTGTTTTAGGAAAATTGCTTAAGTTGAAAATCAAAATATCAGACAGAGAACAAAACTATTGTTATCTTCAATTGGGAACTTATCTAGTTTAGAATGGACTCCACTCTTCAGGGATGAAGAGACACCAGAGTAGTGGACATTGCAAACAGGTCTGAGTTCAAGGCTCGACTGGCACACTAGAGAATGATGTGATCTGTGAGGCAGTCATAGAATCTCTCAGTATTCCCATTTCCTTGTCTGTACAATGAGAATACAAAGAGTAATTAGTCTACATAGCTTTATGAGGAATAAATAAGTTAAAACAGCATAAAGTACTCAAAAAATAGTGTCTCACACTAGAATATGTTGTAAGTGTGAGCTGTCATCAGCTAGAATTATTATTGGTGATTCATAAGTCTCTGTTTCCATTATTGGTTTTCTGTGCTTCCCTATTTTTTTACCTCCTTCCTTCTCCTGAAGTGTTAGAAGTTATTATTATTCATTAGTTTACTTGCATCTTATTTCAGGGCTTGTAAAGTCATCTATTTTAGGACTTTATTAGAGGATAAGACTTTATCCAAACATCTTATATTTAAGTTCAATATGCAAAATGGATAAAAGATGACCTTTTTGGCATCAGTGAGAGGGAGAAGGCTGAAGTGCAGTGATTATAATTTTTTATGTCAGAAACCGACAATGTAATGGTCTGGAAGCTCAGTTGGTATATGACTATACCTAAGTTTTAAGTAATAATTATTAGTTTTTAAAAATTTAGTATGTCCACCAATCTGTTGAAAGAGAAAGTCAGGGAGTTATTATAAAGGCTTTTTAAAAACATGGAGAATTCCTGTCTATCAAGCCTATGGGTTTTTTGCATTTATTATCCACATTAGAATTAAAAGAAAATTAAGTGTAAGAAGTTGAAGCCACTGTCATCTGTGAAAACTTAATGAAGCTCCCAAGCAATTCCTTTCTCTCTGTAGTTACCTGGCCAATTAAGGTGCTGGTGAGCTGTGATTCACAGCCACAAGAGAGCTGTCACTGAAGTGAGCCCAGATCAATTGAGGTGTTTTATGATTATTAAGAATGAAGCAACATTGAACCATGAAAATATTTCATCGACTATAAACTATTTTAGTATCTTTCATAAGTGTTCTTTTTTTATGCCTAGCCCAAGATAAAATTTAGTCCTGTGAAAACAGATGGAAATTATTTTAGACAGTGTAGTTTAATATTGTTGCAGACATGCCAGGTGTCGACAGGACTATAGACCCCCATCCAAAGCAGGAAATTCAGTTGGGCCACAGTAGCTTTGGGAACACGTCTGCTGTGCTCAGAGTGTACCTAGCAGCTATCTCTGGAGGCTGAGTTGGGATATGATTATAGATAAAGATTTTAGAGCATCCTCTTCTACCAGGTAGGGATTTTAGTACTTAATTAGAGGGAAAGCACTAAGAAATGGTAGTATCTTAATATGAATTAACTTTTAAGTATTTGAAGGATATTTTTTCAATATCAACTATTTTTTTGTTTTTTAATACTGAGACGATACCATGATGTTCATCTGCAGTGGTGGGAAGGATAAAACTGAAAGAGACACCATGTTCTCTGTTCATAGGATTTATCAGAGCGAGGGTACGGGGAAGGTGTTGCAAATTCTCTCATGTGTCAAAGGAAGTTACCAGCAATGTATTTTCCTGGAGTAATCTTTAAGTATTGCTATAGAAACCAACGTTTGGGTTATCATTTTAAGTAAAGATTATTATTCATGGTAAAAGCTGCCATGGAGAATCATTTTAATATTCCTATGAATCTATTGTGGTGAAAAGAGGATTTCTAAGAAATAAGAGTCTCCAGTTACCTAGAGAAGCAATATATATATCCAGTTCTGTTGAATTTATATGAAGGATCAGTAGGACCTTCATAAAAGTGAAGTGATTTTATCTAAAACTGGAAGCCCTTCCTCCTGTATTCTTTTCCCCTCTGAAACAAATTGTGCAACATCTGAATTCACTCCCCAGTCTTAACCTCACCAGAGTGGACACAGCCAGATGGCATGTACTTTCCAGTGTGATGCTAGAGTAGATCTTATCTCTGGGAAATGTTCTTAGGGGAGAAAAATGGTGAACTTGAATCTAATAAACCTCTAGATCTAATTCCAAGTTTACAAGAAACATGGAAATGGAGAAATGTAGAAAACACCACCATAAGGGGACAGCCAGATCCAGAAGGTGGGCAGAGGTACAGTACAAAGGCTACATTTTCTTCAAAGAAGTGTCCTTTAAAGAAAAAAAAAGAAAGAAACGAAGAAAGAGATCCTTTTATATATCAAAAGGTACTTGAAGAGAGACATCAAGAAATGCAACACGCAAGCTTTAGAGTTGGATCCAAAGGAACTATCTGAAAAAGGCAGTTGCTGCAGACAGAGAAAATAGAACACACACTGGGTGTCAGATGATGTTAAAGGACTAGTGTTCATTATACGGGGGTTATAATCTTAATATAACTGTTTGATAAAAGTCATCTGTTGAGCATATATAATGAAGTATTAGTAGGTGAAAAATGTGATCACTGGTTAACAAAGAATTGGATTACAAGTTACAGAGACATTTTGACTTTTGCTTCTTTATAAAAATGTACAAAATGCCAGTGATAACATACACATCTTTAAAGATCTCCTCCAGTCTCAGTGATTCCAGAAGGACTTATTTTTTTGCTATTCTCTTAATTTAAAGAATTGAAGCACTTTAAATTTCTACCTAAATTAAAATCTGCCTTGAAATTTTAGTTATTCTAACTACTTGTACATTTACATAGTGACACTTTTGGCCTCAAAGTAACATTTGATCAATGCTAATTCATTTCATCTTAGGGTAAATAATAAGATGTAACTAAATTAAAAGTATGGATTTAGCTTTAAATTTGTATGTTTGCTATTTTATTCAGTGATGCTACAAATCATCAATCCCTGGGTAAAATGGGAAAGTGCACAGTTGACCTGAAACCAGAAACTGCTTACAACTTAATACACACCATTCTATTTGGATTCTTGGCATTGAGTACAATGAGGTATTTTTTTCTTATCTGATCTATTTGATTTGTTTTTAATTCATTTGTTCTTTGGGGGGGGGGTATTACTGGGAATTTAACCCAGAAATACTTTACCACTGAGTCACATCCCCTAGCCCTTTTTATTTTGTATTTTGAGAGGGGGGTCTCATTATGTTGCTTAGGGCCTCACTGAGTTTCTGATGATAACCTCAAACTTTCCATCCTCCTGCCTCAGCCTCCTAAGATGCTGGGATTATAGGTGTGCGCTACTGTTCCCAGCTTCATCCATTCTTACCTTAATGTTACTTAGCAGTATAATTTGGAAATTAATAGTCACCTCCATTAATGATTATGGTTCTCATAAAATTGTCCTCATGTACACCTCCCGACAATGTATTATTCATAATCAGTTTTTTCTTAACTGGAAACATTTCTGTATGTTTTACTTATGTGATAGTTCCCCAAGGCAGTGGAACTAATAACTAACCCTGTGGCAAATGGTTTTTGCATAGCTTTAAGTAAGATTTTAGTGTCACTGACTGTGTAGCTGCCCTTGCAGCTGTGTCAGACTCCAGGTGCATATCTACAAGGAATTACCAACCTTTACTGTTTCTGTCTTTATAGGATGAAGTACCTCTGGACATCACACATGTGTGTGTTCGCATCATTTGGCTTATGCAGTCCTGAGATTTGGGAGTTGCTTCTGAAGTTGGTCAATCTTAATAACCCAAAGAGGGTCAGTGTTTTCCATTTAATTTTTAATGATTTTTAGTATTTCTTTCATACCTATTCTTGGTTTTTTCAGTAATTGCCCATATGTCACTCAGATGAAATGGATACTAAAATTTGAAACTAAAACTAATTGATATTTTAAGATTTTATAAGGAATTATTTTTTAAATAACTTGTTAATTTTAATATTTTTTTAAATCATTAACTTTTCCCCAGAACTGTAAGGTAAAAGCTGGGCACGGTGGCACACGCCTGTAATCCCAGCACTTTGGGAGGCTGAGACAGGAGAATTGCGAGTTCAAAGCCAGCCTCAGCAACAGCAAGGCACTAAGCAACTCAGTGAGACCCTGTCTCTACATAAAACACAAAATAGGGCTGGGGATGTGGCTCAGTGGTCGAGTACCCAAGTTCAATCCCTAGTACCAAAAAAAAAAAACCCTGTAAGGTAAATATGTTCATTATACACAATCTGAAATATTGTTTAAATATACGCAAAAAGGGAAATTAAAATTCACCAATAGTCCTCTTATCCAGAAGTATAACTTATTATTATTAGGTATTTTCCTCAAAATAATTATTAATAAATGTATTATAATATTAATATCCTGGAAATGCAGTTTTGAATTGTTCTGCCCTCTCAGTTCACTAGGTGGCAATATGGTAGAAGCTACAAATATCTTTATGAATGATTAAAACCTTATATTGACTCAGTTTTGCATATTGGAGGCTCATGCTCCATTAAGTTGTGGTTTTGTTATTTCAAGAAAAAGCATATACTTACAAAGCAAAATCGTAAGGCAAAAGTATTCAAAATACTTGTAATCTAAATAGTGTCTTTCTTATATAGATATGTATAATGCGATATTCAGTACCAATATTAATACTGCTGTATCTTTGCTACAAGGTAAGACCGATTTTCCTCTTTCTTGTCATTAATTTATTTAGCAAAAAAATTGCTTTGACTCAATGTATTTTGTGTTATTTGGCAAATAAAGTGGTCTTTGGAGTTTATAAATAACCTCCTTAGCTTCTTATTGCAGTTGGCATTGATAGGGAAACTGATGTGATTCCCAGATAGTTCTTACTAAGTGAAAACATCATAGCAGAAACTATTAGCACTGGCATCCTAATCTTGATTTTGACTGTTACTGATGCAAATTCTGAAAATAAGATGTTTTCAGACCTATTTTGAAATGTATGAAATAGAAAAATTATTTTCTCCTGTTAGCTGATTAGTATAGCATAAGAGATTTTAAAATCTTATTTTAATCTATTTTAAAATATTTTATTGGATTTTAATCCTCATAAGAGAACTGAAGACATAAATACAGTGTGAGATTAGGCTTTTTAAAAATTCATTTTCTGTTTTCAGTAGGAAGTAGCAAAAATTTTCATATGCTCAGTTGACTAATTTCTGAAACAATGTGAACTGTGCTTCAGATCTGAGAATCCAGAGACAATGATCCTCGACCAGGGTGACTATTTGGATTCTTTTTCTTTTTTAAATAGTTGTAGTTTATTTATTTTTATGTGGTGCTGAGGATCGAACCCAGTGCCTCGCACACGCTGGGCAAGTGCTCTACCACTGAGCCACCACCCCAGCCCTACTTTGGATTCTTTTGAGCTTTACAGGCCTTGAGTTATCACCTAGGCAAGTGGCACAGATTATTTTATCCAAACTCTTGCCTTCTCTTTAAATAAAAAATACATATTTTGGAAGATTAGATTGTTTTTCAATTTTTGTTTTAAATTAGAGCAATGGCTTTCACACTTTGCTGCTATGAAGGCCCTGATTTGAGAGGGTGGTTAAATGTGGAGACAAGGTCCTCCCCAGAGAGGATCAGCTGTAGGAGCAGCTCAGCTTTTGATTGCTTGATTGCTTCTATTTTCATGTCAGATATTGTGAACTAAAGATTTTAGGCTAAAAAATATATATATATATTTGATAAACACTGTATTATAAATATTTTTTAATTATGTTCTGTCATTTTCCTCTCTATCAGACCATACACGGTTATAGATAGAGCTCTGTGCCAACTGCTAAATGTTACAAAACATAGAAATAGATCTCTGCCTTCTTGCCTCTGGAAATTTTATTGCTCTGATGTAAATAAGTGAAACTTCTTTGAACTATCTGGAAAGCAACAGCTACATATTAAACAATATATGTTTAGTGAGGAGTCAGGTAATGTAATGTTACACATGGACCTTGAAACTAAAACTCCCTCCTCCCAGAAAAGATACAGCTCCTCGTCATTCTCCTCTCACCTTGAAGATGGGTGTGAACTCTGACCTTCTTGTCCATCAGCTGACACATAGGCCGAGACACATAGGCCGAGTTCTTTTATGTCTCAGCTACTTACTGATATTATTATAGATTTTTTAAAAAGCTAGTTGAGGATTTTGGTCTCTTGTTTTGATAAAATTGAAGGGAGGGCATGGTACAAGAAAGAAATCATGCTTTAAAGCCTTGGCTTTTAAAGCACAGTTCTCAGACAAGCAGCATCAACAGCATCTGGGAACTCTTGGAAATAAAGATGCTTGGGTCACACTCCAGACCTACTGAGTCAGAAGCTCTGGGAGGAAAGTCCAGAAATTGATGTTCCAGCCCTGCCGCTGCTGCACTATCAAGTCTATAAAACCCTGCTGTAGTGTTGTCAGGGTTCTCAAGGACACACTGTTGACTTTCTGGCAGGATAATTCTGTCACAGGGTGCTGTACTGAGCCTACTAGGATTATGTAGCACATCCCCGCCTTCCGCTCTGTAGATGCCAGTAGTGCACCCTCCCCACCCTCCTACCCCGTAATAATGTCTGCATACTTGGCCAAGCTTCCCCTGAGGTGGGAGTGAGCGGCAGAATCCCTCTCCTCCCTCCTCTTAAGAACCCTTTCTAATGAGGAATCAATGAGGGCACTAGGAGAGCCATTCTCCCTTGGAAATCCACATACTTCTCCCTGAGTAAGAGGGTTGGTATTGTAGAGAACTCTCCAGAAGCCTGTTAGCCAAGTTTCTTTGGGAAGAGGCCTTCAGGAGAAATCCTACCACATCCAGTTTTCACTGCATAAAATAGCTGAGATATTTCATCTTCTCAAAATTTATTAAATACAAAATCACAGAGAAGAAGATGCTGTGCATATCAAGAGTTACCCCAAAGCAGCCTATTTTCTATCTATTCCAACTATTACAGATTTACCTGTAAGTAGTGCAAGTTCATGTCTGCCAAACACTGTTAAGTGTTACCTAACAATTATGATGAGGATTTTAAAATTTGTTCATAATACCAATATTATTTGTTCTCTCTTTAGGATAATCTTATTAAAAGAGAAAAGCATGTGCTAGTCTCTACTCTGAAGGCTAGAGTACTGTGGGTTTGACTGTTACTTCAATTGGTGAAATCCCAGATAAATTATTGCCATTTATTTTAAAATAGCCTTTAATTGTCTAAAAACAGCACTCACTTTCACATTTAAGAAGTTTTCCTCAAGACTCTTTACAAGCTTTTAACATTTTTAGCATTGATAACAGCAACTTTAAAACTAGCAAAATATGTAATGGCCATTGAATTCACATAGTAAAAGAGAGCATTTCATTTAAAAGTTGAGTGTTCTGTTGATTTTCAAATTAATAGGGAAAACAGTTATAGTATTACAAAGGGATCATTTGATCAGTAAGTTTTACTACTTGCCTTCCAAACACTAGTGCTAAAGATGCTGACCCCTGGTTTTCCATCCCTAGCAGTTTTCCTGATTCCCTCACCCAGGAGACGCGATGTGAATGAATAGTAAAAAATGGCCAGAGAGGAGACGACAGGATAACAAAGTGGCAGGGCTGAGACACAGCCCTAGACCAGTCAGGGGCTGCTTTGTTTCTATGTGGTGGATCTTAAAATTACTACATTTTCAGTGTCAGTGAAGCATAAATACATTGTCATTGGTCTTCTCTGCCAATATCTGAAATGAATTCTGCAGTTAACCTTAGGATGTGTATAGATGATTAAATCTTTTTAGCCAACCATCATTTGATAAAGCAATTAAGATTTAATTAATTGATTAAATAAACAGACTGGTGTGAGATAAGTAGTGGATTCAGAGTGTAATTTTTTATTATTATACATAACAGGAAATAACTCAGGTTGACCAAGAGGCACTAGTGGCATAAATAAGGGTCAAATATATCAGACTTCCCTAAAGGATCCTGCTTTTAAATATTCTTTTTCATTGTACCAGTGATTTTATTAATATATGTCAAACCATTTGACCAGATTTCTAGCACCAAAGATATAATCACAATATTGTGCAATAACAAGAGGTTCTATATTGGAGACAGCTTCCAAATTGTGGCTCTGCCACTTGTGACCTGATCAAGTCAGGTACCTCTCTGAGTCAGTTGCTAGACTTGTCATGAAAAAGAACTCTGATGGTGATGCTTCCTGCTGCATTATCTTTCTCATGGGTTATTGTGAGGACAGCAGTGAGATTCTGTACTTAAATACGTGTTTACAGCTGTAATATGGTGCTCTCTCCTATGGACATGTTCTACTCTTAGGCTTAGCTTGCATGATATTAGTTAATTGCATTTTTCTAATACACTGAACTTTTTCATGGTTGGTATTCTTGTCATAGCAAAGTACTGTTTCACTAGATATTAGCACCACCTACAATAGCATTTCTCCTAGGGTAAAATGAAAGCTCATTTTTAAAATTTGACAACATCTCTGGTCCTAATTGGCCTCAGGACAGAGACCTCAGCACACTGGTGCTAGGAGGTTTGGCCACAAAGGTGACGTAGTTCCGTGTTCCAGCCTCCATGTCTACTTAGTTCATGAGCCATATGCAGTTTCACGTCTTTTTCCATTCAATCTCAGTGATAGTTGTGGGTATGGGGGCGGATTTTGTTTTTGTTTTGTTTTGTTTTTAATTTCAGTTCTGGCCAGGAATGATGGATGAGCTCTCCGAGTTGAGAGAATTCTATGACCCAGATACAGTGGAGCTGATGAACTGGATTAAGTAAGAGGAGTTTTTTTAACCTTTAAAATTTTCAACTTTTTAGAGTCACTGTACATCTCATTTACTTTGGGGGAAGGGGCAGAGGTTTTTGTTTTGTTTTTTCTTAATCTAATTGTTAGAAAACTCACTTTTATTAATTTTTTTCTTTAAAACTCTGTGTCTGGAAATAACTCTTTCCATTCAAGAAATATTCATTCCCTCCAACAGGATCAGAAAACAAATTTCTTTCAAACACTGACAAATGGGAGTAAAATTTTTACTTATGTTAAAACTTGGAGTTTTCTGCTCTTTGCCAGTTTTGCCTTTATTATTTTCACTTTAATACCATTCAGATTTTCTGTTAATGGTGACACTTGAAAGTATTCTTTCCTTGTTAATTATTTTAAAGTTATAGTATAAACTCCCATTAGTTAGAGTCATAATAATAGCTCATTGCAAATTTCATTTTAACTGATCCATGGCCTAAGGAGAATTTTAAGTATAAAACTGGAGCTCTTCCTCTCTTGAAGATAAAATACTTCAGCATTCTATTGTTTCTTATTTTCACTGCACTTGGTTGCTTTGCCTCAGCCTTGAGCCTCAGAGGGAAATCCACGTGTTTCAAAGCTTTGTTCAGGAAACCTGACTCCCACAAGCAAAAATGAACTTTTCTACCCAGACCTGCATTTCCGTGCACTGTAACACTGTAACTCTCTACTTTATAACCAAAAAGCAGCAGTGTGATTTCTCACAGGTAAATAGACATTGCAAATCTTGTGTAACATATTCTGAAGGCATTGGCCCTGTTGTCTCCATCACTTTGAATTTGAGTAGCTGTATTGGCACTTGCTCATGACTGATGTTTACTAACCAGTCCAGTTTAGCGCTGCTTGTGTATTAAGAGATGGTAAATGTTTGATAGCTTAGGTCTCTTGAGTGCAATGCATGGATTTTATAGAGATTTATGTCTAAAATATATATGTGGCTTTGGTCCCAGTGTAGGACTGGGTTTGTCTAAATGCAATGAGTGTAATTTTTCACACATTTCTAGTGCTGAGAGTGGTAAGCAGTGCTTGGTCTTTATTTATTTATTTAATTTTAAATCATGGCAGACAATTGTAGAGTAAATAATTTCTTCAGTATTTATTGTATGTGAGAAAGAAAGGTTATTCCATATAAAGGAAAGCTAATTACTTTTGCATTAACTATAGTCAACTGGAAATTTATGACACGTGCCTCTGAAGGTGAGACTGATATATTATTTAAGATTATACCTTTGGAACTAATGCTACAGGCACCCACTTTCTGGTGGCATCCTGAAGATGAAACTTTCAGATCTGCCTGGATTGGCATTATAAGCATCCCTACTTGCATTTCCCAATTCATAAATTATAAAATTATGGAATTGTTAAAAATGTATTCTAGCAGAGTCACAGTTTGTCTTTGGCTGTCTCCAACTGGATGTGCTTATTTGTTTACTTTCATTTTTATGCTTTTTCTCAAAATTACTTAAAGTAGTATTTCTGGCTGTGGAAAAATGTGGATGTGAAATTATTCAGGTGTGAAGGTGATGGTCCTTAGTCTGTTATTCCTCTTTGTGGGGGACATGGTCTTTACACCTGAGATTCTCCTTTGCCCAGCAGCTCCTCTCCCTGAGTAGTGAGTGTCCTTGTAGACAGACAGACTCTTTTGATTTTGGGGGGTTGGTTGGCATTTTCTTTCTCAGCAACTGAAAGATTTAGATTGTTCTAAAAAATTGGCTCCATTGTGATCTAATCTTGCCTGTTTTCCCCTAAAATTCTTCAAATCTAAATTATCATTTTTGTAAAAATAGCTGCTAGGCATGTTTGTAAAATAAGCTTAAGTGATAATGAATGTATGCCAAAATAGGGTCTATTTAGACACAAAATATGTTTGTTTAAATCAACATTCAAATCAGCTCTGGTCCGTATGCTTCCCTCCAAACACAAAGGAATGTATTTAATATTCTTTTAACCTCCCCTGATTTCATCTATCGTTGAAACATAAAATATGACCTTCAACTTTCACTTTACCACTTTGATTAGTCACACCATGTCCATGATGTTAGTATGAGCTGTGGCCGGGCACAGTGGTACATGCCTATAATCCCAGCGGCTCTGGAGTCTGAGGCAGGAGGATCACTAGTTCAAAGCCAGCCAGCAACTTAGCAAGGCCTTAAACAACTTAACAAGACCCTGTCTCAAAATAAAAAGTAAAAAAGAGCTGGGGATGTGGCTCAGTGGCTAAGTGCCCCTGGGTTCAATTGGTGGCACCACAAAATAAAAAGTCTGAACTGCACTGGAGGAAGGGCAGCTACCTAAGGATACACAGTGTGGGTCTGAAAGCAACACCAGATGCCTGGGGGGACCAGACCTGTCAGCAGGCGATGCCTCAGTTCTCAGCATCCTGTCTTCTCTGTCTTAAGCCAAAGTAGGCACTCTCAGATGTCTGTCCTTTGTCGGTGAGGCCATGATGGCATCTCTTCAGGGCAGGAAAACAGCCAGCATTACAGGAGGACTCAGAATGACTGTCTCAGGGTGACCTGCAGAATTTCTAAGGGATACCTCAAGTGACCCCTCATTTTGACACAGAGTGACTCTTGGGAAGTATTGAGAGGAAACTTTCCTACCATCTCCCAGGCTCTGCATCTTGTAAACCACACACTCTTATCGGGCTTCTCTGTCGTGCTCCAAGGCCGCTGAGCTTTGCTTCAGGGTAGGGACTCCCCAAGTGTCTCCTAGGGGCTTCTCTGCTGAGGAGGTAAATTGAAAGATGCCTTCGCTTCAGCTACAGCCAGTTATTTTCTTTTCCTTTTGAGGTTATAACCTTTTAGAGTAGAAATAAAGAGAGAAACTTGAGGGAAAACAAAGGGTGTTGCTTTAGGGCCACACTTATGAGAGGGGCCATACGAACAGGACTGGATTTTTGTGAAAGTATTGAAGGCTTTATGTACCTGTCATTGTGTTGACATCTGAAGTTTGTACAGTTATTCAGTTATTAACACAATGTAATGGATATTTATTGGGCACCAGTGGTGTACATATAGGACATTGTGTTGAAGGTATAAACATTGGGAGGCTATCCATTCGAACTGCCTCTTCGCTGCAGTAAACAATAAACTTCCTGTCAGCACTATCTCTTTGTTCTTCCACTCTCCACTCCATTTTATGGTTCTTCGAGACTTAACAGGTTTAGTGGGAAAATGTTTCTAGAGTCCCAGTTTTTGTCAGAGGAAATGTTGTTTTATGCTTTCCTGTCTAGTTCTCTAAAGGAGTAGAGATTTAAGTTTAAAACCAAAAATATTTCTGGATTAAATTTCTCCATTTTACAAGGACACTGAAAAAAATTTTTTTTCCATTGGTGCATAGTAATTATACAAAATAGTGGGTTTCACTGTGGTGTTTTAATTAAGTCATTTTAATCTGTGAGGATGTTTGGCGGAAGTGGGCCACAGGTGCAATAGCTCACCTGCCCTGTGGTCACCTGGCTGGCTTACACGAGGGTGCTTCACACTGTGTTTCCCAGCACAGGGAAATGCAGATGTTCATATTTGCCCTCCTTGCTGGTGATATTTCTGAGAACAAAAGTCCAAAACCTGGGTCTTTTTGCCTTCTCCAGTATCTCAGCAAAAACTAGGTGGCACTCTGCAGGCTTCAGCTGGGCCAAATGCAATAACAGCCTGGCGCATGCCACACTCCTCAGTCCTGAGTGTCTCATTTTTGGTTCCTGAAAGCTTTGGGGTTTTTTTGACATAGTGAATTAACACAGAGAGATCTGAATATTTTGAGGTATGTCATTTTGACTACTTGGCTTTCAGAGATTTTCACTAGATATACTCTGTTTCCATAATGAAGCATGTGTGTGCAGTATTTTCTCAATGGGACTGAAAAAAATGCACAAATTTAATCAAAGTGTTTAATCAAACTAGAAAGAATTACTGTATATTTTAAAGATGAGGTAGGCTAAGTCCAGACTTTAAGTGCCTATAAACCTCCTTGATGTTCAATGAATCATTTTTGGTATTTGCATAATTCTATAAATTTTTGAAGTGTAGATAAAGCAAACCTTCACACGTGATATTATAATGCTCAGTTTACCCATTAGCTCAAGAGTAATTAACTTGCTGAAGCTTAGAGCTTCAAAAATAAATGAGATTATTTGTTCAAAATGCCATCAGGTCTTCCTAGAATGACATTTAAATTATATAATGTAAATCCATTTGACCTGTGAGTCCTTGTCATTATTTAGTGACATTTCTTACAGAATAAATTGTTTGCAGGTTGGGCAGCCTGCTATGGAGCTTGGCAGAGAGCTATAAAAACAAATTATCCTTTCATTTTATACATCATTTGTTCAAACATTTGTAAAAATTGCTTTGTTTTCCTATAATAGAGAAGTGTCATTCAATGGTTAAAAGCACATTAGCTATTTTAGATACAGACCACAGACTGTATCAGGTGCAAGTGTCTGTAAAGGAAGAATACCCGTCTTCAGATCTGTCATTGTGCATATTTTAGGTTAAGGACAAAGAATCTGTTCTCCCTTTGCCTGTGGATTTTACTACAAAAAATATAAAATGCAGTGAATGTAGGCTTTTTTAAAGTTTAGAGAATGTGTGATTATTTTTTTATCTTTTTCGCTGTGCTTGTTGCTTTGACTTTTGCAGTTGCTTTACCAGTAAAGTTAAATATTTAAAGTAGCAGTGAAATAACCCAGATTTACCATGGGCCCAGCACATAAAACCAGATCAAACAGAATACAATGAATAAACGTCATCTCTGCTATCCATGGGCATCAATAGTTTCCAAACAAGCATTATTTCTAATTCATTTTCTAGGCATTAGAGTATTTCATTTTTACTATTTTAAAATAAAACCAAGGGCTGCAGTAAAAGTGTATGTTAACAATCTAGAGATTGTTGCACTAACCATTTAAACAGATAGAATTTCTTTTAGGCTCTTCAACTTTTTGCTATTAAGACCAAAGATTAAGACATGCTACAATCTAATGTGTCTTCCACTGTTTTCTCAGTTCCTCTATGCAGTCATGGCAGCTTCTTATTCTGCCTGCCGGTGGTCTGCTGCTGCCTTGAGGGCTGCACCTGCTGGGGACTTAGGGGAGGGGACTGCTCAGGTGCAGGTAGGGCTTCCTGGGGAGATCATGTTTCATGTCCGATGTGTTCAGTCCCCAGCAGAGCCGAAAGCCCACAATAAGCATTAATTAGTAAATATGTGGTAGACTAAATTTCTGGTGTATTTTGAAGCATTTGCCTGTAGTGGGGGCTACATCTCACTGTCTTAACCAATAAAGCTTTACAAAGACAAGTTGCCAGCTGAGCGCATAGTGGGCCCTCAGTAATATTTTTGGAATGAATGGAGAATAAGCACGCAGTTCAGGACTTCTGACACTTAAGCCTTTGTGAACTCTGCCCTTCATCAGGAGTTGTGATTATGGTTCAGGAAGCAGGCTGAAACCTTAGTCGTTAACTGTGAATAGATAAGAGGGTCTGTCATCTGTCTCTGCCATAATTAGGAAATGCACACTATGAACAGCTCTGCATCCTCTTACTACTGATTCCTGTTATATATTCAAAATGGTGATGCCCAGACAGGCTTGTGATTTGAATAGATGTTGGAAGGTCAGCTGCTGGATGTGTCTTTCATATAGAAAGACCAGCCTGGCATCTTGAAGCAGTGAGACTGTACAAGCCAGGACTATTCGCCTGTTAGCTCTCACCTCTACCTTCTGCTCTGCCAGACGTAGAAATCAGGCTTATTTTCTTCTTGGATTCTTATTTGATCCAGTTTGAGGACAGCTACCTTTTGGCATTAATATGTGATGCTGACCATATGATTAACTGCAGTGGGATGGCTTGTGCCAGTTGAGAGTTTACAAAAGGAAAGAAGATCGGCTTGGAAAAATGATGGCACTTTTTAAAATTCATATTTGTTCATATTTATCCTTGTTAGCAATTATGATACACCGTACATGAGAGTGACATTGTAGACAAGACCCAGAATAAGTATTTAGTAGGTATTGAGTTAAATGGAATTTCTGGAAGACCTTTCACAAGGAGCACTGTGTACCTTCTCATGTTTTCACTTAAACCATCCGATTACTCTGACCATGTGGGACAAATGTCAAAGATTCCCTGCAAATTATAGTGATGGGGGACAGAGCTTGGATCTCTTTGTTCTTGTGTTGCTGGGCCTTGTTGTCAAAATGACAACCTATCAAGTACAGCCAAGCTCACGCACAACTTTTTTTCTCTTGGAATCCACATTCTAGACTCTGGCATGGGTGAGGGAAGATGCAGATTATATGTCATTCCTTGTGTGCTCATTGTAATTCCATCCTCTTCTTTTCCTCACTTAAGAAGGCTTATTGGAATGCGAGTGAAAGAGAGTGTCATAGTTAGAGAGAAAATCTTGAATTTTTCAAAAAGCAAATTATTTGTAAATGTGAGTTGAATAGTAGGATGTCTTGCTCATAGACATCCAAAGGCCTTTGTTGGATGGCATTCATGCAGTAGTCTTAGCATTAATTTGGAATAAAAAGAACATCCTGGTGGGATATGATGAGGCATCTCCTAGAAACCCCAGCAGCAGAGCAAGTTTCATGCTTTTCTCTCCAAAACCTTGAGAGCAGCCTCCTATTGCTTTTTCTGCAGAGGTTGTTGAGTTTGAAAGGCTCCAGATAGACTCCTCAAAACAATCTCTATCGCATTGGCTCAGTTCAGCAGACATAGACTCCTCTTTGTTAACATATGAAAGATGACCGTATCTTGTGGCATTCCTAGTGGGCTTCCATGGGGAATTCTGCACTAGAGAGAATCCCTAGAAGAGCTGTTGTATTTCTCACAGTAAAATAACACCACCACTTCATTGGTTTGCAGGTTCCCAAAAAATGGAAGGAAATTAAATGGTCTGTACTAAGATACTTTTTTCCTGGGTAGTAGGAGGGGAAAAATGTTTTCACTGTGTCCTGGGAGTCTTTCCTTGATCCTTCATCATTGACCCTCAACCCCACTACTCTATGCGAGGCAAAGAATCATAGCTTGATGATAATTGGAAAGTAAGATTGTGATATAACATAAGGTCTCCTAAATGCATATAGTTGTTTTTTTTTTTTAAATATTTTTTTAGCTGTGGATGGACATAATGTCTTTATTTTATTGCTTTGTATGTGGTGCTGAGGATCGAACCCAGGGCCTCACGCATGCGAGGCAAGCGCTCTACCGCTGAGCTACAATCCCAGCCCCAATGCATATAGTTTTAATCAGAACTAAAGAAAAGGAATGTTTCCACATGAGGAATAGTGTACATCCTCATATTGAGTGGTAAAATATTTGCTATTTGAGAATCTTCTTTCCATGTTTTCTTTTTATTTTTATTTCCTTTAAAGTAATTCATAATAATATCTCAGATCTTCTGGCCTTATAGTTTGTTTATTTTAGGCAGTCCATTCGTTACATTTAATGTAAAAAGCAATGGCAATCTTCTGAGTTTTTATTACAATCTGCCCCTCTGGAACAGGAGAAGGAAAGAATTATGGATTTTAGCCCAGAAACCTTAGACTCAAGGGATAGCTGCCTTCCTCCTGAGACAATTCATCATAAAAGTAAACCCATCAAAGCAGAAAGTCAGAAGCTTCTTGACCATTGTTCTAGTGAACAGTCAAAAACAGATGTGAAAGTTGATGTAAGATGGATGGTGTGCAAATCAGAACCTAGACCATGCCCAATCTTACCACTTCCTAGCAGAACTAGGTAATTCTGAAGGTGTGATACTGTCTTCTTGGATGCTTTCAAGGAAATCTTAGCAGTGGAGTTAATTCCAACTCTTAATATTTTAGTTCTAACACTCCAAGGAAGGCTGTGTTTGCTGGAAGCATGCAGTTGCTGGCCGGAGTCAAGCTGTGCACCGGCAGGACCTTAACCAACCACCCGCACTACGAGGACAACAGCCTGAGGGAGCGAACCAAAGCGGTATGTAAGGCTGCTTACGGACAGTCAAGGTCCAGGCTTCCCATGTCGGTAAAGATGGGCATAATGCTGCGGTGTGGGTACACACCTCCAGCTTGTAGGTGTGGGGACCTGAGGCTTGGTCTCCTGTTCTGGACTTTAGCCTGTCCCCATCGGCTAAAAGCTGTCCAGGGTGCCAGGCATGGTGTTGCACACCTGTAATCCCAGCAACTTGGAAGGCTGAGGCTGGAGGATGGCAAGTTCAGGACCAACCAGAGTAATTTAGCAAGGCCCTAAGTAACTTAGCAACACCCTGTCCTAAAATAAAACATGAAAGGCTGAGGATGTGGCTCAGCACTTAACGTGTGCCCCAGGTCAATCCCCAGGATGGATGGGGAGAGAGAAAGAGAGAGAAAGAGGCGAAGTTTAGGCTACATGCTCCTCTCAGAGGAACAGCTGAGAAGATAAGTGGCCTGGGATGTGCAGAAGAGAGTGTTTAGGACAAAGCATTCAGAGATTTGAATTGGGGAGGGAAGGAAAAGAGTGGAGACATACTGGTCACAGTTTTATAAACCATGTTAAGGGCTATTTTCTAATGTGTGGTGTTTTGTTGTTGCTCTTTTTAAAATAAATAATACTAATTACATAGTTCAAAGTTCAGAACATATAAAGGGGAATATGTATTCCAGCTACTAGTTCTTCTCCCCCGAAGCAAATAATGTGGCCTGCTTCTTGGGTATCCTCTCTAAGGTATTTTACCCATATACAAACAATTATATATATATATTTTATGTGCATAATATATATCATATGTGTGTGTGTGTTTAAAACAAAGGAGCTGTTAATTTGCTGATATAGAATGATCTCCAAAATATATTGTCAAAAAAGAAAGGTATTCTTTGTTCCTTCTTTGTTTAAAAAAAAAAAAAGAAAAGAATACATTCAAATCTGTGTGTATATGTATACATGTGTGCATATTTGAAGAATATGGATATATGCATACATGTATTCCCTTTTTTCTAACCAAAGGACCATATTATACCTTGTTTTTTTTCTTTCTTTTTTTCTTTTTTTGTGCTACTGGGGATTGAACCCAGAGGCACCTGACTACTGAGCTACATCTCCAGCTCCCCCTCCTTTATTTCCCCTTACTTTGTGACAGGGTCCCACTAACTTGCCGAGGCTGACCTCAAACTTGGGTTCCTCTTGCCTCAACCTCTGAAGTTGTTAGGAATACAGGTGTGCACCACTGTGCCCAGCACACCTTCCATTTTCAACTGTATTTTGAGCTCATTCTAAATCAGCATATTAACAGCTTCCTTGTTTTTGTTAAAGCTGTATAATACTTTAGGTGGATGTAGCCAATTTTATTTAACTATTTTGGCCATTTTCCTCTCTTTTTGCAATCATATACAATGCCCCAGATAATAAGCTTAGATATGCATATTTGCATCCGTACATCAGATTCTTAGATGTGTAATCACTAAGCTGACGGGTGTAGGCATTTGTAATTTAGATAGCTAGATATTATCAAGTCACCCCCTGGACAGGTTATATCAATTCACTTTCCAGTTAACAATTCAGTAGGGTACCTCTTACCCATAGTCCTCACCAGCAAAGTTTCAAACTTTTTTTTTTTTTAATTCTTTTTTTTAGTTGTAGATGGACACAATATCTTTATTTTATTTATTTATTTTTATGTGGTGCTGGGGATTGAACCCAGTGCCTCATGCATGCAAGGCAAGCACTCTACCACTGAGCCACAATCCCAGCCCCTCAAACTTTTTAATGTTACATATTTGTCACTTCTCAGTGTTACTAGTTGAGAAAGCCTTATTTTTAGGTGAGATATCACTAGCTTAAAAGCAAATTAGTTTTACTAAATTACCCTGTTTTTAGGGGAATTATCTGAACTTAGACTCTTGCTAAAATGGGAATTTTTCAGTTGGCCCTAGTGTTCCAGATAGCTCCAAGTTCAGAAGAAGAATGGAATGTTCAGTCTGGAGGTGGCCTGGGCTGTGTAGGCTGGAGAGCTGTAGAAAGACCTGTCCTTTTGTGCACTGCCCCTGCAAAGAGACACCACGTGTTATGCCCTAACATCCTGAAGGTCTTGGTGCTTGCCCTCAGTCGTGACCGTCACATGCATGGAACACCTTCATCTGAACCCTTGTGCTGGACTAGGACCCCTTGTCCCCACCTGCCATGTCAGAAGCTGGCTCTCCT
This sequence comes from Geosciurus inauris, assembly GCA_004024805.1. Lineage (NCBI taxonomy): Eukaryota > Metazoa > Chordata > Mammalia > Rodentia > Sciuridae > Geosciurus > Geosciurus inauris. Next base: position 69,710 of record PVHX01000189.1, on the reverse strand, counting down.
CCTTACCAGCACACAGGCCCCAGGCTGTACCATCACCTCTGTTGGCTCTTCTCTTCCGCAGATCCCCTTTGTTTTCTTATTTCCTCAGCTGTGTTATTTACCTTGAGAAATCATTCTAGACTTGGCATCTACTGATGAATGTATTCATACCTTGAAATAATACATTCCAAATTCAAGTGTATTTGGTGTCTGAATCTCAGTGTCTTCAGCATGACTCACTCTCCCTGTGTAAATAATCACAGTATTCTTTTAGACATTCCCCCACCACACACACATTCCAGCACTGCAGATGAGTGATAGTAACTTGGGCAGCAGGTGTGGGACCTGCATGTTTAGGTCTTAGCTCACCCCCTTATGGAGGTTACATCATATTCCTCAGTTAACTCTCAGGAAATTGAGATGTACTTTGCTATATTCCATTTTTATCTCATTTCGAAGGTTTATCAGATATATGCAAAGAGGTCCCCAGAGGATGTGCACGCCCTCCTAAGGTCCTTTGGCACTGACTACATAATCCTGGAAGACAGCATCTGCTATGAACGCAGGCATCACCGGGGCTGCCGGCTGCGGGACCTGCTTGACATTGCCAATGGACACGTGAGCATGTCACCTCCTCACATGCAGGGAATCTCTCAGAGGGGTGGGATTCCAATATGAATCCTAAGTAATGTGAATCTTTTTATACCTTATATTTATATAGACTAGAATCTACTTATATATACAGAAGAATGATATTATGAATCAGGTATTCACTTTCCCTTGCATTCTACACAATTCTCTGCCCTGGCACTTTTATGACTGCCACAGGGGCTGGGCGAGGCGGGAGAGAAGGACTGAGGTCCTCAATTCTGTGTTTAACAGTAACTCTGCCTTTGGCTGGGTTGCGTGATGAAGTTCTGTATAAAATTTATTTTCTAAGGATTTTCCTGCTAAAAACAAAACTTCAAACTTTAAAACGTTGCTCCAAAGCATCCTGTTAGTTCCTGCATGAGTGAGTGTCAGTGGGCCACCCCATCTTCCAGTGTGATGGCCCATTCTTACTGTTCTTTCTGCTTGTCCTGGGGAATGTCCTGTTTTTTCAGATAGAAATTGCAAAAAGGGGGCTGGGATTGTGGCTCAGTGGCAGAGTGCTTGCCTCGCACATGTGAGGCACTGGGTTCAATCCCTAGCACCACATTAAAATAAATAAGCAAAATAAAGATATTGTGTCCATATACAACTAAAGATTTTTTTTAAAAGAAAAGAAAAAGAAATTGCAAAAAGGGCCAGGCATAGTGATGCATGCCTGTAATCCCAGCAGCTCAGGAGGCTGAGGCAGGAGGATCATGAGTTCAAAGCCAGCCTCAGCAACAGCAAGGTACTAAGCAACTCAGTAAGACCCTGTCTCTAAATAAAATACAATATAGTGATGGGGTGGTGGTTCAGTGGTCAAGTGCCCCCGAGATAAATCCCCAGTACACCCCCCAAAAAAATTGCAAAAAGGCAAATTGTGCTCCTTTAGTGTCAGCAGCTCTTGGTTCTATCTCAGCCAGTCTCAGTAGCTGGAACTAACAGCTTCTCACAGCTCTCTGCAGTCAGAGCTAACAGCTCCCAGCAGCTCTTCTGAAGTTCTCTGGCTGCTAGGTGTTCTTAGAGCTGGCACCCAGCTCCAGGTGCAACCAGCTCAGCCTGCTCTACTGGAAATAGAAATCATGAATAGGCAAAATAAAACTAAGCAAGATTTTATTGTGGCTTATGCTGTAGCACAAGAAGGGCAGTTAAGGGACAGGACTTCCAGACTGGCCCCATGAGGCTGAAAAGAGTACTGTTTATATAGATAAAAGAGGCATGCCCAAACACACAGTCTCCTGCCCATTAATTGCAGGCTTTCTGCACCATCCCCAGTCTGAAAAGGCTGGCCTGTCCTGGCTCTCATGGAGTCATCACTCACAGACCAGAGTAATGACCTCTAAAGTGGCTGCATGGGAGGCAGAGACAGTCAGAGCAGCTATAGGACATGGATCTTTTGGGATGATTTAGGACAACTGGGACATTCCAGGCTGTGGCAACCAAAGCAACATCTTCTGGAGCCATTAGGGGCATCTGAAGTGACTATAACTCTTATGATAACAGGTCAGCTCAAATGTTGAAGGTGAGGCCACTTGATTGACAGCTCCCACAGTTTCCACAGAAGCAATGAGGCTGAAGTCAGCTGGTATCGCCTCCAGTGGCACTTAAGGAGCAGTGGTAGTGTTAATCATAGCCCAGCTCCAGGCCATATGGATAACAGCAGGAGCCCTCAGTTTCTACCTGTACCTAATGTACCTTCTAGTGTCTCCAGAGTAGGCACTTAGGGGAGTTGTCATCTAAATGTTTGGAACCGGGGGAGATTTAGGAGTGGTTAGGAGCATCACAGGGTGTGGTTGCCTCGACAACACCCACTGCTTTCTTCCCTGAACGTTCCTGGCAGGCAGGCGACTGGCGCTGGTGCCTGGTGCTACAGTCGGTGCAGTCCCAGCCCCAGTCTTTGCCCTACTTTCATCTCCCTTTGTACCACCAAGTGGAGCAGCCAGGCATGGGAAAGGGTCAGGATGCTGGGGCCTCAGAGGTTTCCTGCCACCAGCCCAGCCAGTATTGGCTATTAAAAAAGAAAAGAAAAATAAAAGCAAAAAGAAAGTTCCCTTTTAGGGAGGGTCAGGCCCTCCTATTCTGTCTCAGTCTACCCACTGCACACAGCCACAGAAACGACTTTCTGTGCCTAGCTGCACTTCAGAAAAATAGCAAGCAGTGTCTGCCTTCTACACATGCTTGGAGCTGTGATGGGTCTCAAGTAGAAGCAACAGGATTTTCTCCTTTGGGGTGTGGTGTCTGCCCTATTTGTGTAAAAGCAGATAGTTGTTTGTAAATGAGTGGGACCAATGATAAACCTCTACATTTGGAAAAAAATTTGTACAGAATATGAGATTCAGATTTTTGCCCATAGTAAATAATAGTAACTAGCCTGAATTCAAAGGTGGTACAGACTAAAGACATGCATTTGAATTTTACTTTGTGTGTAACTTATTCTCAGTAGTCCATCTAATAAGTTAGAGAACTTTGATTACAATAGAAATCTGTATTTCATTTCTAAGAACAAGGAGATGCAAGTTCTAGTATTGATTTGCCATTATTGGTGATCATTATGGGATGCAACTCTCATTCTCGACCTTGACTTCTACTTCTGAAGGGGAAGAAATGTGGACTATGTGATCTCTAACTAGCCATTGACATTAAAATAATATTCAATCGAGGGGCTGGGGTTGTGGCTCAGTGGTAGAGCGCTTGCCTCACATGTGTGAGGCACTGGGTTCGATCCTCAGCACCACATAAAAATAAATAAATAAAATAAAGATATTGTGTCTATCTACAACTAAAAAAAAATTAAAAAAAAAAAATATTCAGTCAAGTGCCCCTGAGTTCAATCTCCAGTACCCAAAATAATAATAATAATAATTCAGTTTTACTAACTTATAAATCTTAAGGAAACTTAGTAGCTATTCTTGCTTCCGTTGTCTGCCCTGCCCCCCCCCCCATACTAGGAATTGAATCTAGAGCCTACACATGCTAGGCAAGTTCCCTACCACTGAGCTATATCCTCAGGCCCCCCTTTTTTTTTTCTAATTATTATTTTATTTTGAGATAGGGGTCTTACTAAGTTGTCCAGGCTACCCTTGAACTTGGAATCATCCTGCCTCAGCCTCCTAAGTATCTGGGATTACAAGTGTGTGCCACTGCCCCCAGCTCTGGTTGTGATTCTTCCCCGCTCTCAAATTACATGTGGGTTGGCTTGGGTTTTAGATGATGGATGGCCCTGGAGAGAATGATCCTGATTTGAAGCCTGCGGACCACCCTCGCTTCTGTGAAGAGATAAAAAGGAACCTGCCCCCCTATGTGACACACTTCACTCGAGTGTTTCAAAACAAAGCATTCCACGTCTACAAGCTGTCCAGGAGCAAGTAGTGGAGATCTCTGCCCAGTCTCTATTTTTGACACATGGAAACTTCCACGTAAGGAACGTAGTAGCTGACATTTCCTGTGTGGCAGGTAGTCTGTCCCTGAAGGCTGAGCTATAAGGATGTCCTGCAGATGTTTACGTAGTATTACCATCTTTGGGAGCATCTTGACAAGCTCAAGTCTTTCTATTGTCTCTGTCTCTTCTCTTTTCCTTTCCATTAATGATCATTAGCCTAAACGGGTTTCACATGCCTGACCTAGGATTTTGTTGCTAGAGAGAATGGTGTGCGTTCCGCAGATGACCTGTACAACAACTACATGCCATACCAGAAAGTGACAGCCCATCAGGATTTGAAATGTTTTGATTTGGGGCGGACATAAGACAGGTCTGGTTGAGTGTAATTGAGAGGCTGCATAATTAAATTATTTAATATTATTTCACTAGTGAAGACCAATCAGTGGCTTTTTAAAAAACTCTTTATTGTGCTGTTTCACCTTAAAATTTTATAATGTTTTCCAACAATTGTGCTTTTAACATAAACAAACAAAAAAAATCATGTTAGGTCTTTATATGTATCTTAAACATCTTGTGTACTCTCTTTGAAATGTGGTATGTTCAGTAGTACGTGTCATACATTGAGAGAGAGAGAGAGAGAGAGAGAGAGAGTGTGTGTGTGTGTGAATGCTAGGATCAGAAGAAGTATTGTAAGTTCTAGATTGTAAGTCCTGAAAGGGGCAGAAGTGGATGTAGTCCAGTAGAATTTGTTTAGTAAACAGCAATACTGTTTACTTTTATTGTTTTAAACCCTATTGATACTCTTCAATCTCTCTTGCAAGTAAAATAATTTTGCTTTGTTTCTTACCCATTTCAATTTACTGGGTTTGCAAAATTTTGTAAACTTTTTGTGTTTTTAGCCTTTGTATTTTTTAACAGCTTACAACCTTGCAAAGCCTGAATATTTTTTCAATGTATCTTGGCTAGTTCACTAATACAGTATTTTTGGCAGATGGCATTTTCATACCAAGTTTGACTTGGGGTCTCCAATCTTATCATGTGGGCTCTGGTAATGTTATTGTTTTTCTCACTAAAAGGTAACCAAGTGCCTCTAAGTCATGCTTATTTGTAAACAACCAAGGGGATTATATTTCAGAGACCTGCTCGAAATTTTTTGATAATTGCTTTTATACTTCATTTCTAATGATAGAGATGTGTAAAAGTTGCTGATAAAAGCATATTGTCCATTTAATTAAATCAAGGTGGCTAATGAAATTAACTTTCTCCCTCGTTCTTGCCAGTTGGAAATGATTTAAATGTTTCTCCTTGCACTTGTATTGAAGTAAATTGCCACGGGCCTCAAGATGGACAGCATCGCATGTTCAGATGATTTTATATTCAGTTACTACTTATTAAGGAGCATTCAAAAAAATTTACATTGTCTTTTTGGACACAAGGATACCCAGCTGTTATTAAATTATGCAACTGAAACTCCTGAATTATATCTTTCCTGTATCCCTTAATAAGGTTGGAGACCACTGCAGTTTAGGATAATACAATAATAAAACATTTTAATCAGTACTAAAACTCTAATTAAGCCAGTAATGATGCATGCCTGTTGTAGCTGACAGCACGAGTCAGTACGTCCTCCAGCGAGTGCCTTACTCTAATTGAAACCAAGCACATGTAAGGTACAATATGTTGAGACTATGTGATTTCATTAAAAAAAAAAAACAACTCTATTACTTTTTCATATATATTTAAATCTATTTTAGATATTCCTATTTGTATTAGTGTAAGCATTGGCGTCCTTGGTGTCTCAGTATACAAGAAACATGTATTTACGTGGGTATGCTTGTCATCCCCACATTGATGGCGTAGTGCTTTTTGTCACCATGCCATCATTGCCAAAACATTGAGTGTTCAGTCTTTAGTGAAAATATAAAGTGCCAAAATGTCTTGCAAGACAGAATCCATTTATACACTCTTTCCAAGACACTGTGACCACGTACAGTACCATGGTAGTAGATATTTTTTTAGAACTTGTCAGGATTCTTTCTTGTTTGTGACCTTTTCATTGGAGCACACAGTAGAAAAAAGAATCTGATTCTGGCTTTGGCTTCCAGCATCTCTGTAAGCCCAGGCAAGAGATCTGTAGCCTAAATTTCCTGCCACACAGGCCTTAGTAGCTGTTTAATATTTGGTAATAACCTCAAACTATGGCTCTGTTTCTGTGGATAGAAAAACACCTGATTTTGCTTCTGAGTTCCAAAAGAGAAACTCTAAGTGCAATGGAAGTGTTCTTAATTGACTCTGCTTGTAACTCCACAGAGCCCTGGAGTCTCCATCCCTCTCTTGAGCTGCCTGCTCCAGCCCAGCACAGCCAGGTGGCCACTCACTAGTGCTCCCCACACTCCTGCTCCCTCCCCACCTTCTGTTCCATTCCCACACCAGACCCCTCCATGTGCGTTCTGATTATAAGTACAAAACTCAGTCGGCTGTATATAAGCCTAGGATATATGGATGTGAAAAGAAAGAGTTATTTCTGTGAAAATTAAGTTGACCATTTTGATGTGGAAACACTTAATATTGCTAATAAAAATCACTTTTAAATTTAACATGGTTAGCAAAATTATGAAATATTGAGGGAAACATAAAAATCAAGAAAATTTCTGAATCTAGATTGCTTTGTAGATTTATCTACGTAGTCATTCTGCCTTCTAAAAGTTTGAACCGATAGGAAGGTAGTCAGATGTACCGAAATCATGTTATTAGTATGGTTTGAACAAGAAGTGAACAACAGTCATTAACCCTCATGCAAAAGAAAGTCCTTCACTTCACATCAAAAGATTAGCAAAACTGAGGTGCAGCTCAGTGGAAGAGCCCTTGCCTCGCATGTGCAGAGACTGGCATTCCTTCCCCAGCACCAGGGAGGGAGGGAGGAAGAAAGGATGAGAGAGAGAGAGATGAGAAAATGAAGGTACATCTGTACATTGCTGGTGACGCTTCCCTACTTGAACCTAGGTACTTCATTAAATGACCAGCTATAGGTACAGATCACGATGACTAATAGTTTCTATTCTTTCATTACAGGCATTTATGGAATAGGGCTTTATTTCAGATGTATTGGACAGGAATGTAGTGAGGGTTTATCTAGGCCACTCGTCTCTTAAAGATGTTTTGCCTAACCTGTTTGAATTTAACCTCTGTAAGTTGGTGTGTGTGTGTGTGTGTGTGTGTGTGTGTGTTGCATGGGTGCTGCCAGGACAAGGGCATGTGTAAATATTTCATCAGATCTGTATCTTTATTTCACAATTAACTAGAAATGTTTATTCTAATTCTATATTAACTTTGTCTAAGATGTTAAAAATTTTAGCTCATCTTTGGCCCAAATCTACTGAATTATCATAGAAGTATTTAATTTCAAAAATTTGATTCAGTCCTTGGAGTTAATAGGATGATATTAAAATGCACTCAGATCATGTACCTTGGTTAACATGCTCCCAAATGTTCCATATATGATGACCTTTTGACTTAGAAGAGAAAGCTTGTCTGTTCATGGAAGAAAAATCTTTTTAAGATGAGAAAGTGGCTTACTTCTTTGTGACAACTGATTTTCTGTTTTTTACATCCTATGGGTAAAACCTTACAAAGAGCTTTTATAAGTTGTACTGAATTGTATGGAGATTATATACTAAATAAAGCTCTTTTAGATTATACAAGGTGAGTGTGTTTCGTTTCTTTGAAGGCCAAAATCCAAGGAACCTATTTATTGAAAGTGCAGTAACTGTGGTCTAGAGTAAATCGCTAATGATTGTTACTGTTGAAGGAGTTGTTGTTGTTGTTTTTCCCACATGGATTTTCATTTCATCGATGCTTATGTGTTCCATTTGAATAGTTACGATTTCTAAAGAGAAGCCTTCTGTGTTACTGAGCTGCTCATCAGTGGGACCAAAACACCTCACAACAGCTGAACCACTTAGAGAAGGAAGAGGTTTATTTGGGGCTCATAGTTTTAAAGATCTCAGTCCATGGTGGGCTGACTCCATTGCCCGGGGCCTGAGGTGAGGCAGAACATCATGGTGAATGGGCATAGCAGAGAAAAGCTGCTCAGCTCAAGATAGCTGGGAAACAGAATAGGCCCCAAGGTCATGCCCCCAGTAACCTACTTCCTCCAGCCATGCCCTACCGGCCTATAGTTACTACCCATTAATTCACCTAAAACTATTCATCTATCCATTGATGAGATTACAGCTCTCATGATCTGATCATTTCACCTCTAAATAATATTCCTACGTTGCCTGACACATGAGCTTTTGGGAGTACATTCAATATTCAAACCATAACATCTGCTATCAGTAGAATTTGAGCTGGAAGATATAAATGCTTTCTATTTTGACCTTAAGAAGAGTTTCTACTTCATTATTGTCAACCTTTAGTCATTCAGGAAAATAGGTGATGGCACACATTTTTGCTAAGAGTGTATAGAGACAAACACGCTGGACTGTTAGGTTGTTCAAAACCAGTCGAAATTCCAGGTAGAAATTGTCAAAAAAAAAAAAAAATAGAAGAAACTGGCAGTGGGATCTCAAATATTCTGTCCTAGTGAAGTACAAATTATAGACAGTATACATAAGTGAGGGAATGTGAATGAACTAAATGTGTGGTGGTTTGGCATGGGACACCAGGCTCTTGGTAGACAAAATGCCTTTTCTTTGCTTCTCCTTTCAGAAAAGCTATCTGATAGACATTTCATGGACGTTTTAAGTTAATTTAATATTTAGAAGTTTGATACATAGGCTTGTTCTCAAAATGCACATAATATAGATATAACACAATGTGAAATCAATGTCGTGGATTGCAACCAACAGTTGAAGGAATGAAGACAGGAAAAGAGGCAGATCTACATGGTAAATGAAGATATTGTGTAATATTTTTTTCAGTTATACATGTAGGTATTAGTATACTGGGGTGTGATAAAGAGTATACTTCTTTCTGTGAGTTTTACTCAATTTAAAAGCCATACCTTACAGCACGAGGAATTCTGGGAGGATGGCGATTTGAACTTGTCTCTGTTCTTGTCCCCCAGTCAACTCCAAGAGAACCATCTGAACACTTTTATGGGCATTTTGTTATTTTAAGTCCTTTTAACAATACATAGTGAAATATAGACAAGATATGTACCAAAATTATATATCAAAATTATTTTGTGGGGCATCTGGAAGAAATATAATTGGCCAAGTGATACAATTTGAGCTAGTTGGGAATTTTTTTTAATGAAAAGATAGAAATTGGAACCAAGTAAATAATGAGGAAGTTAAAAAGATTTAAAAGATAAAAGCTGAAATCAGAGAAATAGAAAAGATAAATAAATCCAGCCTCCAGTCCTTTCTAAAAGACAAATAAAATGAACACCTTATAAACTTGATTTTTTTAAAAAGGTGGGGGGTGAAATATACAATATTAGGGCTGTGAAATAAGATATAATCCCAGAATCAGGAATGATAAAAATAAATTATATGAGAAAACTACATGAAAGTCTGTGACAAAAGAAAATAAATGGAAAACTTTCAGGAAATAGATGATTTCTTAACAAAATAGAAGTTAACTTGAGTAGTCAAGAATCAGATAATATCTGAAAAAGATTTCAAGGGATATTTAATATGGGTGCATGGCAAAAATCTATTAAAGTGTTGACATCACTGGGCACAGTTGTGTACACCTGTTGTGCACACAACTCAAGAGGCTGAGGCAAGAGGAACTCTGAGTTTGAAGCCAGCCTCAGCAATTTAGGGAGGCCCTAAGCAATTCAGTGATGCCTTGTTTTAGTCAGCTGTTTGGCTGCTGTGACTTAAGACCTGACAAGAACAGTTAGAGTAGGAAAAGTTTATATTGGGACTTAGAAGTTTCAGAGGTCTCAGTCCATAGATGGCCAACCCCATTGCTGTGAGCCTGAGGTGAGGCAGAATATCACAGGAAAGCAGCTCAGGACATGGCACAAGGAAGCAAAGATGGAGGGAGAGCTTCACTCACCGTGGACAAAATATAAACCCAAGAGCATGCCCCAAGTGACCCTCCTCCTCCAGTCACACCCTCCCTGCCTAGTTACCACACCATTAATCTCTGTGGATTAATACACTGATGAGGTTAAGGCTCTCATAACCCAATCATTTCACTTCTAAATTTTCTGCATTGTTTCACACATGATCTTTTGGGGGACACCTCATATTTAAACCATAACAGACCCTGTCTCAAAAAATAAAAAGGACTGGGGATGTAGCTCAGTGTTAAAGTACACCTGGATTCAATCTCCAATACCCTAAAAAAGTAAAATAGGCAGGGCGGGGGGGATGACTCCATTTACTTAACTAGTCTTGGCCATAGAATAAAGAAGGAAAGCTCTCAAGTTTGTTTTGAGGAAGCTAGTCCAATTTTAACATCAACACTCAACACAGATAGTGTATTAGTATTCTATTGCTGCATAACAAATTATCATAAACTTGGAAGCTTTAAATATCACACACATGATCTTAAAGTTCCTTGGGCCAGGAACTTTAGAGAGCCAGGTCCTCTTCTGGGCCACACAAGGTTGCAATGAAGATGTCAAATGGAGCTACTTTCTGAAACACCTGGAAATTGGGGGACCTCTTCAAGCCCATACAAGTTGGTAGCAGAATTAATTTACTTAGGCTTGTAAGACTGAGGCCATTAGCACCTTGAGGCCACCTCTCTCCATAGGCAGAGTCTGTGCCTCTCCAAGGACAGCAGGAACATCTCTAGGAACAGTCCAGTTCTGCTTAAGGGCTTTAAGTCAGACCCACTCAGTATAATCTTCCTTTTTATTAACTCAAACTTAACTGGTTTGGGACCTGAATTACACCTGAAAAATCCCTTCACCTTTGCCATGCAGCCTACCCTAGTTGTGGGAGTGACACCAATCATACTCACAGGTCCCATCTACACTCAAGGGGAGGGTATTATACAGGGTAGGCCTATGAGGGGTGGGAATCTTGGGAGCCATCCTAGAATTCTTCCTAAGATAAAGTTTAAAAAGAATAGGGTAGTTTGAAAGAACAAGGTCTAGCTACAACTATTTGGCAGCACCAAACAAAGTTATAAAGTTTTAGAGAAGGGAAACAGAGAAGTCCGAATTGCACCCTGGAGTATTTTCCAAAGTGTAGCACAGGTAAATGGAGCCCAAGCAGAGTATGGCAGGCATGCTAGAGGAAACAGATTGAAGTTCATGTCTGCTGAGGTGGCTGGGATTTGGCAGGGGTTGGAAAGATAGGGCACTGGAAAGAAGTAAATTGCAACAAAGAAAACCTGAGAATTTCCCAGTGGATCTATGACCAATTTCTAACCTGCTCAGGTATGATTTAGCAGAGAAGATCTGATAAGTGGCAGATTTCACAGGTTATGTAATGCTCAAGAGACATTGGAATTGGACCCATTCCAGGGCTGAGAGACTTTGGTGAATCTCCCAGCCATTCAGTTGAGACCCTAAGAAGGCTATAACATCCTGAGGAGATTGTTATCCAAATTGCCTTTCAGAAGCAAATGTAAATCTGCTATTGTGTTGTTACTTCTCTCACTGACAAAATACTCAAGATGGATACTCAAATTAAAAGGAAGAAGGATTTATTTGGGCTCAAGGTTTCAGAGGTTTCAGTCCATGGTTGCTTTGGGTCTATGATGGAACAGAAGATGACAGGAGCACATGGTAGAGACTGCCTATTCACATTATGATAGCCAGGAAGCAAAGAGGAAGAGAAAGGGCCCAGGGTCCCAAATCCCCTCAAAGGGTACACCTCCAGTGACCTAACTTCCCCTAAATAGGCTCTATCTCTTAAAGTTTCCACCAGTACCCAATTGTAACATAGGCTGGGAACCAAGTCTTTAACACATGGGCCTTTGGGGGATATTTCAAATCCAAATTATAGGGCTGGGGTTATGGCGCAGTGGTAGCGTGCTTGCCTAGCACGCGGGAGGCACTGGGTTCGATCTTCAGCACCACATAAAAATAAAATAAAAATATTAAAAAAAAAATCTTAAAAAAAAATCCAAATTATAGTCGCTATGAAAGATGATAACCTCATCTGTAGCCTGAAATTATCTCTAAAAATTTTATATGCACTATGTAGCACTCAACCAAAAATAAATAACTAGGAATAATTTTTTAAAAAAACAAGACTGAAACAAAATTGAAATGGAAACAGCTACAGGCAAATTAGATATAAGAGCCTTAAAGCAGACTCTCATATAACTGTGTTTATATTCAGGAAATTAAATGACAAGATGAAGAATTTAAGTAAAGAACCAAAAACTATAAAATAGAACAGAATGGAAATACTAGAACTGAAAAGTGTGACAAATTACATACTCATTTATGGGTTAAAGAGCAAATTAGACACAGCCAAAGAGAGAATTAATAAATTGGACAGTAGTTTAAAAGAAAATTTCCAAACTAAAAGGTGAAAAACAAAGGGAAGAGCATGAAACTTGTTTTAGAACATGTCCCTTTATCCTGTAGGTGTAAATGAAGTCCCACAAGGAGAGGAAAGTGTGGGTCTGTATGACTTTGGCAAGCCACTTCTCTTAATCCATTCTGTGCTGTTATAACACAACATGAGACCAGGTAATTTATAATGAATAGAAATTTATTTCCACACAGTTCAGGAAACTGGAAAATCAAGATCAAGTTACCTCCAGCATCTGGTCAGTGTCTTCTTGCTGCATCATAACATCACAGAAGGAATCAAATGGCAGAAGGGCAAATAGAGGGCAAGAGAGATAAAAGGAGGTCAAACTTGTCCTTTTATATGGAATCCACTCCCATGATAATGGCATTACTGCATTCATGAGATCAGAAACCTCATGTCCTAATCACCTCTTAAAGATCCCTCCTCTTAGCACCATCACATTGGGGACTACATTTCCAACACATGCTTTTTGAGAGACACATCAAATCATAGTACTACTTATATTCTTAGCTTCAGTTCTTTTGTAATTGGGGGTGTAATAATCTGCCTATATGGGCAGATTAAATTTAAATTACATTAAAGCTCTAGGCTCAATACCCAGCACATGGTAAGTACAACCAATGGAAGCTGCAGTATATTATTACATTATCAAAACAGGAATGTGGAAAAGTATGAAGAACAAAGTTACATGTGAACCAGAGAGATACAAAAAAGCCCTCAGTAATTTCGTGTTAAAATAAAATTGCTGTAGAAAATATCTTACAAACAAAAATAACCACCTTAGGACTTAGAAGGAGATTAAAAGAACATTTATAATACAACCAACTTCATCTTGAGGTAATAGAGTTGCATTGCAAGAAAAGATATGGTTGTATCTGTGTGTGTGTAAGAGAGACTAGCCATGGACAAAGATAGAGAGACTGATGGATTGGTTTTAGATGGATTGATTTTATCATTGTTGAAGATAAATGTCAAACCTCTGCCAAGATACACATATTCATAAAGGAGAAGTGGCTGATTATGTGTGAATCTGCTCAAAAGAGGGAAAAGAGTGAAGGAACATGATTTCAGGACTAGCACGGTAATTAGAACAGCAGTGTGCTAATTAAGGCTCATAAATTTAATGAAACTTAGCATTTTCTCTTGCAAGAAAAGGTGGATGTTTTTTTCCCCAGGAAATGACACCTGTGAACAATTATCACTCTTATTATTGCTATTAAGATTATTTACATAAGTTGTGTTCATTTAGCACTCACTTCTGTTAATGATTTTTTCCAACACCTGATCTCACACTAGATTCACTCTTCCTGGCTAGGAAAGTACTTTGGAGATTACTGATAATTAATAGTATAGCACAAATAGACACAACCATTGTGAGGAAAACTATGGTACTGTTATTTTGCCATCTTTGTGAGCAGTGCTTTTGTTTAATAGAGAAAAATGCTTCAAAATCTTTTGAGTGTCTGTAAGAGCCTGGTCTATGAACACAGCCTTCTCAGGGATTCTTCAGGGACAACTTACTGAGTCCCTACTCCATGCCTGGGGGAATCTGGGGATATGATATGAGGATAGGTTTAGGATACAAACATAAATTTAAAAGATGTAATTATTGCACTAAATAAATATGGTTATGATGAACCTCTGAGATGGAGTGTACCCATTAGGAATTTTCATATTGTGAGTTATAGAGAAATCTAACCCAAATTGGCTTAAGCCATAGAAGGAATTTTTAAGCACTCTTAACTGTTTTTCAGGCCTTAGGTAAGGCTTAACCTAATGTCCCAGGGGTTGAATTTATTCAATTGATATTTTTTTAAAAAATATTTATTTTTTAGTTATAGGTGGACAGAATATCTTTATTTTATTTTTATGTGGTGCTGAGGATCGAACCCAGTGCCTCCCGCATGCTAGGCCAGCACGCTACCACTGCACCATAACCCCAGCCTCTCAATTGATGTTTATTAAGACTTGTAGTCACCAAGAACACATTCATGTGCAAAGAGAGACAAGCTCCATGTTCTCATTGAGTTTGCATTTTAGAGAAGGATACAGACATAAGAAAATGCCAAATGTTTAAAGGGAATTAAGATGGTGTAGTAGAGTGTGTTTGGGTGGCTACTTGGTTTGAAGTGCTCAGAAAGACTTCTCTGAGGAAATGGTATTTAGGTTAATATTCAAATGACAAGAAGCAGCCCATTAAGCTAAGACTGGAGGGAAAAGTTTCCAGGTAATTGGACCAGTTGTTACAAGGGCCTTGAAGCAGGAAGGAAATGGTGCAGGTGTCAGGGATAAGGCACATGGGAAGGGAGACAGCAAGAGAAGGATGCAGACATCAGACCACTACGCCACAGGAAAGAGGCTGAACTGTTTTCCAAATACGATAGAGAATGTTGGAGGATTTCTTGAACAGGATAGTGACATTATCTAATTTATATTTCAAAAAATGTGTCTGTGGCTGGGCGTGGTGATGTATACCTGTAATCCCAGTAACCCAGAGAGGTAGAGGCAGGAGGATTGTGAGTTCACAGTCAGCCTCAGCAAAAGTGAGACACTAAGCAACTCACTGAGACTCTGTCTCTAAATAAAATACAAAGTAGGGCTGGGGATGTGGCTCAGTGGTCGAGTGCCCCAGAGTTCAATCCCCGGCACCTCCCCCCAAAAAAAGTATGTATGGGATGCTGTATTAATTTTCTAATGCTGCCATATTAAATGGCAAACAACATAGGCTTAAAAGAACACACAATCGCATATGCCTTCTTTCATAGTGTTGTAGTCAGAAGCACAGGCACAGCATGGCTTGGCCATTTCCTCTATGCAGAACCACAATACTATGACATCTAGCCTCCCTTTTGGAGGCTCCAGAGATGAAGCCACTTCTGTGTTCATTCAGGATGAAGAACCAAGGGTCTTATTTTCTTTGCTGTTTCTCAGCTGGGGGCCACTCTTAGCTCCTGGAGGCCTCTCTCTGGTCCTCACTCCTATCCCTGCATCTCAAGCCTTCACACTGACACACCTCTCCTGCCCCTCTCTGCTGCATCTCTCTGACTTCAGATAGGAGAGGGTCCTCACATGATTAAATGGCACTCACCAGGTAACAGAGAAGACTCCCCCGTCTCAAGGTTAGTAATTTTCAGCATATCTGCAAAGACCCTTTAGCCAAGTAGCATGACATATTCATGGTTCTAGAGATTAAGAAGAGGGCACCTTTGGGGGAAGAAGATGTTCATTGGCACACCACAGATGCTGCATGGAAATTAGACTTGGGTGGGCAGCAGGTAAGATTGGAAGCAGGAAGACCAGTCACAAGGAGATGTGTTTGGGATCACTGTGGGATTGTAGAAGAGGAAGAGAAGTTGATAGGACTTGTTGGCAGGTCAGACATTAGAAATAATAGAAAGGGGGATTAAAGGGAAACACCTGGGTTTTGTCTTGGGCACTGGGCACATGATGATGATACCTTTTCTTGAGATGGAGAGGACTGGAATCATAGTCATGGTTGGTGTTTAACAAATATTTCTGGTCCTCCCTTTTTCCTGACTCCCTCATGGCTAGGTGGGGCTTTGTGACTAGTTTGGAGTCATGATATGGATCAAAATATTTAACTGTCAGTGGGAAATCCTCCAGCACTCTCTCTCATAGATGGTGCTGCTCCAACAACCTGGAGTCCTAGGATAAGGATGATATGGAGTGGAGGTTCCCGGCAGCTTGCATTCAACATGTACCATGAGAGATAAACCTGTGTTGATTTGAGTCCTAAGATTTGGGGGTTGTTTGTTACTGCAACACAATCTCATCTATCCTGACTTGATTTACCAGGGGTGGAGCAGGCCTTTTATAAGAGCCAAAAAAAAAAAAAAAAAGAGTGATAGATTAGCCATGCTAGTTTGGGACACTCGATGATTGGTATGACCAGAACCCGAGCTTCTCTGCCCACCTCACTTTTTGTTTTGTTTTGGTTTTTGTTATCAGGGATTGAACTCAGGGGCACTCAACCACTGAGCCACATCCCCAGCCCTGTTTTGTGTTTTATGTAGAGACAGGGTCTCACTGAGTTACTTAGCGCCTCGCTGTTGCTGAGGCTGGCTTTGAACTCGCGATTCTCCTGTCTCAGCTTCCCTAAGTGCTGTGATGACACTGGCGCCCGGCAGCCCCACCTCACTTTTGTACTTCGGTGAGTACATTTTTTAACTCCATTCTCAGATCTGTTCCTGTTTCTAGAATAGATGCCAGATAGCTCAAAGTTCCCACAGTGAGGCTTTTTGCTCTGGCTTGGTTCATGTGGTCATCTTAGAACCCATCCAGGACTACAGTAATGGCTAGATAATAACTTAGACCTGAGTCACTTTCTATCTCTGGGGTTGAATGTGGGATTGACCCCACATAAATCACATGGCTAGGAAAATCAGAGTATTATCGAGGGAGAAGAAAGAAGTAGATGCTAGGAATGCTTGTTTGCTATAAGAAAAGACCATTTTCAAATTCCTATTTTGAGTCTGTCACTTGTTCTTGCTGCTTTTTTATTGTCTTATCAGTATTCCCATCCTCCATAGGACCCCTTATGAACACTGATAACTTCAGTGAGCATTGATGATAATGTCTTCCACATTCCATCCGCCCTCAGATTTATTTTCACATTTTCCATAAAAATGTATTAGTCTGTTTTCTGTTGGTGTAACAGGATACCTGGGACTGTGTACTTCATAAGGAAAAGAGATTTATTTAGCTCATGGACTTGGAGACTGAAAGTTCAAGATTGTGTGTCATCCGGGCACGGTGGCACATGCCTGTAATCCCAGCAGCTCGGGAGGCTGAGATGGGAGGATGGAGAGCTCAAAGCCAGCCTCAGCAATGAAGAGCTGCTAAGCAACTCAGTGAGACCCTGTCTCTAAATGAAATACAAAATAGGACTGAGGATGTGGCTCAGTGGTCAAGTGCCCCTGAGTTCAATCCCTGATACCAAAAAAAAAAAAAAAAAAAAGATTGTATGGCCCCATTCCCATTCTCTTTGGCTCTGGTGAGGGCCTTGGCTGCAGCTATACTTGGCAAAAACCATCATAGCAGGAGCACACGAAATGGGGAGACAGCAGGAAGCCAGAGAGATTCATCATGCTTTTTGTTTTGTTTTGTTTTGGCTATGCTGGTGAATGAACCCAGGGCTTGAACGCTATTTGTTTGTTTGTTTTAATTTTTTTTAGTTGTTGATGGATCTTTATTTTATTCATTTATTATTTTTTATATGTGGTGCTGAGGATTGAACCCAGTGCCTCACGCACAGCTAGGCAAGTAAGTGCTCTACCACTGAGCCACAGCCCCAGCCTCGGGCTTGAGCTTTTTATAACAACCTGATTTTCTAAGAACTATCCAGGACCCTGAAGAAACTACATTAGTTCCTTTCAAGGGAAACAACCCCCAGAGACCTATTACCTTGCATTAGGCATCACCTTTTAAAGGTTCCACCACTTGGACATTGCCATGCTGCCACCAAGCTTCCAATGCATGTGACTTTGGGGGACACACTATTCCTAATCATAGCAGAAGCTATGAAACAATAAGTAACATTTTTTTGACACTGCCATAACTATAATAAGTCACCACATAGAGAGATGTCTGCAAACCCTGCAGCCTCCCTGCTTGCAGCAGGTAGGTTCCCTCCATTACCCACATCCCCTTTTTAAAAGAGTTTGCTTCCTCAGCTTCTGCTGAGCAGTCAGGAGACCACACTCATGATCCCCTGTCCAGCTGTCTTTCCCAAGAGGGCCTGCTGGGAAAGGGGTCCTCCTCTGCATGCTCGGCATTGTTACAAAGTCATGGGGCTGGAGCAGCTACATGCACATCAGAGCAGACAGAGCCACCTGCAGCCTGCAGTGAGGAAAACACCACAAAGTCATGAGTGATAAGGTTTCAGGTGCCTCCAGTTAGTCACAGAGAAGAATCCTGAGCTGGGAACTCATAGTGCCCACTCCTCACAACCCCTCCTGAAGCTCAGCCTTGCTCCCCATTCTTGGAGTCCATGACCCCTGTCATGGCTTGAGCTAGTATGAGCAAATGTCTATTCCTTGCAGCCAAAGGATCCCAGAAGAAGACACGCGGGTGAAGGCAGAGTTGTCCTGAGTCTGGTTTTCTTGAGACATACATCTAATGTAATATTCTTTGTAATATTCTTTTCTCTCATGGCACCATTTGCATACAGTTAATATGGTCATTGTCACCCTGAATTATGGTTAATCTCTTTCTACCCTTCTCATTATGCTTTGAAATTCCTGAGGACAGGGACTATTTTATTTTATTTTATTTTTTGTCTTCAAAGCCCCAGTGGATGCTCAGAGTGAGTATGGAGTAAAGGTTTATTGCACTGGATTCCACAGGTGAGGTCAGGTTCAAATGATACTCAGGGAGCTGTCCTCAATGGGTTTCAGCCAAGGAGAGGAATGGAAAGAGAGCCAGGAGCATGTTGTCTGGCAAACCAACTTTCCCTTCCCATTGTCTATCAAATAAACTGAAAAGGAATGTGTGCTTTAGAAAACCTCACTTAAATATATGGGTACTCAGGCCAACAGCCCCCCTATTATTATAAAGACAGAATATATTTATTTGAAGAAATTATAAAGGGGTTGGGGATACATCTCAATAGTAGGGCACTTGCTAGCATGTGCAAGACCAGCGGAAGGAAGGATAGAGGGGAGAAAGACAGCAAGAGAGGGAAGAGTGAGTGAGTGAGTGAGTGAGTGAGTGAGTGAGTGAGTGAGTGAGTTATAGGACATGCGAAGAAACAAGAAAGTGTAATCCACAAGCAGGAAAAAACACAGGCAATAGAAGTTGCCTATAAGATAGCACAGATGTCTGATTTAACAAAGATTTCAAGGCAGTTGTTCAAAATATGTTCAAAGAAATAAAAGAAACCATGCTTAAATAAGTATGAGGACAATGTCTCCTTGAACTAAAAAGTATCAATGGAGAGGGAGAAATTAATGCCATACCTATCAGGATGACTATTTTCAAAAACAAAAGCAGAAAGAATCAAGTGTTGGCAAAGATATAGAGAAATTAGAACTCTCGTGCACTGTGGGTGGGAATGTAAACAGTGGAACTAACTAAAGCAGTATGGCAACTTCCTAAGAAATAAAGCCAGAATTTCCACATGATCCAGAAATTCCACTTCAGGGTACATAACAACAACAACAAAAGATTAAAAGCAGGGTTTCAGAGAGACATGTACACCAATGTTCATAGCAGCATTATTCACAATAACTTGAACATGGAAGAAACCCAAGTGTCCATCTGCAGGTAAATGAATAAGCAAAATATTGTATATTGACACAATGGAATATTACTATTATTCTACCATAAAACAGAAGGGAACCAGGCATGTATCTGTAGTCCCAGCTACTCAGGAGGTTGAGACAGGAGGATTTCTGGAGCCCAAAAGTTGGAGGCCAGCCTGAGCAACATAGTGAGATCTGCCTTTAAAAAAAAAATTTCTTTAATGTGCTACAATATGTCCCTTAAAGACATTAGGCTAAGTGAAATAAGCTAGTCAAACAAACAAACAAACAAAAAAACTCTGTATGATTCCATTTATCTCAAGGTATTAGAATAGTCAAAATTATAGAGATAGAATGATGGTCTCTGGTGGGTGGAGGAGATAGGGAGCTATTATTTAATGGGTATATAGTTTCAGTTTTGCAATATGAAAGAAGTTACAGAGATGATGGTGGTGATAGTTGCACATTATAAATGTATTCAATACCACTAAACTGTAAACTTAAAAGTGTAAGGTGGTAAATGCTGTTATAAAATATTGGGGGCTGGGATTGTGGCTCAGTGGTAGAGCACTTGCCTTGCATGCATGAGGCACTGGGTTTGATCCTCAGCACCACATAAAAATAAATAAAGATATTGTGTCCATCCACAACTAAATATATATATATATATGAAAACTGGGAAAAAAGCAGATAGGTGGGAAAAGATATTGCTCAATCCCCCACCCAACACTAGCATAATCTCTTCACTGACACTAATCACAAAACTCTGAAGTGGCAACATGACTTGGGGATAATAATTATTATCAAGCACAAAAGGGGATGTTTCACAATAATAAAGGAGTCTATTTATCAAAAAGACATAACAATCCTAAAAGTGTTTGAACCTAGGAACAAACTTCAAAATAAATGAAGCAAAAACAAACATAATTGAAAGAATAAATAGATTAATCTAGAAATATAATTAAAGATGTCAACACTGCTCTCATTAATCAATTGAACAAACACAGAAGACTTGATTCTCAACCAACTGGATCTAATTGGCATTTGGAGGATCGCTCTGTACAACAAAAGAACACACATTCTCTGTAAGTGCACATAGAGTATTCAGCAACATGCACTGCAGATCAGTTCACAAAGCAAGTCTCTGTAAATTTACAGGGCTTGCAATCATGTAAAGGGTGTTCTCTGGAAATAAAAGAATTAAATTGCATATCAATAACAGAAAGATATCTGGAAAACCCACAAATATTTGGAAATTAAAAAACATATTTTCAAATAATCCCTGGCCCTGCACTCCAAAGAAGCTAAAGGGAAACTAGAAAAAATCTGGAGCTGAACCAAAAAGAGGACATAACATATTAAGACATGTGAGATGTAGCTAAAGCAGAGAATTAAAAAAGTTTTATCGCTTTGAATGCTTTGGTAGGAAAGAAGATGAGTTAGAAACCAATGACCTAAGCTTCTATCCTATGAAACTAGATAGGACAAATTAAAAGAGCACAAAGAGGGCTGGAATTGTGGCTCAGTGGTAGAGTGCTTGTCTTGCACGTGGGAGGTACTGGATTCCATCCTCAGCACCACATAAAAATAAAAAAAGATATTGTGTCCAGATGGATAACCAAAAAAATTTTTTAAAAAAGAACACAAGGAAATAATAAGGATGAGTGAGGAAATGACAAACAATAGAGAAAAATCAATGACATCAAAACTGGTATTATGGGGAAATCAATAATATTGATAATTAGACTAATGTCTGAAAAAGAGAGAAGACACAAACCATCCACACCAAGAATAAAAGAGGGACATCACTACAGATCCTGTAGACAGTAAAATAAAAATGAGAATATCATGAACAATTTTATGTCAAAACATTCACAACTTAGATAAATCTAAAAATTCTTCAAAAATACAAATGACCAAAACTGACCTAAGAGAAAATAAAAATCTAAAATATAAATAGCTTTATGTTTCATGAAGCAATAGTTGTCATGCTTCATTAGGCATCAGGCTCATCTGAGTTTGATCCCATTAGTCTGGGTGAGGTGGGGAAGAAAAGTTTTAATAGGTTCTTAGATAAATGAAATGCTGCTCACTTACTTACAACACATTGAGAACTGCTGTCTTTTTTTTTTTTAAGTGGGCAAATGTTCCTTTATTACTCTTAAGTAGTTTCACAGAAACTTAGTTGGAAGAGTCCTTGAGGCTGCCAGACCAGTTTTCAAACCTTAGAGGCCTTATGAAAATACAAGGTCCTGAGTCCTATCGAGAACATTAGGTTGGAATCTCTGGGAATGAAAATTGCTGTCTTTTTTCCCCCTTTCTTTCCATTTTTCCAAGGTCTTTTTATTTATTTTTTCTGTCCCCCACCAGCTCTACTGAGGTATAATTGAGAAATAAGAATGATAGGTAGCCGGGCGTGGTGGCCCACACCTGTGATATCAGCAGCTCGGGAGGCTGAGTCAGGGGGATCACAAGTTCGAAGTCAGCCTCAGGAAAAGCAAGGCACTAAGCAATTCAGAGAGACCCTGTCTCTAGTAAAATACAAAATAGGGCTGGGGATATGGCTCAGTGGTCAAGTGCCCCTGAGTTCAATCCCTGGTATCCTATCCTCCAAAAAAGGGAAAAAAAAGAATGATAGGTGTTTTAGATGTACAAGATGACATTTTGATATTCATATACTCATTATAAAATGATTATCACAATCAAACTAATTATCATCCATTACTTCTTTTTAAAATTTTTTTTGGTTGTACATGGATACAATACCTTTATTTTATTTATTTATTTTTATGTGGTGCTGAGGATCAAACCCAGTGCCTCACACGTGCTAGGCAAGCGCTCTACCACTGAGCCACAACTCCAGCCCTGCACCCATTACTTCTTATAGTTACTATTTTGTGAGGTTTGGTAGGGTAGAGTTGGAGAGAACACATGAGTTTTAACTTTTGCAAATTCCAAGTATGTAGTGCAGTATTAATAATTTCAGTCACCAGGCTGTACATGAGATCTCCAGAACATAATCATCCTACACAACTGAAGTTGTTTACCCTCTGATCACCATTTCCCCATTTCTCTGCCACCCCCAACTCCTGGCAACCCATCTTCTACTCTATCCCTGCATAGTTCAATGATTTTTAGATTCCACCTATAATGTGATCATTCAGTATTATTCCACTTAACCTAAGGTCCTCCAGGTCCATTGATGTTGACACAAAAGACAAGACTTCCCTCTTTTCTGAGGCTGAATAACATTCCATTATGTGTGTGTTTTCTTTATCCATTCATATCTCAATGGACACTTACGTTGGTTCCATATCTTGGCTATTGTGAATAATGCTGTAACAAACATGGGAATGCAGATATCTCTTTGAGGTCTTGATTTCAGTTACATTCTGAGGAACCTCCATACTGTTTTCCATAATGACTGTTCAAATTTGCATTCTTGCCATGCTGGTGCCCAGATCCAGGCCCAGGACTGCCCTTGCACAAAGTGGAGGTCAATGCTGTCACTCCCCAGCCTGCATCCATCTTGGGACACTGCAGTCATTGCCACAGCCCTCCCCATATAGTAGCCTCCACCTTGGGACAACAGACAGGGTCTGGAGGCAGCTGCCTGCCACAGCGCAGCATGTCACAGCACTGCATCTCTGAACAGGCAGCCGAAAGCCATTGTAAGTCCCACCCTTTCAGCCCCATCTCTGAAAGTGGTTGCATCCATCTTGGGCCACCCCCACTGCTATCTTGAGTTACCTCCACTACCACGACCACCATCTTTAGTTGCAGTAGCATCTATCTGGGGACATCTTTCGGGGACTGGAAGTGAACACCAAGGTGAGGTACAGGTAATTTGCAGGGTCACTACAAGATCATAGAATAGAAACTGCAATACCTCAGATCTGCACTGCAAGAAAGGAAGACATAATCAACATGAAAAAACAAGTGAAGAAAACGCCCCAAACAAAGATACTACAATAATAGAACCCATTGATGGCATAGTTGATGAAATGTCAGAGAATAAGTTCATAATGTACATAATTAAAATGACCTGTGAACTAAAGAATGACCTAAGTGAGCAAATACAGGCAAAAATTGATCACTCTAACAATGAGACAAGAGAGCAAATACAGGTAACCACTGATCACATCAACAAAGAGAAAAGGGAACAAATACACATAGCAAAAGATTACTTCAAGAAAGAGATAGAGATTCTGAAAAAAAATTAGAAATTCTTGAAATGAAGAAGACAATAAACCAAATAAACTCAATAGAAAGCATCACCAACAGACTAGATCACTTAGAAGATAGAACCTCAAATAATGAAGACAAAATATACAATCTTGAAAATAAAGTTGACTACACAGTGAAGATGGTAAAAAACCATGCACATAACATCCAAGAATTATGGGATAGCATCAAAAGACCAAATCTGAGAATTATTGGGATAGAGGAAGGCACAGAGTTTCAAACCAAAGGAATGAACCATCTCTTCAATAAAATAATATCATAAAATTTCCCAAACTTGAAGAATGAATAGTAAAATCAAATACAAGAGGCTTTACAGGACACCAAATGCACAAAATTACAACAGATATACTCCAAGGCACATTATAATGAAAATGCCTAGCATACAGAATAAGGATAGAATTTTAAAGGCTGCAAGAGAGAGAAATCAGATTACATATAGGGGGAGACCAATTTGGATCTTAGCAAATTTTTCAATCCAGACCCTAAAAGCCAAGAGATCCTGGAACAACATATACCAAGCTCTGATAGAAACTGGGTGTCAACAAAGAATCTTACATTCAGCAAAATTAAGCTTCAGATTTGGTGATGAAATAAAAACCTTTCATGATAGGGTTGGGGTTATTGCGCAGTGGTAGCGTGCTCGCCTAGCACGCGGGAGGCACTGGGTTCGATCCTCAGCACCACATAAAAATAAAATAAAGATATTCTGTCCACCTACAACTAAAAAATAAATATTTTTTTAAAAAAACCTTTTATGATAAACAAAAGTTAAAAGAATTTACAGTGAGAAAGCCTGCACTACACAGGATTCTTGGCAAAATATTCCACAAGGAGAAAATGATAACCAACAATGAAAATCTGCAAAGAGAGGAACTACACTAAAGGAAAGGCCAATCAAAGAAGAAACCAAGTCAAGGTAAAAATCAAAAATAAACCAAAATGACCTGGATTACAAATCATAGTTCAATAATAGCCCTGAATGTGAATGGCCTAAACTCATCAATTAAAAGACATAGACTGACAGATTGAATTTTAAAAGACCCAACAATATGCTGCCTTCAAGAGACTCATCTCACAGGAAAAAACATCCACAGACTGAAGGTGAAAGAGTGGTGAAAAAACATATCATTCACATAGACTGTGTAAACAAGCTGGGGTTTCCATCCTCATATAAAATAAAGTGGACTTCAAACCAAAGTTAGTGAAAAGGGATAAAGAAAGACATTTCAAACTGCTTAAGGGAATCATACATTGATAAGACATAGCAATCGTAAATATCCATGCCCCAAACAATGGGGTATCTATGTTTATCAAACAAACTCTTCTCAATTACAAGAATCAAATAGACCACAACACAATAATACTTAGTGACTTCAACACACCTCTCTCACCACTGGATAGATCTTCCAAACAAAAACTAAACAAAGAAACTATAGAACTTAATAAAACAATCAATAATTTAGACTTACACATATATAGAATATTCCATCCATCAACAAATTAATACACTTTTTTCTCAGCAGCACATGGACTCTTCTTCAAAATAGACCATATGTTATGCCACAAAGCAAGCCTTAGCAAATACAAAAAAATAGAGATACTACCTTGCATTCTATCTGACCATAATGGAATGAAATTAGAAGGCAATGATAAAATAAAAAATAGAAACTACTCCAATACCTGGAGACTAAATAATATGCTATTGAATGATGCATAGATAACAGTAGACATCAGGGAGGAGATAAAAACATTCTTAGAGGTAAATGAGAACTCTGATACAACATATCAAAATCTCCAGGACACTATAAGGCAGTACGAAGAGGAAAGTTCATTGTGTTAAGCTCATTCATTAGAAGAAGAAAAAGTCAACAAATAAATGACCTGACACTACATCTCAAAGCTCTAGAAAAAGAGGAACAAACCAACACCAAAAGAAGTAGAAGACAGGAAATAATTAAAATCAGGGCTGAAATCAATGAAATTGAAACAAAAGAAACGATTCAAGAAGCTGGTTCTTTGAAAAAATAAATAAAATTGACAAACCCTTAGCCACCTTAATGAAAAGACGGAGAGAGAAAACTCAAATTACTAAAATTCGTGATGAAAAAGGAAACATGACAACAGATACTATTGAAATAAAGAGGATACTTAGAAACTATTTTGAAAATTTATACTCCAGTAAAATATATAACCCCAAAGACACTAACAAATTTCTAGAGGCATGCGACCTACCCAAACTGAACCAGGAGGACATACACAACTTAAACAGATCAATTTCAAGCAAGAAAATAGAAGATGCCATCAAAAGACTACCAATCAAGAAAACCCCAGTACCAGATGGATTCTCAGCCAAGTTCTACAAGACCTACAAAGAACTAATAATGATGCTCCTCAAATTATTCCATGAAATAGAAAACAAGGAAACCCTTCCAAACTCATTCTATGAGACTAGTATCACCCTGATACCCAAACCAGACAGAGACATATCAAAGAAAGAAAATTTCAGGCCAGTATCCCTGATAAACATAGATGCAAAAATTCTCAGTAAAATTTTGGCAAATTGCACACAAAATAATACTTAAAAAACAGTGCATCATGATCAAGTAGGGTCCATTCCAGGGATACAAGTTTGGTTCTACATTTGGAAATCAACAAATGTAATCCATCACATCAATAGACTTAAAGATAAGAATCATATGATTATATCAATTGATGTAGAGAAAGCATCTGACAAAATACAGCACATTTTGGGCTGGATTGTAGCTCAGTAGTAGAATGCTTGCCTCGCATGCATGAGGCCCTGAGTTCGATCCTCAGCACCACATACAAAGCAATAAAATAAAGACATTGTGTCCATCTACAACTAAAAATAAATTTAAAAAAATACAGCACATTTTTATGTTCAAAACACTAGAAAAAAGGGACAGTAGGAATATACCTCAACATTGTAAAAGCTATCTATGCTAAATCCAAGGCCAACATTATCCTAAATGGAGAAAAATTGGAAGCATTCCCTCTAAAAATGGGAACAAGACAGGGATACCCTCTCTCACCAATTCTATTCAACATAATCCTTGAAACTCTAGCCAGAGCAACTAGATGAAGGAAATTAAAGGGATACAAATGGGAAAAGAAGAACTCAAACTATCAATATTTGCCAACAACATGATTCTATATGTAGAGGATACAAAAAATTCCACCAGAAAACTTCTAGAACTAATAAATGAATTCGGCAAAGTAGCAGAGTATAAAATCAATACTCATAAATCAAAAGCATTTCTATACATCAGTGATGAATCCTCTGAAAGAGAAATTAGGAAAACTACCCCATTCACAGTAGCCTCAAAAGAAATAAAATACTAGCCTCAAAAGAAATAAAACAAAAGAGGTGAAAGACCTCTACAATGGAAACCATAGAACACTAAAGAAAGAAACTGAAGATCCTAGAAGATGGAAAGATCTCCCATGCTCTTGATAGGCAGAATCAATATTGTCAAAATGGCCATACTATCCAAAACACTATACAGATTCATTGTGATTCCAATTAAAATCCAAATGTCATTCCTTATAGAAATAATAAAAGCAATCATGAAATTCATTTGGAAAAATAAGAGATCCAGAATAGCTAAAACAATCCTTAGCAAGAAGAATGAAGCAGGAGGCATCACTATACCAGACCTTAAACTATACTACAAAACTATAGTAACAAAAATATCATGGTACTGGCACAAAAATAGACATGTAGATCAATGGTACAGAATATAAGACACAGAGACAAACCCACATAAATACAGTTATCTCATACCAGACAAAGGCGCCAAAAACATGCATTGGACAAAATATAGCCTCTTCAACAAACAGTGCTGGGAAAACTGGAAATCTATATGCAGCAAAATGAAACTAAACCTCTATCTCTCACCATGCACAAAGCTCAACTCAAAGTGGGTCCAAGACTTGGAAATTAGACCAGAGACCCTGCGCCTAATAGAGGAAAAAGTAGGCCCAAACCTTCATCAGGCTGGATTAGGTCCCAACTTCCTTTTTTTAAAAAATTTGTTAAATTAATTACTTTATTTAAATGCATTTCTATTCAAGTCATAGTACATATATAGAGCTCAATTTTTCCATTTCTTTGGTTGCAAACCAGATAGAGTCACACCATTTGTGTCTTCATACATACACCAAAGGTAGTGATGACCATTTCATTCAACCATCTTTACTACACCCATTCCCCTTTCCCTCCCCCCCTCCTCCCTGCCCCATCCAGAGTTCCTCCATTTCTCCTATGTTCCCCATTCCCACCCTGCCCCCTTATGTATCAGCATCCACTAATCAGAGAGAATATTTGGCATTTGGTTTTTTGAGATTGGCTTACTTCACTTAGCATAACGTTCTCCAATTCCATCCATTTACCTGCAAATGCCATAATTTTATTTTCTTTTATTGCTGAATAATATTCCATTGTGTATATGTACCACAGTTTCTTTATCCATTCATCTATTGAAGGGCATCTGGGTTGCTTCCACAGTTTAGCAATTGTGAATTGTGCTGCTATAAACATTGAAGTGGCTGCGTCACTGTAGTATGCTGTTTTTAAATCTTTAGGGTATAGGCCAAGGAGTGGAATAGCTGGATCAAATGGTGGTTCCATTCCAAATTTTTTAAGAAATCTCCATACTGCTTTCCAGATTGCTTGCACCAGTTTGCAGTTCCACCAGCAATGTTTGAGTGTACCTTTTTCACCACATCCTCACCAGCACTTATTGTTGCTGGTATTTTGGATAGCTGCCATTCCGACTGGGGTGAGATGAAATCTGAGAGTAGTTTTGATTTGCATTTCTCTAATGGCTAGAGATGATGAACATTTCTTCATATATTTGTTTATTGATTGTATATCTTCTTCTGAGAAGTTTCTATTCAGCTCCTTAGCTCATTTAGTGATCGGGTTGTTTGTTTTCTGGTGTTAAGTTTTTTGAGTTCTTTATATATCCTGGAGATTGGTGCTCTATCTGATGTGCGTGTGGCAAAAATTTGCTCCCAGAATGTAGGCTCTCTGTTCACCTCATTGATAGTTTCTTTTGCTGAGAAGAAGCCTTTTAGTTTAAATCCGTCCCATTTATTGATTTTTGCTTTCATTTCTTTTGCTGAGAAGAAGCTTTTTGGTTTGAATCTGTCCCATTTATTGATTCTTGCTTTCATGAAAGCAAGAGGTGAACAGAGAGCCTACACTCAATCAATGAATGGATTAAGGAGCTGAACTTCTCAGAAGAAGATATACAGTCTATCACTAAACATATGAAAAAATGTTCAACATCTCTAGCAATTAGAGAAATGCAAATCAAAACTACTCTAAGATTTCATCTTACACCAGTCAGAATGGCAGTTATCAAGAATACAAATGGGCTGGGGTTGTGGCTCAGTGATAGAACACTTGCTGGGCATGTGTAAGGCACTCAGTTCAATCCTCAGCACCACATATAAATAAAATAAAATAAAGATCCATCAACAACTAAAATATATATATTAAAAAAGAATACAGGGCTGGAGTTGTAGCTCAGTGGTAGAGTACTTGCCTTGCATGCGTGAGGCACTGGGTTTGATCCTCAGCACCACACACACAAAAAAGATATTTGTCTCCATATACAACTAAAAAAATAAAAAAAGAATGAATACAATAAGTGTTGCCAATAAGTGTTGGCAAGGATGTGGGGGAAAAGGCACCATCATACATTGCTGGTGGGACTGCAAACTGGTGCAACCAATCTGGAAAGCAGTGTGGAGATTCCTTAGAAAACTTGGAATGGGTCCACCATTTGACTCAGCCATCCCACTCCTCAGTCTATACCCAAAGGACTTAAAAACAGTATACTACAGTGATGCAGCCACTTCAATGTTTATAGCAGCACAATTCACAATAGCTAAACTGTGGAACCAACCTAGATGCCCTTTAATAGATGAATGTATAAAGAAACTGTGGTACATATACACAATGGAATATTACTCAGCAATAAAAGAGAATGAAATTATGGCATTTGCAGGTAAATGAATGGAGTTGGAGAAGATCATGCTAACTGAAGTAAGCCAATCCCCTAAAACCAAAGGCCAAATGTTCTTTGTGATAAGTGGATTGTGATCCATAATGAGGGAGGGAGCATGGGAAGAATGGAGGAACTCTGGTCAAAGGGATGGGAGAGGTGGGGAGGGGGGACGTAGGGGCAGGAAAGATGGTGGAATAAGATGGACACCATTGCCCTAGGTACATGTATGACTGCACATATGGTATGATTCTACATCATGTACAACCAGAGATATGAAAAGTTGTGCTCCATTTGTGTGCAATGAATCAAAATGCATTCTGCTGTCATGTATACCTAATTAGAATAAATAATTTAAAAAAATTTTTTTTTAAATTTGCATTCTCACCAACAGAATCCAAAGGTTCCCTTTTCTCCATGTCATCATCAACACTTGTTATCATTTTACTATTTTAAATTAATAATTATTTTAATTGTACATATTTAAGGAGTATACCATGATAATTCAATATGCATACACACATACACACGCACACACAAAAGGTGTAATGGTTGAATCAGGGTAGTTAGCAATTCCTACAGGGAATCAGGATAATATTTTTTAACATGTAATAACTGAATATATTGATAAAGTACAGTCCAATATATCCATACACATATACAATGTATGACTGATTGAATCAGGGTAATCAATGCTTCCATCTTCTTATTATTACTTTGTTTCTCTCTCTTGTTTGTTTATAAAATGTATAATAGGTTATTGTGAACTATACAGTCCCCCCACCATGCTATAGAACACTAGCATTTATTACTTTTAACTATGTTTTGGTACCCATTATCCACCTTTCCTTTATCCCTCCTATCCCCACCATTCCCAGCCTCTAGAAATCACTATTTTACTTTCAGATCAATATTTTGGCCAGGCATGGTCATGTACACTTGTAATGCCAGTGGCTGGTGAGGCTGAGACAGGAGGATCACAAGTTGGAAGATAGCCTCAACAACTTAGTGAGGCCCCCAGCAACCTAGAGAAACCCTGCCTCAAAATGAAAAAAATAAAAAGGGCTGGAGATGTGACTCAGTGGTAAAGTGTCCCTGAGTTCCATCCCTGGTATTAAAAAACAAAAGAAAAAAAGAAGCATATTAACTATTTTTGGCATCCACATATAAGAGAGAACAAGCAGTGTCTTTTTCATGACCCCTCCAAACAGGAGTGGGTTGGTAACTCATTGTGATTTTGATCTCATTTTGCTGATGATTAGTGATATTGAACATCTCTTCACATAATTATTGGCCATTTATATGTCTTCTTTGAAGAAATATCTATTCAGGTCCTTTGCCCATTTTTAATTGGGTTATTTGTTTTTGAGAATTGGTATCTTAATAAAATTACATTTTTTTTATTAAAAAAATCTTTCAGGAGAGTTCCATTTCCATGTTGGCTGCATGAAGAATTCTGTGGACCTGCTCCCCAGTGAAACAAGCATAACCAGAAAGAGTATTTCTAAAGCCCAATCATTTAAAGTTCATGGAAATTATCTTAAGGGCATATAGCAAATGAAGAAATGTTTATTCAAGTAAATCAATTAAAACCTGGTTAAAAGAAAAACAGTAAGAGTCTGGGGCATATGAACCAGTCTTTTCTCCCCCTGGCCCCTCCCAGCTCAACATGAGAGAACCCCCTCTCTAAGCAGGTACAGCGAAAAATATAGGCTCCCTCTCCTCCAGCCAAATAGATGGCCATGGTATCTTTCCAGGAGAGGCAAGCCACCAGTATTCTTCTCTTCCAACTCTAGTTACAGGTTAAAGAGGTTAAATTCCAGGCAAGTGTGGTCAAGAGGTTTGGGACTCCATTCTTCCACCCAGGAACACACATAGACATGGCACACTGAGAACACTTAGCCCCAATTACCCTCACTCTGACCTATTCATCATGCTAAAATTCAATGCTAGGAAAGAAAATCTGGGAAGACCAAAGGCTACCACCTTTACCCAGTGTCCTCCTAACACAGCGGAGTCACTCAAAAGTGAGACACAGGTCTGGAGTGTGGCTCAGAGATTTTCCCCAGGATGAAGGGTAAACTCTAAGAACAGAAATCTCTGAAACTCTCCCCAAAGGAACTGACTTTATTTTAAATAGTGTAAAGGAGTCTAAGCCCAAGAGCCCTCTTAAATGCAATGGAGTGTTTGTTTGTTTGTTTGTATGTTATAAGCTAAAGAAGGATGGAAGCTTCACAAGAACCACATGCTAAACTATAGAACAGCTGGTTTGTCAGAAAGAACCAGGGAAATAGATTCCTAAGAAGAGCCTTTCTGGGGTCAAAACTAACCTTAAACATTGGCCTCAAGAATACGACTAACAGAATCAGACTTGGGAGCAATTTGGATCCCAGGGCGTTGTTGAAATGAAGAGAGAAACCAACTAACAATCAATGAAGCCTACAGAGAGTATGTTAATGGGCAAACTGTTGAACAAAACAGTGCTGAAACTAGTCATGATAGGGTTGCAGTGCACATGCCCAGTACTGTGTGTAGCTTTGTAGGGACTCCACTCAAACCATCTAGCCAGTCACTAAACAAATAAAAAAGCAAATTACAGCAAGTTGTGGGAGGGCAGATAGAATCCACATTATCTAAAATGTCCATTTTTCAACCAAAAAAATCTAAGATGTGCAAATAAACATGAAAGTGTGAACTGTAGGCAGGAAAAACACAGGCAATAGAACAGCCTGCAGGATAGCCACCATGTCAGATTTGACAAAGATTTCAAAGCAGCCTTTTAAAATATGTTCAAATAAGTAAAGAAATCCATAGTTTAAAAAGTATGATGGCAATGTCTCATTAAATAAAAGATCAGTGGAGAGGTAGAAAATATTTTAAAGAGGCAAATTAAAATTCTGGAGTTGAAAAATATGAAAATTTAAATGAAAAAATAGAATGACTCAACAATAGATTTAAACTGCAGAAGAATCAACAAACATGAAGATAGATCAATAGGGATCATGCAACCAGAAAAAATAGAGAGAGAGAAAATAAAGAAAAATGAAGAGACTTACATTTCTTTGGGACACAACTAGATATGTAAACATAGAGCCTGGCATACTGGTGCACACCTGTAATCTAGTGACTTAGGAAACTGAGGCAGGAGGATCTCAAGTTTGAGGCCAGCTTCAGCAACTGAGCAAGGCCCTAAGTGACTTAGCAGAACCTTGTCTCAAAATAAAAAATTATAAAGGTCCGAGGATGTGGCAATGTACCTCTGAGTTCAATCCCCAGTACCCAAAACAAAAAACAAAATAAAACAAAACAAAACTCCAACATATGTATAAATTGAGAATCAGAAGGAGAGAGGGAAAATGACTATATATATGATACCCAATGGGAAGATGGGAAACCCAATGAGATTAATGCTGACCTCTCATCAGAAACAATGGTGGCCAGAGACAGAGGGGTAACATGTTCAAAGTGCTTAAAGACCAATCTGGAATTCTATAGGCAGCAAAAGTATTCTTAAAAACATGAAGAAGAAATTAAGATATTCCCAGAGAAATAAAAATTGAGAAAAGTCATTGCTATTAGAAGTATCCTATTCAAAAATTACTAAAGAGACTCCAGGCTAAAATGAAAAGACACTAGACAGTAACTCAAATCCACATGAAGAAATAAAGACCACTAGAAAATGAAACAACACCAGTAAATATATAGTATAGGTGTATTTTTTGCTTATAGCTCTTTTTTCCCTGTCTGATTTAAAAGACAGATGCATAAAGCAATAAATACATCTGAACATTTTATTCTTTTTAATACTGTTATAAATGGAACTTTTCTTAATATCATTTCCATAATATTCACTGCTAATGCAGTAAATATACTTCTAATGTATAGAAGTACTAATGAATTTTTATATTGATCTTATCTCTTGCAACCTAGATGAGCTCTTATTCATTCTAATAGCTTTTTCAGTAGAATCTTTAGGATTTCATACATAGATGATCATTCCATTCGCAAGTGGATATAGTTTTACTTTATTTCCAATCTGGATGCCTTACAATTCTTTTTCTTCACTAAATTCCCTAGCCAGAACCTCTAATAACATGTTAAATAGAATTGGAAAAAGCAGGCATCTTTTTCTTTTTACTGACCTTAGCGGGTGTATTAGTCAGCCTTCTGTTACTGTAACAAAATCCTGAGGTAATCAACTTACAAAGAAATTGGCTCAGCCAGGCGTGGTGGCTCACGCTTGTAATCCCAGCACTTTGGGAGGCTGAGACAGGAGAATCACTAGTTCAAAGCCAGCCTCAGCAAGGACAAGGCGCTAAGCAACTCATTGAGACCCTGTCTCTACATAAAACACAAAATAGGGCTGGGGATGTGGCTCAGTGGTCGAGTGCCCCTGAGTTCAATCCCCAGTACCAAAAAAAAAAAAAAAAAAAAGAAATTGGCTCAAAATTTTGAAGGTTTCCATCCATGACTGGTCAGTCTTGTCACTTTGGGGCCTGTGGTAAGGCAGTACATTATGGTGGGGAGCACATGGTGATGCAAATCCTCTCACCTCACAGCTGAGATGCAAAAAGAGAAAAGAGGAAGAGGAAGGGCCTGAGGTCCCACTATCCCTTTCAAGGACATGTCCCCCAGTAACCTCTCACTTGGCTCTGCCTTTTAAAGGTTCCACTACCTCCCAATAGCACCACAGGGTAGGGACAAAGTCTTTACCATATGGACCTTTGAGGGACATTTCTTCAAACCATAGTCAGGGGAGGGCATTTAGTCTTTTAATATTAAGTATGATATTATCTGTGGTTCTTTCATAAGTTCCTTATATTAACTGAAGGAGTTTTATTTCTAGCTTTTTGAGCATTGTTATTATGAAAGGTCATTGCCTAAAGACCAATCTGAAGAATATGTTGAGTGAGGTGCATGAGTGTCTAGGTTATATTGGTGAATTCTGATTTTTGGATGGCCAGAATGATTTCCATCAGAGACAAGCAGAGCAGTCTCTGAAAACAACACTATGAGAAAAAAGATCATACTATGTATGTTTGCACTGAAGTATGTTGCTTATCCCCTTGACTTCAAGCCATGCCCACTGCCCTCCACAATCAAATCTGGAGTATCATAGAATTTACAGGGGGAAGAGAGAGAGAGATGTTTCTAATGAAGAACTAGCAACAGATATATCTTTTATTTTTCTCTTGCAGTACAAGGGATTGAACCCAAGGGTGCTCTACCACTGAGCTACACCCCCAGCCCTTTCCCTTTTTATTTTGAGACAGAATAGCAAGACAAAATCCTGAGGTAATCAACTTACAAAGAAATTGGCTCAAAATTTTGAAGGTTTCCATCCATGGAAGACAGGCCTTCTTGCTAAGTTGCTAACGCTGGCCTCCAAGTTGCTATCTGCCTGCCTTAGCCTTTCTAGTCACTGGGATTACAGGTGGGGTCCTTTTTTATTTTTATGCTTGGTCATAAACTTCAGAAAAATTAATCACATGTTATCAGGTAATTGGAAATTAAAACAGAAAGCTGATATCACTACATACCTGTTAGACTACCAAAAATCCAAAATCACATGCTGGCAAGGATACGGGCCAATGAAACTCTTCATTTGTCACTGGTGGGAACACAAAATGGTACAGCCATTTTGGAAGATAGTTTGGCAGTTTCTTTTAACTTAAATATGCTCTTACCATTTAATCCATCAGGCTATCTTCCTATTCTTTCATTCAAATGAGTTGATAATAAGTCCACACTAAAATGTGCACACAGATGTTTATAGAAGATCTATTGAAAAGTACAAATCTTGGAAGAAACCATGAAATCCTTTGGTCGGAATGAATGAATAATCTGTGGTACCTCTAGGTAATGAAATATTATTTATCACTGAAAAATGAGTGATCCAATCATGAAAAGACATGGAAGGATCTTTGATACATATTACTAAATCAAAGAAGACAATCCAAAAATGCTACTGCTGTGGTATGGTTTGGGTATGGTTTGAGCCTTCACATGTTAAAATTTAATCCTCATTGTGAGATATTAAGAGAGTATTAACTGAATTCAACTATGGTGTTTAAAGGTAGGGCCTTTGGGAGGTGAGTAGGATCAGGTAAGGTCATCTGCGTGGTACCCCTGGGTATCCACTCATACATGCTGCCTGTCTCTTGCCACATCATTACCTGGACCACCTCCGGACTCTGCCAGCTATCTGCAGGCCCTCCATGTTGGGCCAGAACTGTGAGTCAAAATAAACTTCTTTTCTTTATAAAAGTTGCCCAGTCTTGGGTGTTGGCACTGTTAGTAAGAGAAAATGGACTACATAGTGGATAATTCTTTTCCTATTTGACATATTGGAAAGAGCAAATAGAGATTGTGGCTGGGAAGGTTAAAGGGGAGGGCAGACTAAATAAGTAGAGCACAGAGGATTTTAGGGCACTAAAAATACAACTCTATCATACTGTCATCATGGGTACCTAGCATCATACATTTGTCTCAGCCCACAGTACGTGCTGCACCAAGAGCGAACCCTAACGCAATGACAGACTTTGAGTGATAACGGCATTTCAGTGTAGGTTCATCGTTTGCAATAAATGTACCTCTGTCAGAGGACATTATAATAGGGTAAACTTGGGCTGGGATTGTGGCGCAGTGGCAGTGTGCTTGCCTAGCATGCATGAGGCACTGGGTTCGATCCTCAGCACCACATAAAAATAAAACAAATAAAGATATTCTGTTCACCTACAACTAAAAAATAAATAAATTTTAAAAATAATAATAATAATAATAGGGTAAATTCTGCAGCAGGGAGTAGATGAGAAATTTTTATACTTTCCTATTTCTCTGTGAATCTAAAACTGCCAGTAAAAACAATGTCATTTTTCAAAGGTCAATTAAATCAGTCATTAACAGACTGACCACAAAACTCACAAAGCAAAATAAAATGCAAAGTCTTTGAGCCTAGCATATACAAGCAACACAGTAAAGCAGCAAGAATCACTACTTTCCATGGTCAAGTTTAGGTTTTTTTCTAGATTGACAACCATTAAAGGGACTCAGCATATTAGCAGCTGAGATCTCCACATAAATCATTACGTTATTAGTATTTCTGTGCAAAACCTCAGTGCACAATATTTTAAGAATTCAAATGCAAAACAATTAGTGAGTCATCTGTAAATTTAAGCTGCTTTCTATGTGATTCCCCCAAAATGTAATGGCACTTATCACATTAAGATATTTCAAATTAATTTTCCCTTCACATATATAATGCACTCCATTAAACCTAAGTTATAATGCACATTATTTTCTAATATTTTCTAATATCCTTCCAAGAGATTAGGAGGATGGAAGCACAGAAGCACAGGATTCTGCCTGGGTGTCCTCACTTGCCAGGAGCAGGACCTTGGGCACATTATCTGTGTCTCAGTTTCCTGAACTGTAAATAGATTAAATCAATAGTCTTATCCCATAGGGTTTTTGAAAGGATTAAATGAGTTAATAATTTAAAGTTCTTATAATAGTGCCAGGCGCAAAGTAAGCACCTAATAAATATTTATTGCTATTATTAACACAATTTTGACACTTCCTAAAAGGGAATTTGGCTCTTGTAATTATTCTTTTTACCTCTGGTATAAAATGTTTACCCCTGATGTGGCTAAACTATGTTTTAATAGAAACCTCCCCGCCCCTCCTCTTTCTGAGCTATGCCTGTTTGAAAATATTTTATGCCATCAGCACAAAAGCAAAGCTAACTTCCCAGAGCATTAGCTCTCCTGAACTTTCCAAGCATGGTCCCAGGGAAGAGCATTTGCCCAGGCCCTCCCCCAGCATGGAGTCTCCTCCCTCCCCTTTCCACATGATTCTCTCCCTCCCTCCTTTCAACTCTGCTCAAACCTTACTTTTTAAGAGAGACCTGCCCTTGTCACCCTAGTTCTATTTCACACTATATCAGCATCTACCGTTCTATCTTTCCTTGTTCTTTTAGTTTTTTCTACTACAGTGTAAGTTTCCAAAGGGCAAGGACTTTTTCTGGTTCACTGCTCTATCTTCTGCTTCCGGAACCCACTGTAATTAGACTTTCCTGGCCTCCATAAGTAAAAGAAATCCCCTGTGTTAGCTTCTCGTCACTGTCACAGATACCTGAGAAAAACAACTTAGAGGGGGAAAAATTTATTTTGGCTCATGGTTTCAGTCCACTGTTGGCTGGCTCCAAGGCACATCATGGTAGAAGGAAATGGGGGAGGAAAACTGCTCAGCTTATGGCAGCCAGGAAGCAGAAGAGACAGAGAAAGGGGCCGGGCACAAGAAGTACCCTTCCAGGGCACTCCCTCAGTGATCTACTTCCTCCAACTAGGCTCCCCTCCTAACATTTTCACCACCTCCCATAATGTCATCAACCTATTAATCCATCAGTGGATTAACCCGCTGAGGACGTTAGGATCCTCATGATCCAGTCATTTCCCAAAAGCCCACCTCTGACATTTCTGCACTGGTGACCAAGCCTTCAACACATGAGTCTTTGGAGATACTTCATATCCTAAACCAAAACAGCCCCCTTCTTCTTATCTCCTTGAGTTTTCCACTTTTATTTATAGTAGAACACCAGGCACCTATTAGACAATAAATATCTGTTAATGAATAGAGTTGCACTTAATAGAATGCTATGGCTTGGATGTGGCTTTCCCCCAAAGGTTCAGGCATTGGGAGCTTTGTCCTCAATGTGGGGATGTGAGAGGTGGTGGGACCTTTAAAAGGTGGAGCTTAGTGGGAAGAGGGTGAGTCATTGGGAACTTTGCCCTTGGAAGAAAGTAGGGTAGTTCCCATAGGACCTTGTCTAGTTCCCCTAAGAGAAAGTTATTATAAAAGAGCAAGCCTGTCCCTGAATTCCTCTAACTTCCTGTCTTATCATGTGATCTCTCCTATCTGCCATGAGGCCCTCACCAGAGGCTGAACAAATGAGGCCACTGAATTTAGACCTTTAGACTCCAAACCTTTAAGTTAAATATATAAACTTTTTAAAACATACTATCTGGCTTCAGGTAATTTGTTATAGCAACAGAAAATGGACTTATCCATAGGCCCTCATCAAATGTGTTAAAAGGATAAATTTCCTTGAAGATATCACAGAAAGAGTAAAGGAGAGCTAGATCTTCCATGGCCAATCAAAGCATAATAAAAAATTTCCTCTAGAAAAAAAGAATAAATTCATTACTTCTTACATAAGGAAAACTAGTTCTACTATAAATCTATAATCACTAAACTCATACAGGCCCACAACATAGCCCAGAAATCCTATAGTGTTGCTGGTCAACATATGCTCTTTCTCAGTTCCCATTAAAATTATCTCTAATCTTCTCCCCTCTTTAAAATAGTCTAATCTCCTCTCCTTACTACACCCTCAGTAGATAAACACATGCATGAGTTATCCAATGCTGTGTAACAAATTACTCCAAAATCTAGTTACTTACAACATTAAAAGCATGTATTCTCTCACATTTCCTTTCATTGTTCAGGAATCCAGCTCAAGCTGTCTCAGTAAGTTTCAGTCAAGCTGTAAGTGAGACCTGAGGTCTCATCTGAATCCTCAATGGAAGTAGGACCTCTTCCAAGCCTATTCAGTTGGTTTCTGGCAGTATTCAGTACCTGGTAGGCCTTACGTTAGAGGATCTCCTCAGTTCCTTGTCTTGTGGGCCTACCGTGGGGCAGCTTACAACATGGCTGCTCAGTTTCCTCAGAGCACACATGCAGACAAGAGGGTGTGTTCATTTCTACCTTGGTGTCTTAAAGCAGCAGAATTTTACTCTCTCATAGCCTGGGGGCCAGAAGTCTGAAATTAAGTCTCCCTCTGAAGGTTAGATTCAAGTGAGAATTCTTCCTTGTTCTTCCAGCTTCTGGTGGCTCCATTGGTTTTTGGCTTATAACTATATAACTTCAATCTCTTGGTCCATCTTCCTGTGACCTCCTTGTGCCTCTTAAATCTCCCTCTGCTTCCTCTTAGAAGGTCCCCAAAATCATCCAGGATACTCTTAAGATTCTTAATTTAATTATATCCCTAAAGACCCTTTTTTTTTTTAAGATTTTTTTTTTTAGTTGTAGATGGACACAATGTCTTTATTTTATTGCTCTGTATGTGGTGCTGAGGATCGAACCCAGGGCCTCACACATGCGAGGCAAGCGCTCTACCGCTGAGCTACAATCCCAGCCCCCATAAAGACCCTTTTTCTAATTAAGATCACATTTACAGATTCTGAGTGGACCTATCTTTTGGGAGCTTTAATTCACTACATCTGGCCCAGTGACTGGCACCTTCTTCCATCAGGTTGTTCAAGACAGAAACTTCCTACCTATGTTCATGCTATCTTTTCACTTGTTCTCAGTATCCAAAGCATCCACACATCGTTTTACTACTCAACATAGTATCTGTTCACACAGCCTCTTGACTATAGCCCAGTACAAGCTATCATTGGCTCCCCGCTCAAGAGCTCTAGAGCAACCTTCTATCCACAGCTTCTCTTGTATCCTATACCCATTCTCCACAGGGTACAAAGGGGTTGTTGAAAATGCAAATCGCATCATGCTGCCCACCTCATCCTCATCCTGCTCACTGCTCTCAGAAATGATCTAATAAGAGCCAGGCACAGTGGTGCACGCCTGTAATCCCAGCACTTAGGGAGGCT
This sequence comes from Geosciurus inauris, assembly GCA_004024805.1. Lineage (NCBI taxonomy): Eukaryota > Metazoa > Chordata > Mammalia > Rodentia > Sciuridae > Geosciurus > Geosciurus inauris. Next base: position 29,051 of record PVHX01000189.1, on the reverse strand, counting down.
GAGACAGGAGAATCACGAGTTCAAAGCCAGCCTCAGCAATGGCAAGGCGCTAAGCAACTCAGTGAGACCCTGGACCCTGTCTCTACATAAAACACAAAATAGGGCTGGAGATGTGGCTCAGTGGTCGAGAACTCCTGAGTTCAATCCCCGAGAAAAAGAAAGAGAGAGAGGGAGGGAGGGAGGGAGGGAGGGAGAGAGAGAGAGAGAGATAAGGAAAGAAAAAGAAAGAAAGAAAGAAAGAAAGAAAGAAAGAAAGAAAGAAAGAAAGAAAGAAAGAAAGAAAGAAAGAAAGAAAGAGAAAGAAAGAAAGAGGGAGGGAAGGAGGGAGGGTGGGTTTAATAACAATAAATATTCTATATTAAAAGTCAAAATGTTATAAGAGGATACTTTAACAGATGAAGAAAAATATTGTAAAATAACTAAAAAGAGTCACTACAAAAATTGATGGCTTTCAATGGAGTTTTACTCAGCCATAGAACAACGATATTATGGCATTTCCTGGTAAATGGGTGGAAATTGAAGATCATGCTAAGTGAAATCAACCAGTTTAGAAAATCAAAGATCAACTAGTTTTCTCTCATATGTGGAAGCTAGAGTGAAAGAAGGGAAAGAAGGGGAGGAGGATCAGATATCATAAAGATATAGGGAAGATCAGTAGAGTCAAAGAAGAGATTGAGAAGGAGGAGGGATGGGAAAGGGGAGGAAATGCAGAATGAATTTTTTTTTGAAAAATCATGCTATGTGCATATGTAAACATACCACAGGGAATTTCACCTTTATGTATAAATAGAAAGAACCAACCAAAAATAAATAAATAGATGAGCAAAAGGAAGATCAGTAGAGTTAAGGAAAGAGAATAGGGAAAGGGAGAAGGGGAGGAATCAAGGAGGAACATGATTTGAAATCAAATTCCGTGCATGTATGATTTTTGTCAGAATGAACTCAACTACTATATATAACTATAATACTCTAATTTTTTAAAATGTTTTTTTAATTGTGGATAAACACAATATCTTTATTTTATTTATTTTTATGTGGTGCTGAGGATCGAACCCAGTACCTCACGCATGCAAGGCAAGCGCTCCACCACTGAGCTACAATCCCAGCCCTAATACTCTAATTTTTGAAAAAAGACCAAAAAAATGGTGACTTTGAACTTGGTCTGCTCTACGTCCAAAAATGTTCCACAATGACTTTCCTGGGCCCCTTCTTTAGGCTATAAGAAAACAAAGTTGCTGGGAACTGACGCTAAACAATTATCTGCCTTCCATTGCCACTCATCACGAAGCAAACACAGAGAAGGCTGGGATCCCTCTGAGTATTTCTGCCGGTAGCAGTTTAAACCTGTCACCCCGGCTATGCTCATCTTGTCTTATGACTCTGCTGCTCTAATACCTGAATGTGAGCTGTCCAAATGACTTCAAGATGAAGTGCTTCCAAGTTGCCAACTTTTATATTCCTGTCACTTCAAAGCAATCCACTCCAATTTATGTTCTAATAATAGCTAAGTGGAGACCTTATAAGTTCAATGGAAGCAAATCTCTAGCATAAAAAAAACGTGGCATTCACCAATCAATCATGAATCACCTTCTGGATACCCACGATGTATCCAGTACTGTGCTAATTCTACTCTGGCCTTTAGCAAGGCTTTGGCCCCCAAATAAGGAGATAGAATGCAAGGTGATTTTATACCAGCAAAATGCTCCCTTCACAATTTCTGTTCCTCAGGGTAGGCTCAATCTGTTGTCATAACAAACAGCTCTGAAATCTTAATGAAGGGTTATTTCCTACTCTTGTGTAGGAGGACTCTTGTCCTCCCTTCTAGACAAAATGATGGAGCAGGCATTGTTGGGAATGTGCTTGGTCACTATGGCCAAGGGAGAGATGGCTTTTGAGGGCCTCACTCCAATAGTTCAATGCTCTGGCCTAGAAGCGATACATGTCTCTTTTTATTTTTATTTATTTATTTTTTTACAACTCATTGACCAGAAGAGTCATATGGCCCCACCCAACCACAAGGGGCCAGACAGCACCCCATAGTGTGCCTGGACATGGCAACAGTGGAAATAATGGCAAACAGCACTAAACATTACTGTCTGCCCTCTGACCGTTACATATTTGGACCACCCTTCTTCCCAACAAGCAAAGTAAATCTCTCCCTCCCCTAGGGAAATAATTCCCCAAATCCCACCCAATTAGGGCATCATGCTTCAAGTCTGGAACTGCTCTCTGAGTTGTAGAATCTCAACAGCAGGTCAAAGGAGGCCTTCTCTACATCCAGAGATGTAGGAACAAAAGGTTATTGTCCCACTCCCAATATGTGGAATAATTATAGGTTAACTGCCATTAACATACCCTTCAGAAAGAGGAAGAATGGAGCTAAAATACAAATCACAACAAATCTAGTTTTGCAGGTCTTAGTTGCCTTTATCCGTGATCCCAGAACCACGCAGTAGCCTGGACTAATGATAATTCAGAGTGCTCCCACCACCAGCACCACCACATGGGTGGGTTGTATTTATAGCCAGAGAGAAGGAAATGACATAAAGAACATGCAAGTGATACAGAGATAACCCCAGTGCTTAGAGCTCAGATCTGTCTTAGCTGAACATGATCGGAACAGTTGGCTACTTGTGATTAGCAGAGACTCGGCTACTTGCTTCAGACTAGGTTCTAGTCTATTTATACATGGAATTAGGTTACGGTTCATTAAGGACAGAGAAACCTTTGGGCCAAACTTAAAATATGGGTTGAGACAGCTTTAGACCAAACTTAATGGAAAGCCCTAAATCTATTGCTCTTCCCCGGTGCATTCAGCATATACATAATAGTGTCACTGATCAGCCAGGAATCCCTCTAAGCCCAGTACCTATGTTAATTGATTTAATTCTCACTCTACAAACTTACCAGAAAGCATACTATTACAAACCCCATTTTCGGATGAGAAATTTTGAACAATTCATTCATGCAAGACCTCCCTGCTAGCACATATGTGCTGGAATGGGGACTCTGACCCAAGAAGCCTCGCTCCAGAGGTTGCTCCTAACCATTACACTACCCAGCCTTTGCAGACTGTCTTCATCTTTAGAGATTCCTTTACAACTCTAAATTCAACTTGCAGCTTTAAAATGGAAATATATCTATTACGAGAAGTACATGTTAGTCTTCTAAGGAGCAGATTTGTAACTGGCATTGCCAGTGCCTACATCTTTGGGACTGTGGGGTACATGTTCAGGCTCCCCTGTGCTGTGGTCATTTTCACCCAGAGTAAGTCAGAGAGACATAAATACCTATCATTGTTGGAGTCCAATGAGAAGATGGCTTTCAGAAAGGAAAATACCTGTGGACATTTACACACTGGTATGCATGCAAATGGAGATGGTGCCTATGGATCTAAAGCAGGAAGTATTTTGAAAACTGCCTCAAAGATAGTCCCTTAGTGATGCCTGTGCCCAGGTGCCTCTCTAGGAGAAAAGAAGTCCTGTTTCCCGGAGGAGAACACTCTGCCAGCATGCAGAGAGAGGAAAAAGTGGAGTGAAAGAATCCTAGCAGCATACAAGTCTCAGCTCTGGTTCTCCCTAGGAAGCCCCATATGGTGGTAGACACTTTTCTTATAAAATTTGTTAAAGTTGGAATTCTGTCCCTTGCAACAAAAATGGTAGATATGTCATTATTGATTCAAGAAATCTCCTACCAAGACCTTCAAATTTTTCTAATTTTTGCTACCGCAAATAATGCCTGAAAAAGCTTTCTTTTTCTTTGAGCCTGATTGGGTATGTCATTAGAGGGTGATCTTTAAAGTAGATTGCTTTCTACGTGTAAAAAGTATTAATGCTTTAAAAAATGTATCAATATTTGTGAAAATGCTAGGCATAGTGATACATATCGGTAATCCCAGCTACTCAGGAGGCCAAGACAAAAGGATCACAAGTTTGAGGCCAACCTGAGCAATTTATTTTATTTTTTAAATATTTTTTTTTAGTTATAAATGGACACAATATCTTTATTTTATTTATTTTTATGTGGTGCTGAGGATCGAACCTAGTGCATCACATGTGTGAGGTAAGTGCTCTACCACTGAGCCACAACCTCAGCCCCCAACCTGAGCAATTTAGCAAGATTCTGTCTCAAAATAAAAAATACTGGGGATGTAGCTCAATGTTACAGCATCCCTGGGTTCAATCCCAAGTATGGAAGGAAGGAAGGAAGGAAGGCAGGCAGGCGGGAAGGAGGGAAAGAAGGGAGGGAGGGATAAAGGGAGGGAGGGAAGAATGAATCATGGGTAGTAGTATTATCATCATAGATACACATCCTGGACAAAAAGCACTGTATGAGTCCGAGGATCACCTTATATGACAAAGATTATAGTCCACAACACAAATAAACACCATGTACTTTTGTACACCCAGTAGTGTAGCCTTAAAATATATGAAGAAAAACTGTAGGCTGTACAGGGAGAGAGGAATGCATAGAAAATGTATTTCTCCCAAACCAGTCAGGCAAAGTACATTAATGAGGATGAAGACAAAGAATTGGGTTATATCGCATACACACACACATATAAGGGACATATATTTTTATATATTTTAATTATATAATTTTAAATTATGCACACACACACATACACACACACACATACACACACATACATATACACACTTTGGCCCCAGTTCTAGAAGGAATGTCTTAAAGTTGGTTAGGGCTGGGATGAAAAGGTCAAAGAATCTTTATTAACTTTAAAAATAAAATTTTAAATAATTCCATTGAAAAAAAACTTTAAATAATAAAATGATTCCCTATATAAACTAATGAAGAAATCAATATGTTTTCCCATTCTTCACCTGCTGGCAATAGCTGAGAATTTTGTGATCTATTATATTTCCGTAATAAGCTAATGTAAAATATTATAAGTGAATTCTGGTTTTACGGTCATAATCTCCAGCCATTTAGACCTAATAGTTTTGTTTATTTACATTCAAAGCTCACCACAAGCTCCATTCTGCATCCTCATGACTTCTTTATTTTGATTCTTCTTTCACTACATAATCCATCAACAAAGCATCTTAAGAAGCATTGGTAAGTTCTTGGCTTGCCGGTTTTGCCCCCACCATAATCTGTACGTCCTCGTCCCATGAACTGTTAGCATCCTGAGTTTCGGAAGAAAGTCAGAAGCCAACCTGAAATTTCCCATGATGAGTTGAACTGTTCCTGCCTGGGAGCCTTAGAGGATTTGTACTGGTCCTGAAGGCCTCGTTCTCCTTGGTCTCGTTATAGTGAGAGAATCCTTTCAGTGTGCGATCTCCAGTCATCCTTCTATTTTATCTGTAAATCTGGTTTTGCTGCATTTGGTCCTGTTCTGGTGGAACTCCCTGTGCATTGTGTAACTGCTGTCTGCTCTGATGTCCGTCCTAATCACACTCCCTCGCCCTCTGTCCCCTGCACTCAGGTGCTTTCTCCTTGGACCTCACCTCCATGACAGGCATGCAGATGGTTTTCATCTTCCATAGCTTTTCCCTTCAACTCATTCTCCAAAGAGCCACTTCCCCTCCTTTCTGTTGTTTAATGCTCTTGCTTATAACTTCCTAGGTCTCTTATTTGAGCTCTTGCTTCCTAGACATGTCCGCTTTAATTTCTTTGAGGAGCTAGAGATGTTTTATCGAAATGTTTCTACAATTGTGAAATTCAGTTATAGGTCAAGTACATGTTTCTTTTTGTGTACAAGGTATTGAACTCAGAAGTACTTAACTATACTGAGCCACATCCCCGAACTTTTTATTTTTTATTTTGAGATAGGGCCTCACAAAGTTGCTTAGGTTTCTGAGGTTGGCCCCAAACTTGGAATCCTCCTGTCTCAGCCTCCCAAGTTTCTGGCATATGCCACCACACTCGGCACAAGTACGTATTCTTAATCCATGCTCACGCTTCCACTGTTTTGTAATAGCTCATTAATTTTATAAGATCTCTGCCTAACTTCTACATTGCTTCCTGTCTGGTCATCATTAAACTGGATTGGCTCTATCTGAGCCCATCTGAGAACTGCATAATGCCATCTCCCTCTCTTTCCTGATAACCTGAGCACTGTTTTAGTTTCTTCCCTTAGAAAGAGAGGTGAAGAACTCTAGATGTTAATTTTTTTTTTTTTTTTTTTTTTTTTTTTTGGTACTGAGGATCGAACTCAGGTGTTCTCAACCACTGAGCCACATCCCCAGCCCTATTTTGTGTTTTATGTAGAGACAGTGTCTCACTGAGTTGCTTAGCACTTTGCTGTTGCTGAGGCTGGCTTTGAACTTACGATTCTCCAGTCTCAGCCTCCCAAAGTGCTGGGATTACAGTAGATGTTAATTATTTGAGTATACTATCTGTTCACTCCTGGGGCTGCAGGGAGATGGGAGAGACGGAGTCAACTAGAATCATTGGCTTCCTTGATTTCGGAATGTTGCTGTAGCACAAAGAGACCTGCCTGGATGCAAACTTCACAAATCAGCCAAAAGCCTTTTTTCATAAATGGAGTCATGGTTCTGAAGGACCCACTCACTTGGTGGAAAATGAGCTACTGAACAAAGGAGGGGATTAGACTTGTGTAGGTTATACTGAGATGTGACATAATCATTGCCAGAGCGTGTCTAATGGAGGGGCCAGGGTCAGCAGCCAGTGGGCCAGATAGAGGGTCTGGGTCAGTGGTCAGTATTTTCTCTTTCTCTCTGGGGTCTCATTGTACTGTCACTGAAAAAGGACTTATTTTGGGAAGGGTCAATACTTTGGCTTCTTCTTAGAGACAGCCAGTCTAGGCTTGGATGGACATGTCCTCCCCAGGGCTGTGTTGTCACTGGGAAAGGATGTGCTGGGAGAGGATCAAATGCTATCAGTGTGTGGCTTCCTTTTTCACTCCCTTTCCCCAGGCCTCCCTATTTTGGGGTTGTCGTTTTCTTTATCTAATAGTTGCCTGCACATCTTTTCCACTGTTTTCCCCTGATATTTCAGGCATTTCTCTCTGTAGTGAATAAGGTGACATGGCAAGAGTCCTCAGGGCCTGACAGCTCTGGACTGGTTATCTATGAAGTTCCTACTGACTATCTCAATACTTAATGGCTTAGTGTAACTGGTGATTGATTCTCTCTTAACAGTTCTGTGGGTGCCCTGGGCCTCTGTGAGTGGTCCTTGCTCAATGCTCAAGTCATGTTTGGATGGCATCTGGGGCTGGAGTCATCTTCTTCATTCACAAGTCTGGCACCTGGGCCAGGATGTCTACAATAGCTGGAGGCTGGTAGGGCATCTCTTTTTCCAAGTAGCCTTCCCATATGGCTAGTTTGGGATTTCTCACTGTAGGATCATCTCAGTGTGGATGGACTTCTTACATGGTGACCAGCTACCTGCTGTGCAACCATTCTAAAATGTGCAGGTCAGCCTTTAGACAGAGGAGCTGAAGAGCTCTTGTTTTTGGTGTGCCTGTGACCTGAATAGGGGTGATGGAAAGGATGCAATAGCTGACTTCAGGGACAAAACTACTCTCCTAGCCGGGCGCGGTGGCTCAAGCCTGTAATCCCAGCACTTAGGGAGGCTGAGACAGGAGAATTGCAAGTTCAAAGCCAGCCTCAGCAACAGTGAGGTGCTAAGCAACTCAGTGAGACCCTGTCTCTATATAAAACACAAAATAGGGCTGGGGATGTGGCTCAGTGGTCGAGTGCCCCTGAGTCAATCCCCAGTACCAAAAAAAAAAAAAACCTACTCTCCTGCATTAGGGCCACAAAGGCAGTTGAGGCACTCTGAGTGTGGGGGTCACAGTAAATCTGTGCTTCTTAAATTTTAAAATGCACTGGTGGTTTTTGATAAACCAACACGTTATGTAACCACCATCACCATCACAGTGTCATACAGAACAGTTTCTCCATCCTAAAAAATTCCCCTGTGCTTCACCAAATATACAAACTCCCACTCAAGCCTCTAGCAATCATTAATTTACTTACCATTTCTATAGCTTTGCCCTTTCCAGAATGTTATGTAATTGGAGCCACACAGAACATAGCCTTTTCAAAGGCTTGCAACTTCCACTTCACAGGATTTGTCCCCATCTCCTGTCATAATGATACAAAAACTTTGTTTTTCCTCTGCATGAAGCTAATTAGCTGACAGGGATGGGGGCCCCAGCTACCAAATGAGTTTAGGATGTACCATGTGTGACACAGTTTGTAAACAAAATGTATTCATGATATCTTCAAAAGTTCTTTGACAATGTCATATTTTTCTCCTAAAGTATTTGGGAATGGGGAGAAGTACTCTGAATCATTGCTGCTAAAAAGGATCAAATGTCCTTTTTCTGTAACAGATCCTTTAAGTGTCTTTCTTAAGAGGTGCCATCAAGTCCTCTTGCTTGAGGACTAGTTATTATTTATCTTGAAAATACTTATGTATCTGTCCAACTAAATAAAAAAGTGAGATATGGTTCCAACTTCACAATCTCTTTTGCTGATGACCTGTTGATGTACATTACGTTCTGTTTTAATGTTTATTCAATAATAAACATATTCTTATTCAATAATAAACATTAAATAAGAAATAAACTTTTCTTTTTCTTCTAAAAAAAAATAAAAAGACTTATCCTGTGAGGTGGCACACACCAGTAATTCCAGCAATTGGGAGACTTAAGCAGGAGGATCACAAGTTCAAGGCCAGCCTCAGCAACTTTGTAAGGCCCTGTCTCAAAATTAAAAATAAAAAGGGATGGGGATGGAGCTCAATGGTAACCCCCGACCCCAGGTTTATTCCCAGATTTAAAAAAAAAAAAAGATTTATCTTTATATTTATGGGCTTGATAGTACATTCATTTTTATTCATAAATGGAAAATATTCCATTGCATGGATATATAACATGCTGTTTATCCATTCATCTACTAATCTCGGTCATTTCCAGTTTGGGGTGATTATGAATATAACTGCTGTAAATATTTGTATGCAGATTTTTGTAAGAACATAAGCTTTTTCAATCATTTGGGTAAATACCTAAGAGCATGATTGCTAGATCATATGCTAAGATTATATTTGGTTTCATAAGAAACCATCAGCCTTCCCTGGTGGTTGTACCATTTTACGTTCCAAACAGCAATGAATAGTAGCTCCTGTTGTTTTTTACCCTTCACCAAATGCCAACAATTGATATTATCCATTTCGAGGGGATTTCAGTCATTCTATTAGGTGTATAGTGGTATTTTTTAAATGTTATTGTATTTTTTTTTGGTACTGGGGATTGAACACTGGGGCACTCCCCAGCCCTATTTTGTAGAGACAGGGTCTCACTGAGTTGCTTAGCACCTCGCCATTGCTGAGGCTGGCTTTGAACTCGCGATTCTCCTGTCTCAGCCTCCCTAAGTGCTAGGATTACAGGCTTGAGCCACCGTGCCCGGCTCTGTGATTGTATTTTTATACCTTTATTTTATTTGTTTATATTTATGCGGTGCCAAGGATCAAACCCAGTGCCTCATGCATGCTAGGCAAGTGCTTTACAAGTGAGCTACAGCCCCAGCCCTGTATAGTGTTATTTTTTTATTTTTTTGGTACCGGGGATTGAACTCAGGGATACTCAACCACTGAGCCACATCCCCAGCCCTATTTTGTGTTTTATGTCGAAACAGGGTCTCACTGAGTTGCTTAGCACCTCGCTGTTGCTGAGGCTGGCTTTGAATTCACAATTCTCCTGTCTCAGCTTCCCAAAGTGCTGGGATTACAGGCGTGTGCCACCGTGCCTGGCTTGTATAGTGGTATTTTATTGTTCATTTATTTTCCATTTCTCTATTGAAAAACTCCATTTAATATCTTTTCATATGTTTACTTGCATCTCTAGTTCTTCTTTGGCGAGATGTTTGCCTTTTATCTTTATTTAGTTATTTATTTACTTACTTATTTATTTATTTATAGGTGGGATGTCATAATGTTGCCCAGGCTGGTCTCAAACTTGTAATGCTCCAGTCTCAGCCTCCCAGATAGCTGGCATTACAGTAGTGTGCCACCATGCCCAGTTTGCCTATTTTGGGTTGTTTACCCTTCTTAATTTTGAATTTTAAGAGTTATTTGTATAATTTTAATATTAGTCCTTTATTAATATATATTTTAATAATATTCTCTCTTATGCTATGGATTGTTTTTTCATTCTGTTAACAGTGTTTTGAACACAAAATATTTTAATAAAGTTCAACTTATCAACTTTGTATGTGTGTGTGGTATTGGGATTGACCCCAGGGCCTCACACATGCCAGGCAAGTTCTCTACCGCTGCTCATCCCCAGCTCTTTTTATTTTATTTTGAGACAGGATCTCACTAAGTTGTAGAGGCCAGCCTCTAACTTGCCATCCTCCTGCCTCAGCATCCTGAGTAGCTGGGATTACAGGTGTGTGCCACCATGCCAAGCCAATTTACCAAATTTCTTTTTCCTCTCTAGATTGTATCTTTGGTGTCAAAATAAAAAATTAATTACCAAATTCTAAGTCAAAGATATTTTCTTCTAGAAGTTTTGCATTTTATATTTAGGTCTGTGATCCACTTGAGTTAATTTTTGTGGGTGGTGTAAGGTCTATATCTAGGCTCATTTTTGTGCATCTGGACATCCAGTTGCTTCAGCACCATTTGTTGAAAAGACTGTTCTTTTCTACTGAATTACTTTTGAATCTTTTTTTTTTTTTTTTTTTTTTTTTTTTTGGCACCAGGGTTTGAACTCAGGGGGACTTGACCACTGAGCCACACCTCCAGCCCTATTTTGTGTTTTATGTAGAGACAGGGTCTCACTGAGTTGTTTAGTGCCTCACTGTTGCTGAGGCTGGCTTTGAACTCGCGATTCTCCTGTCTCTGCCTCCCAAAGTGCTGGGATTACAGGTATGTGCCACTGTGCCCGGTGTCATCTTTGATTTCTTTTATCAGTATTTTAGAGTTATCTGCACATATTCCTCTACACATTTTGTTAGATTTATATCTAAGTATTTTTTTTGCTCTTGGTATTATTATAAAAGACATTTTTAAATTTTAAATTTTAATTATTCATTAATTCTATGTAGGAAAACAATCAAATTTTTATATAGTAATGCAAAATTCTGTAATCTTGCTGTATTTCCTATATTTATTAGCTCCAGGTACTTTGTAGGGGAGTGGTGTTTTTGTATGTTTTCTGTGTGGTTTTGGTTTGATCTTTCTTTCTTTTTCCTTGGGATTGTCTGCATAAACAATCATGTTATCTGTGAATAAAGATATTATTTCTTCCTTTCCTAGTTGTACTTTTTTTGTCTTACTGTACTGGCTAAGACTTTGAGTATGGTATTGAATAGGAGTTATGAGAAAGGCCATCTTTTCCTTATTCTCATTCTTTGTAAGGAAAAAGTCCAGTTTCCCACCATTAAGTATTGTATTAGCTGTAGCTTTATTGTAGATGTCTTTTATCAAGTTGAGTAAATATTCCTGTTTCTAGTTTTCCAAGAGTTCTTACCATAAACGGGTGTTAGAGTTTGTCAAATAGTTTTTCTGTAGAAATTGATACGTTTGTGTGATTTTTTTGAGCTTGTTGATATGGTAAATTACATTGATTGACTTTCAAATGTTGAACCAGATTTGCCTAACTGGATTTGATCCCACTTGACTGTGATGTGGAATTCTTTTTATTCATTATTGGATTGCATTTGCTAATGGGTTCTTGAGGATTTTTGCATCTAGAAGCATAAGAGTATTTGCCTATAGTTTCTCTTTTTTGTAACATCTAATCTGACTTTGATATCAGGCTAGTGTACTCTCAGAGAGTGAATTATGAAGTGTTTCCTCTGCTTCTACTTTCAGGAAGAGATTGTGAAGAATTGATATAATTTCTTCCTTAAATGTTCGAGAGAATTCACCAATGAAATTTTAGACCATTTGGACTTGGTACATTTTATTTGAAGGTTATTGATTTTTGATGCAATTTGTTTTCTTCTTTCTTTCTTTTTTTTTTCTTTTGGTGATGCTGGGCAATTTCTTCAATAGATATCTGGATGCTCAGATTTCTTGTGTTAGTTTTCACAGTTTGTGTCTTTCAAGGAATTAGTTCATTTCATGTAAGTTATCAAATTTGTATGCATAGGGTTGTTTTTGTTACTCCTTCAGTGTCTTTTCATTGTCCATATGATAAGTAATGATCTTTCTCTCATTTTTTATGTTGGTAATTTGGAATTTTTTTCTAGGTTAGCCTAGCTAGAAGCTCATCAATTTACTGATATTTTCAAAGAATTTGCTTTGGGTTTCATTGATTTTCTCTATGACTTTCCTATTTTCACTTCATTTATTCCTGCCCTAATTTTTATGATTTCTTTTCTTCTGCTTGCTTTGAGATCAGGTTGCTCTTCTGCCTAATTTTCTAAGATGGAAAATTAAGTTACTGATTTTAGATAAACTTCTAATATATGCATTTAATTATATAAATTTCTCTCTGCACGCTGCTTTTGCTGCATGACAAATTTTGCTAAGTTGTATTTTCGTTTTCATTTAGTTCAAATATTTTTTTCATTTCTTTTCAAAGTTCTTTATCCCATGGATTATTTGGAAATCTATTGCTTTATTTCCAAGTATTTGAGGGTTTTCCAGCTATCTTTCTGTTACTGATTTCTAGTTTTATTCTATTTTGTTCTGAGAGTAGACCATGTATGATTTAAAGTCTTTTAGATCTATTGAGGTGTGTCTGTGCCCCAGAATGGGGTCTATCTTGGTGAATAATCTGCTGTTATTGGGTGGGGTGCTGTATAAATGCCAATTAGATCAAGTTGATCCATAGTGTCATTCAAGTCATCTATATCCTTATCAACTTCCTGCTTGATTGATCTATCAATTATTGACAGAAGAGTATTGAAGTCTTCAAGTAGTGGATTTATCTATTTCTTCTAAACTCTTTAATGCTAGAACTGAAAATGGAGGTCCTAAGACTTTATTTTTACTATTCATGTCATTAATAAAAATGTACATATGGTCACTGTCTGTAGAAGCAAGAAGAAAGAGATTAAAACACATCCCTGGGTGCCTTCTGCCAATTGCACTTCCTGTCTCCCTGTACATTAAATGAAGACAAATCTGAAGGTTACATAGATTTACAGTTAAGGCTCTAGAGCATTTACATACCAAAAACATATAACTCAAAAGTTCTAGAATAACTTTTTAAAACAGGCATAACATGCAAATAATTGTTGACAAATATGTCATTGGACAGTTTAGAGTCATAACTTTTTTTTTTTTCTTATCCTAAATTACAAAAGCTTAGGTTTAATTCTGGGCAAACAAAACTAACTGTTGCGGGGGGTGGGGGCGGTGGACTAACTCAAGAGATTTTTTGTTTAACTTTTTCCAATAGTCAGTGATTGACTTTGAAAAGGCCATCGAAGTTTGTGTTTTTAAAGTAAGATTGTTTCTGTTAATAAAGTCAATTGTTCTGCCAGGCGTGGTAGCACATACCTGTAATCCCAGTGGCTCAGGAGGCTGAGGCAGGAGGATAACAAGTTCAAAGCCAGCCTCAGCAAAAGCAAGGTGCTAAGCACCTCAGTGAAAGCCTGTTTCTAAATAAAATACAAAATAGGGCTGGGGCTGGGATTGTAGCTCAGCGGTAGAGCGCTTGCCTTGCATGCGTGAGGCCCTGGGTTCGATCCTCAGCACCACATACAAAGCAATAAAATAAAGACATTGTGTCCATCTACAACTAAAAAACAAAATATTTAAAAAAAAAAATAGGGCTGAGGAGGTGGCTCAGTGATTGATTGCCCTTGAGTTCAATCTCCAGTACCCTCTCCCCACCAAAAAATCAAATGTTCTGATAGGGAACAGTTAGAAAGGAGTGAGACAAGGAAGAGGCAGACATTCAACAGAAACCAATGTCCCACATAGCTAACTACCCTCCACTAATATCATCTTAGTGAAAAGAGCAGAGACACGAAGTTCACTTGCCCACTTGTGACACTGGAGCACAGTCTTTGGAGCATATGTATCAGATGAAACCATTGCAGAACAGGAACCATAAAGCCAGCCAGGCTCTGTCAGAGCTGCTGCCCAGCAACTCCCTTGTCCTGTGAGCTCAGCACCCTGAATCATGAATGAAAAAGGTAGCAGAACCTATTCTCATGAGACCATAGTGAGAATTACATGAAGTTATTGTCTGAACCTCACAAAAGGCCAGCACATCATGAGTTCCCAACAATTGTTAAGTCCACCTACCCACTCATCACTTCTCACCCCATCTTTTATTACTTAAAATGTATTCCAAGTGCATAAGAGAAATGTACATGAAATCTACACCAAGGTGTGCCTTTTCACTTATCATATTGGCAAATAGGGAAACCCCATTTGGGATGACAGAGGTGGCCTTATATAAAAGATGGAATATTCAATAATAATGTTGGAACAATTTATGTAAAAAAAGTGAGGCTGGATCCTTACCTTTTACCTGATGAATATAATTCCTTGTGGTTTATAAAGGTTTAAATCTGAAAGTCCAAACTTTACCTAGAAGACAATATAAGACAGCATATGACCTTGAGTAGGGAAGGATCTCTTAAAAGAGATACAGAATTCACAACTATAATAGAAAATATTAATAAATTTGATTTGTACTTAAAATTAAAAACTTTTCCTTCCAAAAACATAATAAAGATGATGTAAGATGTTAACATGGGGGAAGCTGCATGAAGGGAACACAGGCACTCTGTACCATACAGCAACTCTACCATAAGTCTCAAAATGTAAAGTTTGAAACAGACTCTAAAGTGAAGGAACAAGCTACAAACACAGGAGAAAAGATTTGCAAAACATATAACCAGCCAAAAGATTACTATCCAGGGGCTGGGATTGTAGCTCAGCGGTAGAGCGCTTGCCTCGCATGCGTGAGTCCCTGGGTTCGATCCTCAGCACCACATTCAAAGCAATAAAATAAAGACATTGTGTCCATCAACAACTAAAAAATATTAAAAAAAAAAAATAAAAAAGATTACTATCCAGAATATGTAAAGAACTGCTACAAATCAATAAGAAAATAATACAAATAACCCAGTAGGAAAGAAAAGTACATACACACACACACACAAAAAAAAATACTAAAAACAAAAATAAAACAAAAGCATGAGCAATAACTTCATAGAAGAAGAGCCTATAAACAAAAAAATGATGTTATTAGACCCCAAGAAAATGCAACTTTAAGACCATGGCAGGGCCAGGGTCGTGGCTCAGGGGTAGAGTACTCGCCTACTGCGGGTAAGGCACTGGGTTCCATCCTCAGCACCACATACAAATAAATAAATAAAAATAAAGTTATAATAAAAATGTCAATCTTTAAAAAAAAAGACCATGGCAAATATGATGAATATGATTTGATTTAAAATACTTCAGGGGTTGGGGTGTGGCTCAGTGGTAGAGCGCTTGCCTCGCATGCGTGAGGCCCTGGGTTCGATCCTCAGCACCATATACAAAGCAATAAAATAAAGACATTGTGTTTAAAAAAAATAAAATAAAAATAAAATAAAATAAAATAAAATACTTCAATCCAGCCAGGCGTGGTGGTGCAAGCCTGTAATCCCAGCACTTTGGGAGGCAGAGACAGGAGAATCGCGAGTTCAAAGCCAGCCTCAGCAACGGCGAGGCGCTAAGCAATTCAGTGAGACCCTGTCTCTACATAAAACACAAAATAGGGCTGGGGATGTGGCTCAGTGGTCGAGTACCCCTGAGTTCCATCCCCGATACCAAAAAAAAAAAAAAGAAAAATCTTCAATTCATAGATTCCATGGGGTGTTGGGGACATAGTCAGTTATACCATTCTCTCTACTGACACACATTTTAAAATGTCCATATTAAAAAGTCTTTTATTTGCTTTGGGGCTGGGGTTGTGGCTCAGTGGTAGAGCATTTGCCTCACATGTGTGAGGTACTGAGTTCAATCCTCAGCACCACATAAAATAAATAAGTAAAGATATTGTGTCCATCAACAACCAAAAAAATTTATTAAAATTATTTATTTTTAGTTATACATGACAGTAGAATGTATTTTGACATATCATACATACATGGAGTATAACTTCCCATTCTTGTGGTTGTACATGATGTGGAGTTACACTGATCATGTATTCATATATGAACATAAGAAAGTTATGTCTGGGAGCTGGGGCTATGGCTCAGCAGTTGAGCCCTTGCCTCTCATACGTGAGGCACTGGGTTCGATCCTCAGCACCACATAAAATAAATAAAGATATTGTGTTCATCTCACAAATATTTAAAAAAAAGAAAGAAAGAAAGTTATGTCTGATTTATTCCACCCTTTCCCATTCCCATCCCCGCCTTTTCCCCACTCCACCCTGTCCAATCCAGTGAAACTCCCCTCCCCCCCACTCCGCCTATTATGTGTCAGCATTCACAGATCAGAGAGAATTCTCAGGCTTTGGTTTTTTGGGGATTGGCTTATTTGACTTAGCATGATAGTCTCCAGTTCTGTCCATTTACCAGCAAATGCCATAATTTCATTCTTCTTTACTGATGAGTAATATTCCATTGTGTGTATGTAACACATTTTCTTTATCCATTCATCTATTGAAGAGCACTAGGCTGGTTCCATAGCTTAGTTATTGTGAATTGAGCTGCTATGAACATTGATGTGGCCATGTCACTATAGTATACTGATTTTAAGTCTTCTGGGTATATGCCAAGGAATGGGATAACTGGGTCAAATGGTGGTTCCATTCCAAGTTTTCTGAGAAATCTCCATACTGCTTTCCAGAGTGGTTGGACAATTTGCAGTCCCACCAGCATTGTATGAGGTACCTATACAAAGTCTTTTAAACCCTACAGTGAGATACTATTTTCCACCCAATTGATAGGCCACAATGAAGAAATCTGACACGTATTGGTGAGCATGTGAACCATAAGGAATTGCCCATGGCTGGCTGAAGTGTGATTTGCCCTCTCTGGAAATAAACACATATTCTATGACCCATAAATTCTCCACTTTGCACACCTATAGGAAATCTTGCACATGTGTCCCAAGAGACATGTGGAAGACTATTCATAAGAAACATCATTTATAATGACAGAAGATTTTAAGAGGCAGTAACCTAAATATACACTAGCTAAGTCAACTTCCTATCACTCAAATAAAAAAAAAATCTGAGAAAATGAACTTATAAAGAGAGGTTTATAGGGCTGGGGTTGTAGCTCAGTGGTAGAGCGCTTGCCTGGCATGTGTGAGGCCCTGGGTTCGATCCTCAGCACCACATAAAGATTAATTAATTAATTAATATATTGTGTCCATCTACAACAACAACAAAAAAAAAAGAGAGAGAGAGAGATTATGTTCGCTCATGGTTTAGAGGGTCCTGTCCATGACTGGGCAGATCCATTGTTTCGAGTCCTCTATTTGGAAAGCCAGGTGGCAATGACAGGTAGCACATGGTGGACCAAACTGCTCACTTCCTGCTCAGGAAGCAACAGAGCAAGAGGAAGGAGCCAGGGTCCCACAGTCCCCTTGAAGGGCATACCCCCAGTGACCCAAGGACCCCCATCTCCTGAAGGTTCCATAACACCTCCCCATAACACCACCCTAGAGACCAAGCATTTAACACATGGGCCTTGGGGGACATGAAACATCCAAATCACAGCATTCATTATTAACAGGACAATAACTAAGTAGTGCCACCATCACTGAACAGATTTCTCATGATAGTAATGAAAATGGATGAACCAAAGCTACATGCAACAGTACAGATGGTAACATACACAGCACTGAATGATGATGTCACAAAAGACCCAACATGATTATGCAATGTTTGTGAAACTCAATACAGGAGACTAAACACTATATAGCTCAGTAATACATATATATTATGTATAATAATATCAACATACTATATTACATATAGTATATAACACCATATATAGTTAATATATTAGCATTACATATTGTGTATGTGAAATATGTGTGCATATATATACATTTAAGCTTTTCTGGGGAGTACTGGGGATTGAACTCCGGTGCACTCGACCACTGAGCCACATCCCCAGCCCTATTTTGTGTTTTATGTAGAGACAGGGTCTCACTGAGTTGCTTAGCACCTCGCCTTTGCTGGGGCTGGCTTTGAACTTGCAATTCTCCTGCCTCAGCAGATTACAGGCTTGTGCCACCACGCCCAGTCATATTTAAGCTTTTGTTTTTAAATCAGGGGGAAAAAAAACCTTTCACCTAGTGCTTGCTCTGAAAGGAAGACAGGAGATAGGATATGAGCACACCCAGGAACAGGCACCAGAGGAGGTAATAACTGAAGAGAACTTCTCAGTTATTATGTTCAGATGTTCCCCAACATATGATGGTTCCACTTAGGATTTTTCAACCTTACCATGCTCTGAAAATGTTACACATTCAGTAGAAACTATTCTTTGGATTTTCATCTTTTCCTGGACAAGCTTTGTGCAGCACCACACATTGTAGTAACAAGCCAGAGTTCCAGGTGAGCCCAGCGATCAGGAGGGAAAACAACCCGTACTCTACAGCATCCTAGTGTAGTTGAGCTGGGATGCTCGGTAGGTTAGCTGTACTAAGTTCACTTGCAACTGGCCATATTTTCAACTTATGGTGAGTTTGTTGCAATATAACCCCCTTGTAAACTGAGAAGCATCTGGACGTGATGGTTATTGTGCATATTGTATATGTGTTTGATATGTATATACAACGTGAAATGATACCGAAAAATTCAAATAACAAGGGAATTGCTAAATAAATGATGTCCGTGCATGAAATAGATGGTCATTTAAATATTAAGAATCTTGTTCTCCAAAACAACCACAAGATTTTCAAAAAATGTATGATTAAATGGAAAAAATTTCAGAACTACACAGAGGAAACTAGATTAAGATGGTGTATCCAGCCTTCTCTGACTGTAAATGCCTAAAAATGACAGATGTGCATACTCACACATATCTATGTCTGTATTTTTACATCTATAAACAGTGCTTAGAAAGGAAGAGGTGCCTTCACTGAACCAGCAATTATGAAGAACTCCTGAAACTCAGAAGGCAGATTAGGCCTGGATTGGGGGACAGACTAGCCTAACATGCCCAGGAATGGATTTCTATGGAATATGGGAGCAGCTAAGGTCCTAGAGCCAGAGGGGGCTTCATGCTCTAGTGGGTGGCTCTGGGGTGACCGGTGTGCTGGCCAGCACTACAACAGTAACCCCCAGGCAGGTCCCCTAGTCAGCTCTCCAGACCCTGCCAAGCAGTGGGCAGGAACAAAGAGGGTGCATTCCTGGGAACCCACAAAGCTAGCATGGGCTGCGTGAAAAAGAACGTAGAAAAATCTTGCAAATGAATTATCCATGCTGCTGAGAAGAAGCAGAGAGCAAGCAGCGTGACAGATGGAAATGTATGCAGAGGCCCAGGACAGGAGGCCTGAGAGATCCAGGAGCTTCAACAGCAGTTCAACTGAAGATCCAGGAGACAGTCTAAGGGAGAGGAATGGTGCAGGGGGGCGGGGAAGATGAAGGCAGAAAGACCTGAGACCACAAGCCAAAGAGTTCATGAAGCATTGAGCAGGAAGAATGAAGAGAAGGAGAGAGAAAGAGATTGACAACCCTGAATAGAAGTTCACAGAGCAACTTTTTCAAGGTTTTGAAGGAAATTATCCTTCACTTGGAATGCTAGTCCTAGCCCACTATCTTTCAAAACTAAAGGTTAAGGGCTGGGGCTATAGATCAGTGGTTGAGCACTTGCCTAGCATGTTAGGCCTTGGGTTTAATCTCCAGCACTGAAAAAAGGAAGGAAGGAAGGAAGGAAGGAAGGAAGGAAGGAAGGAAGGAAGGAGAGAGGAAGAAAAAGGGACTAAGGGCCAGATAAGAAACACGGACTTTGAGGAGACAAGAAATATATCCCATTAATTAAGAAAGGTAGTGATGCATGTATAGATGAGTCACATGAAATAGATGATATTCCTTACCACCTTAACAAGGAAATGGGAGGAAGTAAAGGTTAGTAAGGGTCTTACCCTGCAAGAGGGAACAATGGTAACTTTAAGTCTTAGTAGAATGCAATCATTCTGTTGGAACATTGATTTGATTCCGTGGAATCATTGATCCCAAAGAAACCCAGGTGATCATTTACATGGAACACACCTCTCCCCCCAATAAGAGGTCATTTGTACCATCTGCAAAGGTTCAAGGTAGACATACAGTAGTCTGTTGAAGAGATACTTGTGCCCTCCACACCACTGAAAACTCCAAAGTGTTAGGGAGATGTTTGAAAATTAAACCAAAGTTATCCATGGCTCTGTGCCTAGTGAGGCAGACTCTGTTGCATTGAGAGTTATTTATGGCCAGCAGGGTTTGTGCCCTTCTCTGCGTGTTCTGAATGAGGTGCATGCTATAAATCTCTGACTGAGCATGGATCAAATCCCAGCTCAGTCCTGCTTCAGCCATCCCCAGTAGTGCATATAGGAATACTCAAGCAACTTAAAAGAACCTTCCCCAAGGCTCTTCCCTAATAGTTAATCACCCAGGGTCATCCCACCCTTATTAAATCATGATTTTAAAACGTGGCAAATTTTTTTAAATAAAACAAAATTTATAGCAATAAAACCTGATAACTTACTACATCTAGAATTATTAGATCTGATACATCATAATACCTTACCTCAGCCACAAAACTATACAGAAAGCCAGGTACAGTGCACTCCTGTAATCCCAGTGACTCGGGAGGCTGAGGCAGAAGAATCACAAGTTCGAGGCCAACCTCAGCCACTTAGTGAGACCCTGTCTCAAAATTAGAAAATAAAAATGGCTGGGGATGTGGCTCAGTGGTTAAGTGCCCCTGGGTTCAACCCTGGGTACTGGGAGAAAAAAAAAAAACAACTATATAGAAAAGGTAGTGCAATGGGTAATTTTGATGGTTATGATGTTACCTTTGAATTCTCAGTTTATAAAATGATTCATAGCTTCAGAACCAAACAGGTGACACAATGCTTTCAAGATGACAGGATAATCTGGTAAGACTTCCTAAAATTGAGAAATTCTTTCCTTCTGGTCAATATTCCAACATGGTTGTATTAAATGGAAAAGAAGATTTTGTTTGTAAGATTTTTTTTCAAGGGAGAGGGAGCCACAGAATTCTCTTAAGATGGACAGAAATTGACTCTTTTGGGTTTTAGCTGAATAATTAGCATAGATTCAGTTTCTTACTTGTCATAAGAATGAAAAAGATAAGTGAATCAGGCCTGTGACCATTCTATCCCCAAATACAATTTCTTCATTATAAGGAACAAAACAGAAAAGAAGTTGAAGAACTTCCTTAATAAAAGCACTGAACTGACACAAGTCTAATGGACTATTAGAGCCTAGATGAAGATGGAAAATTACCTAATAAAAATTGCAATTTGCATAGATTTGCCCCATAATTACAAAACTTATTAAGCTCCATTTTCCTGATACCATAATGGGGTTCACCTTTCATTTAATGCGATTTGTGATCACTGACTACTGCAGGCAGCAAACGTTGGTAAAATCGAATCCATAATTACATTTTTGGTTCATACGTGAAAGACTGAAATATTCATTAGATGTTATATATACTATTTGTTAAAATAAAGTAAAATGAAAAATCTGGAAGAGAGTTTTCCTTGGTTCTTTAACTTCCTTTTCCAGGGCTTTTGGTCCATTGACTCTGTACAAAGTAAGGTTACTAAAGGTGATAAAACAGGCAGAAGGGATGCTCACTTTGAATGTCACTTTCATTCAGTCTAGTTCAATATAGCAAATGTTGATTAAAATCTTCCCAGATGTGTGGTTCTGTCCGAATTAAGCAGACAGCAATACAGCTAAACATGTGTTTCGTGCTGAATCTTCTATAGCAACGGCATTACAGTTTTGGGTAGATTGAGACAGGTAAGCCCCTCCTCCCCCATGAATCATGCACCTAGTGTCCACATCCATTTCAATGTGGCTTTGTGCCCGCCCCCCAGAGGTGGCGGGGTCTTTTTTTTATATATATTTTTTCCAAACCTTTATTTTATTTATTTATGTATTTTGTATGTGATGCTGAGGATCGAACCCAGTGCCTCGCGCGTTCAAGGCAGGCGCACTACCACTGAGCCACACCCCAGCCCCTGGTGGCGGGGGTCTTTTTTGCCAACACCTGAATCTAAGTTGGCTTTGTGACTGACTTTGGCTCATAGAATGTAGCAGACAGGAAGCCAGGTGATAAAGACTTAGGATTTCCTCTTCTATCTCTTGGAATGTTCCTTCTGAGATGCAAGAAATACTGGGCCAGACTACTCCCCAGGGATGAGAGACCAAGTAGTGAGAGAGGCCTCCCAACAGCCAACTCTAGGGCCATCTTGGATCCTCGAGCTGCTGGATGACTGCAGTTGAAACAGAAGGAAAACCTGAATGAACCCTTTAGTTTCACTTGCTTTCAGTTACTTGCTTTTAGTTAACTGTAAAAATTTAATTCGGAAGCTACATATCATTATGTATATGCTCAACTATATATTATTAATTTCCCACTAGCTTCATGGTTGATTTGAATCTCCCACCTCCATGGTTGGCTGTCTGAAAAATAAACGTGCTATTTTGCAAAACTTGCCATTTCCGTGATTGACATACTGAGAGGCAGGCAAAACTAGCTTGCTTTGATAGCACACTCACATAAGTAACCCCAAGTCAGGACAACAGAGGAGTCCCCCAGGTGAGTTTAGCCAGTTTGTGGAATTGTGAGAAATAATAAATCGTTCTTGTTTTTAAGCACCAAATTTGGGAGCCCCAGGTAACTGACTCCAAATCCACAGTTTTCCAGGAGAGAACTTCTATGGTACCAGATACCATGACCATGAGTGTGACTGTCCAGAACAATCCCTGAAAACACAAATGTGCTTTTTTTCTCTTTTCATTGCTTTTACAAATAATTATTACTGCTAGTTCAAATGTACTAATCCTATTCTCTCCACTAGTCACAATAACAGCTAAGATTGTAAAAGATTTCCAGGATGAAACAATGTGCAGGGGATGCATGCAGAACTGATTGCAGTGTCCTTTACACCAATGAAGTCTTGCAGAGTGATCTTGAAGAGCTTCCCCACATGCGTACTTCCAACCTGGTTGTAATCACATAGTGGACTTCCAAATATGCAAGTGGATGGACTGTTTGGTTAATTTATAATGAACTAGAATCCACTAATATTTGTCCAATTTTGTTTAGGTTCAGTTAGGAGGACAGAGAGGGAACCTCGCTTGGGAGCTTGTGTGCTCCAAGCTGGTCCCCACCCCCATTCCATGAGGACCCCTCTCCCTTCATGAGGTCCTTGTGCCTGGCCACTCCTAACCGCTCCACTCTTTCCTTCCCATCACACTTGGTTAAGTCTCTCCACACTCTGAGTACCAAAGCTCCCTTCCAATTGGGTTAAATGGTGAATGTAGTTTAAGTGTCAGAAAAGGTATCCAAAGCTTGAAAATAAATACAAACTTGAAAACAGATAAAAGACCTGCTGAATGTTCTTTCAAGACATTGCTGCTCTTGCATCCTTGATTGACTTTCTATCCACAGGGGCTATTTTACCACTTTTCAGGGGCGGAGGTGACTTTAGAAATTTGTTGTGACTTTAGAAATTTGTTTAAATATGCAAATAATACCAATGCAAAAAAGAACCCCAAATGGGTTTGAGGTCCTGTAGGAGAATAATCAGTTTACTATCTAAGCCAGAAAGCCTACCCTAATGTTTCTTTATTAAGTTGTCTAAAAAATCCAGTTCTGGGCAGAGCTTTTGCCTAGCATGTGTAAGGCACTGGGTTCAATCCTCAGCACCACATAAAAATAAATAAATAAAATAAAGATATTGTGTCCATCTACAACTAAAAAAAAATTTTTTTAAAAAAAGGTTTGTTTAACTTCCAAGTTTTGAATTGTTAAAGTCAACCTTTCATAATTGATTTCCAGTTGTATTGTATTGATGTCAAAAAATGTGCCCGGTGGCACATCCTGCTGTGTAATTGGAGGTTTTCTTCTGGTGACAGTTTCATAGGTTCTGACATAAAGATGACTATGCTTAACTCGCAAAGTCCCATGGTTCTAAAATCCAGTGTTTCATTTGGTTTTTCCTACTTGACCCACCAAAGATTGAGAATGGTGAATTAAAGTGCCTCTCTATGATTTTCCTTATGACCATTTATTCTTGAATTCCATCTAGTTTTGTTTTACATATTTCAACTTCAGTAATTTACTATATGTGTGTTATATATAAACTCTTTGATTGTCTATCATAACTCCTGTACTATTAATATTTTGGCCCACATCCATGTCGTATATTAACATTACCATAGTTTTTAAAATTTGTATCTGCCTGACATTCATCCATTTATTCATTTATCTGCTAGCATCTGCCACGTGCCAGACATGGTGCCAGGGGATGGGGACAAAATGGTGAGTGGAATCAACAAGGTCCCTGACCTCACAGAGTTTCTAGTGCATAAAGACTAGGATCAAATTTACCAGCAAGGTTAGACTCACACACTCATGCACATTCCCTACCACACACACACACTCTCATTCACATATGTTCATGCACACTCAGACACACTCGCTCATTCTTACACACACACATGCACAAGCATACATGCTCACATGCACACTCACATACATTCTTAACATCAACTCATTTTTAACTTGTAAAAAACTCCTTTGGAGGGATATTAGAAAAGGTATTTGGGGGTTGAAAGTCATGGTCATTTTAAATCGACAAAAAAACTGCCACATTTATCCTCTCCAAAGATGACACAATTTTATGCTTCCACCAACAGCACAGAAATGCCTCTCTACCACACACTTACAAACAAAAACTTTTCCCTAGATTTTCACTTTAAACTGATCCAACAAGTGACGGTGACATTTTTGCTAGTTTGTTCATATTTCTTTGGTTCATGTACTAAGCACCTTTTACTGTGTATTTGTGTTATCTACTTTTAGAAGCTCTGCACAGATTCTGGATGTTAACATTTTGTCATGTATCACAATATGTATTCAGTTTTGTTATTTAACTCTTGATGATGTGGTGTGTGTATGTTTTAAAATTGGGGATTCCTTCCTTTTTTCTTCTATTGCTTCTAGATTTCTTTTATTTCCCCCAAATTATGAAAACATGTTTCTACATCTTCTTTTGATACCTTGCCAACTCTTTTAGTCTCAGATTTTTAATCCATTTAGACTTTTGTAAATAACAGGAAGGCAAAGATGTAATTTCTCCTCAAATGGATAAGTCAGTTGTCCTGGCAACCTTTATGGTCTAATCAATGAACCAATTCACTAAAAGCAAAATACTATTATGAGAGAAAGGGATAGAGAAGAGCAATGCTAGGCAGAGGGTTGAAAAACAAAAACAAGTCTGTCTTCCAATTTTCTTTCCAAATCTTAGAGCCTATATTCTAAGAAGAAACAGTAAGTACATGAAGAACCATATCCAGCCAAGACAGAGCTTGCTTTATTTAAGAAAGATCTTGTTTCACAGAGGACACCAAACTTTTGATCTGAGTCCAAGATACCCAGTCATGAGCAGAACCTCAGATCAGGAAAAATCTTCCAGGAGCAAAGGAAGCTAATATAGCCTGTGTGCTGTGAACACGTCCCTGGTGAACAGTGACCAGCTTAATACAAAGCCAAGTCCTTTGTTTTGATAAAACTCAAATGCTTACCTTGTAGAGAGAGGTTGTCATGGTAACTCTTTCAGTGACACTGTTTTCACCAGAGACCAGTTGTTTAAACTCTGGAGAATAATCTTTTCTTCTGTGATGACAATTAGAACCCAACGGGAGAGCTGAACTTGGCTGCACCTCAGTGAATGTCAGGGAGACCTTCTCTGGTTTTCAAAACACTTCAAGAATCCTAAAGCAAGGACTTAAAGATATATGACACTTCTTTCAAAACCTAACTCAATTGCTGCTTAGATCAACTGTTTTACTACATATATGAAATAGCAATAGATAAACATGATAAAATGAACAGTGTGAGAATTATAACAATATTATAATAAGGTTTCTTTTATAAAATATGGGGATATTTAATACTAAGTTAAAATACATGAACTTAAATTAAAATACATCCTCCTCATCTGCAGCTTCTAAAGCATTGTCTTCTGATGTCTTAAACCCATTTTGGAGATGCGGGTACCTGGGGCCTGAGAGTCAGACCTTGAGTGTTCTAAAGGTTTAAGGGACAGCAGATTTAAGGAAAGACTAGAGGCAAGGACTGGATTATGGGAACCTAAGGAGGTTGGTGAATAATTTAGGGGCCAGCAATGCTGGAAAGCTTGGGCCAGGTCGGGTGAAGGAAGGAAGCCTTCTTTCTAGAATCCTGAGAGAAGGAATGTTGTGGGGGAAGGGTCCCTCCAAAGGACCAGTGGCCTCACATAGAAGACACTGTCAGGTGCAGAATGCAGGTTCTGGAGTTTAAATCCTGCCAAACAAACTTACATTCTTTGCTTTCCTCATCTATAAAATATGAATACTGATATTACCAGTGTTGTAGGGCTCCAGATTAAACTTGATAGTCAAAAAAACATGTGGAATAGTATTTGGCAGTTCAAGTAATAGGTCTTCAAATATGCACACCTTAGTAGAAATAGGTAAGGAAATGAACCTTGCAAATTACTTTGGTACATTAATTTTGACACTAGAATCTCTAACCCAGCCCACTTGTCATTTAAGTGTTTTCAAATATGTAAAGATTTAGAAAATTTACCACTAACCCCTCATCCTGAACATGGATGCCCTCAGTCTATACCGAGATACTCCAGTGAACAGAATTTGCCTGACTGGAAACTTTTTTTATAGATAACATGAATGCTGTGTTGGATTCTATTTTTGAATTAGCCTCTAGGCAGATTAGGGAAACAGTCAAAGGGGTAAAAATGTAAATGTTGTTACTTGAACATACAAAAGAAAAAAGTGAAAGGTACCTGTAATAGAAGTTGGGAACTCAGGCAGAAAGAGAGGGACGGCAAGTTTGAAGATCGATTTCTTCGCTCCCCATGGTAAGAACCTTAGAAATACTACTCAAATTTGATGAAACCAGACACAGATATTTAAGTGAGCTATTTATTTAGTGTTACAGAGGTAACCACCCCTGCCAACAACAAAAAGTAAATAGGCAGAGCCGGGCACTGTGGCTCACACCCGTAATCTCAGCACTTTATGAGACAGGAGAATCACGAGTTCAAAGCCAGCCTCAGCAACAGCGAGGCGCTAAGCAACTCAGTGAGTCTCAAAATAAAACACAAAATAGGGTTGAGGATGTGGCTCAGTGGTCCAGCACCCCTAAGTTCAATCCCCAGTACCAAAAAATAAAAAATAAAAAAAAAGTAAATAGGCAGAAGGAAAGGGATAGGGTGAGGAGTCAGTCCATAGCACCAGTGGAGCAGAACTACAGGCATGGTAATTACAGTTGTGGACACAGACACTAGAAAAACCAAATGGAAAATGTTGTAAAGTGACTGAGAGTAGAAGATCAAGAGGCAGCCATTATTAGAAATTCCTCTAAGTTTTTCCCATATTTTTTATTGGTGCATAATAATGATACATAATGGTGGGATTCATTGTTATATATTCGTACATGCACATGATAGAACAATATGCTTTGGCCAATATCATTCCCCAGTGTTTCCCCTTCTCCTCCCCTCCTCCCTCCCCTTGGTCCCTTTCCTGTACTGATCTCCCTTCCATTCTCATGAGATTTCCCTGCCTCCCACATTTCTTTTCCATTTCCTCTCTCATTTCTACCTATGAGAGAAAATATACAACCTTTGATTTTTTGAGTTTGGCTTCTTTCACAACATCATGTTCTCAAGTTCCATCCACTTTCCTGCAAATGACATAGTTCCATTCTTCTTCATGGCTGAATAAAACTCTATTGTGTATTTGTCTATCCATTCATCCATTGGTGGATTCCTAGGCTAGTTCCCTAGTTTGGCTACTGTGAATTGTGCTTCTATAAACATGGATATGCTTGTTTTAGATTTTTAACCACGGACATACATTGATAAGACAATTATAATTTTCCACTGATGATAATTTCATGACACTTGCTATACTTAGTGTATAGGACCAAATAGGCACCTGTATGAGAACCAGCTGGTCAGATGGAACAGCATTTAATAAATGTTTAACTGGACAGATGGGAACCAAAGCACAGGCACTGAAAAAAGGTAGTCATTTTTCCCCAGGAGTGAGAGAAGAGGTCTGCTGATAAAGGCCATAATGAAAACCTACATGAGAGGCTGGGGCTGAAGCTCAGTGGCAGAGTGTTTGCCTAGCACGTGTGAGGCACCAGGTTCTATCCTCAGCAGCACATATAAATAAATAAAGATATGCTGTCCATCTACAACTACAAAAATATTTTTTAAAAAAAACTACATGACTTTTTGCTATGGTCTGAATGTTGTTGCCTTCCAAATTCATATGATGAAATCCTAAACCCCAAAGTGACAATATTAGAAGGTAGGTCCTTTGGAAAATGATTAGATCATGAAGGTAGGAGCTTCAGAATGGGGATCAGGGTCCTTATAAAGAGAAAGCAGAGCCAGGTGCAGTGGTGCATGCCAGTTATCCCAGTGACTCAAGGGAGGCTGAAGCAGGAGGATCTCAAGTTCAAAGCCAACCTCAGCAACTTAGACTCTCAGCAATTTAGCCAGACCCTGTCTCAAAAATTAAAAAAATAATAATAATAAAAAGGACTGGGGAGGGGCTGGGATTGTGGCTCAGCGGTAGAACGCTTGCCTCGCATGCGTGAGGCCCTGGGTTCGATCCTCAGCACCACATACAAAGAAATAAAATAAAGACATCGTGTCCATCTACAACTAAAAAAAAAAAAAAAGGACTGGGGATATAACTCAGTGGTAGAGTGTCCCTGGGTTCAGTCCACAGTGCTAAAATAAAAATAAAAATAATACAAGAGAAAGCAGAGAGCTAAGCAGCCTCTTCCACTGTGTGAGAGCACAGTTAGAAGGTACCGTCTATGAGGAAGCACCAGACACTGGATCTGCCTGCACCTTGATCTTGGACTTCC